>CM077153.1:17892730-18449104 GCA_039583875.1 Platanthera guangdongensis | reverse complement strand
TTAAAGTGCTTCCCTCCTAGCCAAATGTCGATCTAAGATACCTTAGAAAGAACAAGAAGACTGGGGGACAAATACGCATGCCTTCTTAGGTCCCCCCCCTGAGTTTATTTATATTTTTCTGAAAACAGTATGCCAACATCCAACCTCTGCTGTTCTAAAAGCTATATGCAGCCAAAAGTGGTCTGCAATTAGCTGTGACTCCGCTATTCGGGAAAGCTCTTTGCACCCCCTTTTAAGGGCATTCGGGTAATTTTGTCTCTGGGTCCCAACTGGGCGAGTGCCGAGGAACAGGGGATCAACCGTCCTTCTATAAGATGGGATGCGGCACGGCTCGCGCAGCTCGCCTTCTATCCCTAGGGGAGCACGAGCCGGCTATGATGGCTTGCCTTCCCTATAGGGAGGCGAGACGACGATGTGTCGCCTGAGCAGGTGCGAGCTAGATGGGCTGGCTCACACAGCTCGCACGACTGGCTTGGCTGGCGAGGCGAGCCGACCATCATGACTTGCACGCCTACTGTACTAACGTGGGCCGGTTGCCCTGGCTCACTCGCCTAGGCGGAGGGGCCCACTCGGAGAACACGGGGTTGTACACAATCCCCGCTCTTTTTGAGCTTGACAAATCTCGAAAAGAATCATCCAACCCCACATTTTTGGTGAGTGCTTTGATGAGGGAGGGAATATTTCGGTGGGCCCCACCCATAGGCTATAAATATGCACCGAGCCTACGAGAAGAGTCCCATCTTCTTTCCCTAACCCTACTTGCAATCAGTAGCTGAATGATGCCTGTGTACGAAGAGATGCGAGTGCGCCTGGCGGCGCGAGGGAGGGGAATGCAGGATCATGCCCTTGATGTCGCCCCATGGCTGGCGCGTGGATCACCTGGCCCCCTCTTTAGGCTGAAGAAGGAAAAGTAGTCAGGTGAACTCCTGCGAACGATTGCCCCTGCGTCCAGCTCGGCGGCAGGTGTCGAGGTCGCCCATAAGGTATGCGTACCTCCTGTCTGACTCGTTACTCGCTTCTAATTTCTTTTTCTTCAGGAGATGCCTCGCGAAGATGGGGGCGATAGAGGGGAACTGAGGCATTCCGCCCCTCTGATAACTGTGCGGGCCGCTAGCCCTTCGGCCCAGGGGCATGCCCCTCCTGCGATTTTCCGATCACCAATCCCCCTGGGCTACAAAAATCTTTCGCAGCTCTTGAAGGCGAACCCTTCCAGGGCCGGCCGGGTACCTCCCGGCCGCCTGCCGGCACGGGGACGTGCCAATCCTCGGTGAGTTTGTACACATGCTTGCTTATGACTTTTTGCCTTTTTTGACCTCTCCTACTTCTCTAGGCTTTAATGCGATCTCCTCCTCCACTGTCGACATCAGTGAGGGGTATTCGCCTTCTCTTCCACGGATCACATTTCAAAATATCTGGGCGACCCGCGGGACGCTGATGGGATGAAGAAGCGGGTGACACAGTTATTTCAGAAACAATCCTGTTATTATAGGAGGTTTGCAATAGGTTAGACGAGGACAAGGCGAGGAGGAGGAGCGGTTCGCGGTGCTGGAGGCATGAGGCGCCCTACTGATAGGGATGAGACTACTTCTCCGGGGGTGCACATCGCGCGAGCCGAGGAGCGACTTAGACATGTCGCAGAACAAGTTGACTTGGCCTAACGAGAATTAACGACGGTTTGCGAGTATCACTACCCTCGCGTGCCGCCTCGAACCGGGATGCGGGGGCGGGGCTGGTTGAAATGGATCCAGTACTGTGCTACCTGCCCTTCCCTATTACCGACTGTTAATCATGGGTCTCGCTTGTATCTTGGACCAGCTCGCTTGGTAGGCTCACGAAATTTCATTACTCTTTCCTTGGGACATTGAATTTTTGTTTGTAAGTATTTAAGATATCTTGTCTGTTGATGGGCTTATGTTTGTTGTGTTATTTTTATGATATGTTATTGCTTAGGTTTCTTTAGGTGAGTGTGGAAATGAGGTGTCTTCGCTCCCATTACCCCCCCCTTCATGCTGGGCGATGGTTGTTGTTGAAACGACTTGCCCGGCTCGCCTGAATAGCTTTGGCAGGAGCGTGCCAGGGCATCTCCCGAACGCGAGTCGGCGCGACTTGGCCTGCCACATTCGGCGAGCGCGGGCCATGGCTCGCCCGCCTCTTGGGCGGACGCAAGCGAGCACAACTCGCTGCTGAATAACTTTGGTAGCGTAGTGGCAAGCGGATAGGAACCAGCGGCAGGCCGGAAGTCTAAGCGTCAAGGCACGTTTTTGCTATCTGCACTTTCCAGCCGACGGGACATTTTCCCACCCTTTTTCTTCCTATAAATAGGCCTGCCGCCTCTTCTTACCTACCACATTTAAGTCTTCGATTCCTTCTCCACTTCCTGCGACTCCCGGCTCGCCCTCTCCTTGCGAGACTACTACATCCCGCTCGAGAACCTGACTGCGAGATGGGTGGCGGTGGCGGTGACGCTGATGGGAAAAGTAAGAGCGCCTGGACCTTCTCCGAACACCCTTTATCCTACGCCGTCATTACCGAACACGAGTTCCTTGATGTGATTTGTAACTTCATCCCGCCTGGCTTTGTGGCAAGGCGACCCGAGGGGAGGAGAGGATCAATGACCTCGCGGAAGAAGGGGAGCTCGCCATCCCACAACGCACTTTGATGAGGGCCTCCGGCTTCCCCTGGGCCTATCCTGAAGTATTTTGGGGTCGTCCCGGCCAGATGACCCCAAATTCAGTCGCTGTAGTGGTCAGATTCGCCTACTTCTTGCAGTAAGAAGGGATCAAGTTCAGCCTCGCAGTCTTCCACAAGATGATCTCCTCCGGGCGAACAAGGATGGAACCGCTTACTTCTCCAGCAACCACATCAAGGTGCGGGAGACAGTAAATAAGAGCCATAGCTGGATAAAGAAGTTCACCTTCGTCAAGGGAGACTTCAGCAACATCCCTTCTCGCCGATCCAGCTCAGCGAGGCGAGCTACCGCCCCAGCCTGGGGGGCCACGAAGCCGAGCTCTGCGGGTTCTTCCAAGGGAAGAACTTTGAAGTTGCGTTTCCTCACGGCCTGGAGATGGCCCACATGGTGGGCAGGCGGTGTATGCAGCTTGATCGGAACGCCCACTCGCTCAAAAGCGGGCCGATGAAAGGAAAGGGCCCATCGTCTCGCTCAAGAGGAAGCTGACCACCAGAAGAAGTGTGCGGACGCAGCCGATGCCATCCTCGTCGGGTACCTGGGAGGGGTGGTAAGTCCCACGACCCGCGCTACTTGCTTTAGGATCCCTTTCCCTTTTCTCAATCTCCTTCTGTCTCTTCTCGCAGGATGTGGCAATGGCAAGCGCCTAGGATTCCAGATCGCAACCCTCGAGAAGGAAAAGGAGGGGCTTTGCAGGAGCGGGTGTGGGAATTGGAAGCTCCCGCCCTGCGCCCCCTCAAGCAGCGGTTGCCAGCTCACCCATTATAATGAATACGAGCTGGAGGAGATGATGCAAAAGAATGCTGCCAAGGCGGCAAAGTACACTCTCCAGACTCTGCAGCGAGCTGACCTCATCACGAGCGAAGGCGCGGCCTTTAAGCGAGCGAGGTGGTACCAGAACTATTCCTTCTGGTACCAAAGCAAGGCGGCGAGTCCTACCACCTCTCTAGGGGCTTGCCTTGCTAAATCCCCGCGCCGCGCTTCTTTTTGTTATTATTTTTTCTTGTTGTTTTTAATGTAAACGCGGGCTGGGTCCCCAATTTGTAACTCTTCTTTGATCAATCAATGATATGTATATGTTCTTATTCTAATTTGATTTTGCTTTATCTTTCCCTTTCTACTTCGTACTCGCGGTCTGCCTTGACTCTCAGCTTGCTGCCTCAGGGCCCCTGTCCCGTTAGCGAGATCATGTGTCCCTTCGTGACTTAGCTTAAGAAATGTGGGGATCTTAGGTAGCCGACCCGCGAGTGGCAGTCTGTATAACCCCGTATTCGCGAGGAGAGGGCCCCCAAACAAGGCGCAAGACTTTGTGCACGTTTTTAAAGCTTTTTGGGAGTTTTGCACTCCTGGAGGCCAATTTTGGATGGACCTGCGTAATATACTAGTAGGGGGTACATATTTTGGCAAACCCCTCGGCCCCTTTGAGAAGTCGCTTAAGTCTCCAACCAGCAGGCTGTCGTCTCGCCAGGCAGGCCACAACTCGCCAGGCTCCAACCAGCAGGCCGTTGTCTCGCCAAGCAGGCCGCAATTCACCAGGCTCCAACCAGCAAGCGCCGTCTCGCCAGGCCGACCGTCTCGCCTAGCCCCATCTCGCAGGCAGCCCCAGCTCGCAGGCCGCCCCAGCTCGCAAGCCGGCCCAGCTCGCAGGTCGCCACTCGCGGGGCTGCCTGTTCACCCAGGCCGCCCCTTGCTTCTCGCCTAACCGCCAGCTCGCCCAGCTTGAGGGACTACCCTGGTGGACTGCAATTAGCCGCTTAGAACAGTGGGATTTGGCTGTTGGCAGGCCAATCTGGGGGCATTTCGGTAAATTTTAGAGCAATGGAGGTTGGTTATTTACAGGCCATTCCCAGAAAACTATAAATAGGCCCTTAGGGGTGCCTGGGGGCAATCACTTCTTCACTCTCTCTTCATCCTCCAAGGCACTGAGCTCAGCATTGGCTAGGGAGGGGGAGATCTCCAAGGTCTTCGGGTGTGAGGTGGGACCTCCACTCTAGAGCTGAGGGTCTGTTCCTAGTTTCATGAACCTTTGGTCCGTGACATTCGCCTAAGTGCTGTAAGTGTGAGGTCACCCATTTTTTAGGGACCCCGAACTCTATAGAGACCGATCTCTTGGTTTCAACATCTTGGTGCGATGAGTTGGAGAGTGACCAGCACAGAAGATCTCGGGAGAGGGTCATGGCTGGAGGTCAAGGAGGTAGTGATGATCTCGGCGAGCTCCCCAACCAGGACCCTTTATGGGAAAAGAGAATGTTGGAGTTACCATGGTGATCTAGAAGAAGTGGTCAAACATGTAATCTCACTGCCAACGCGATATGAGCCTACAGGGTCGTACATAAGAGATGTGGAGAAGTTGGTGATTGACTGTGTTGGTAAGATTACCCATCACCGACCTGAATGGGGTTTTGGGCAAAGTGTTGCCTTAAAGGATCGTCGGGTTGGGCAAATGTTGCCGTGAAGGATTGGTAAGAGTCATCGATCGCGGATCGACGAGAGTCGTCGACGCGGCTCGACGATCGACGAGAATCGTCGAGAGTCGTCGACAGTGGTTTGACGATCGACGAGAATCGTCGAGAGTCATCGACAGCGGCTCGACGATCGACGAGGAATCGTCGAGAGTCATCGACATCGGCTCGACGAACGACGATAATCGTCGATTGATCATCGACCGCGGGTCGACGGGCGACGAGTATGGTCCACCCCGCGTTCGGCGAGAATCGTCGAGTATTGTACTCTGATTCTCGCCGATCCTAGGTGATACTCGCCGACTGATTCTCGCCGATTCTGCTTGCCGATTCTCGCCGATTCTCGATGATTCTCGCTGACTGATACTCGCCGATTCTGGAACCCTATTTTTCTGGGTGGTCTGCGGATAGCGATATTCCTAAGTCTATTTATGCCTCTGATATAAATAGACACTTAGGGTTTTCGGGTATTATTATCTCTGGCAGCTGATCGACTGAATCCCGCAACGGAAGCGTTCCGCCTTTCCGTTCGTTCCGCCGATCCCGAATCCTGCCGCCGACGGAAGTGTTCCGCCGCCGCCGTGCTCACTCCGTCGACTTCCTCTCTCCGGCGACCGTCGCTGGTGTTGCAGTCCCTGGCGCGGACTTAGCAGTCCGTGGGAAAGCAAGGTGCGGTCTTTCTCCTTCCCGATTTTCCGTGCGACGGAAATTTCGGTGTTCTCCCGCTCGTGTGGATTTCTGCAGAGACGTGGACATTATTCCACGTAGAACTCGCCACCAGCAGGAATACGAAACCTTGAGCATCTCCGTTGAGTTGTGACTCAACGCCACCGAGGTAATTTTTGCATAGTTGTGTGTTAACTTCTTGATTCAACTACCATGGCCGATCCCATCTCTTTTGGGTTTTCTTGATGTTTTACCTTTCCGCTGCGTGCACAAGCTTTGTGCCATCCTCATAGAGAAACCCAACAGTGGTATCAGAGCCAGGTTTGTCCATGATTGTTGTATTGGAAGTTTTGTTATTCCAGTGCGTATAAACCTAGGATTTAGAAGTGTTCTAAATGTCTAGATTTAGTCTTGGTTCCCCGCCAAGAACGTCTGGGATTGCGTGGGAATTTCTAAGTGTTAGAAATTGTAGTCTCCTTAGCAGTAACCATCCCTCGGTTTTGTTTTGGATTTTGAATCCAACATAGAGAGATGAACTTGTCTACTGCTTTAAGTTGAGTTGTCTTTGCCTTTGTCCAATGCATGTAAATCTGAGGATTTGGAAGTTTCTGGATGTTCAGCTTTAGCCCTTCCTTCTATCAAATGTTGATGGTATCAGGTTGTGCACATAAGGGATGCATGTGGTTTTAGATATATTGTTTTTCTTTGGATGTGCACATTGATCAAATGTTGATCATGGTTAATTGTTAACCTATAATTAAAATCCCTTCATCAAATATTAAGTGTTCGGATGCCTTCCGATGGATGACACTCTTCCTGCCTCGATCGATGAAGTGTGGGCTTGCCAAAGCAAGGTGCATTAATCTATCTTGGTAAGGGTGCGAGCGGATAATTGTGATATCCCACTATCGACATCGGGTCCAACTTACTAGGTGACCTCAAAGGTTGAGTGCCTAGAGGCATAGGGTTGGCATGCACCATATGATGGATGCGAGTAAGGAGTTATTCACCAACCATACAAGAATTGCATGAGGATGCAATTGGCAAGCGTTGCCTACCTAAATAACCGCATCGTGAGAGGAAAGCCAAAGCTGACTCATTGTGTTGGTGAAATACGGATCTTGTCCACTAAGAGAGTAGCTCGCATGAACTCTCCGAATTGTTAGTGAGGGCTATCATTTCGAATAAAATAGTGAGAGTGTTTTATTGATGTCCAAATTAAAATAAATTGTATTTGAATTTTAGGTACTGATTTTATTCTGCATAAATTCTTGTAGAATTCCATGGCAAGTGTTTCACACTCCACTTTGTCTCTGAGAGCCATCCTTGAGAAGGATAAGCTCAGTGGGACAAATTACATGGACTGGTATAGGAACCTGAGAATTGTTCTCAGGCAAGAGCGAAAGCTCTATGTCTTGGAAGAAGAAGCCCCCGAGGTGCCGACCGGGAACTCTTCCCGTGCTGAGAAGGATACTTATAAGAAGTATACTGATGATGCTTTAGATGTCGAATGCCTTATGCTTGCCACTATGAACTCTGAGCTTCAGAAGCAACATGAGAGCATGGGGTGCAAGGAGATTGACGAGCATCTCAAGAAAATGTTTCAAGGGCAGGCTCGTCAAGAGAGGTTCGACGTCACAAAAGCGTTGTTCCAGTGCAAGATGGGAGTTCGAGACTCAGTAGGGACTCACGTACTCAAGATGATTGGGTATATAGAGAACCTTGAAAGGCTGGATTTTCCTCTTGGTCAAGAGTTGGCCACAGATCTGATCCTGCAATCGTTGCCGGACAGTTATGAGCAGTTCGTCTTGAACTACAACATGAATGAAATAGACAAGACACTGCCCGAACTCCTAGGCATGTTGAGAACTGCCAAATCAATATGAAGAAGGCCAAGCCTGCCAGCCCCATACTGATGGTGCATAAGGGCAAGGGCAAGGCCAAGGGCTCGAAGAAGACGAAGGTGGGACCTAAGTCATATCTTGAGCCCAAGTCTTCTGCACTGATGAAAAAGAAAAGCACGGTGAAAGGAAGGGAAATGCCACCACTGTGGCAAGGCTGGTCATTGGAGGAGGAACTGTCCTTCGTACATTGAAGTCTGTGCAAAAAGAAGGGAGGTATGACTTCCGCTTCAAATGTTCACGTTATAGAGATAAACCTTTCTGCTCCTTCATCTTGGGTATTGGATACCGGATGTGGTTCTCACATTTGTACAAATGTGCAGGAACTGGGAAGGAGAAGATTGCTGAGTAAAGGGAGGTGGACCTCCGCGTCGGCAATGGAGCAAGAGTTGTTGCTGTAGCCATAGGGGTTTACCGTCTTTCTTTGCCCAGTGGGCTTGTAATAGAACTAGATAATTGTTATTTTGTTCCGGCCATAACTAGAAATATTATATCTATTTCATGTTTGGACATGATTGGATTTTCTTTTATAATTAAGAACAACTGTTGTTCTATATTTAAGAATGATGTTTGTTATGCTGTAGCCCAATTGTTTAATGGTCTTTATGTTTTGAACTTGGACCATCTGATCTGTAATGTAGAAAATAATAAAAGACTAAGAACAAATGACTCGAATCCTACATTTCTCTGGCATTATCGTTTGGGCCATATCAACGAGAAGCGCATATCCAAGCTCCATAGAGATGAACTTTTGGACTCATTTGATTATGAATCATTTTGAGCGATGCGAGTCTTGTTTGTTAGGCAAGATGACTAAAGCTCCTTTCACTGGTTATACTGAGAGGGCTGAGGATCTCTTGGGTGTTGTACATAGTGATGTATGCGGACCCATGAGTTCCATGGCTAGAGGTGGGTATTTCTACTTTGTTACATTTACTGATGATTTCAGTAGATACGGATATGTGTATCTTATGAAGTGCAAATCCGAGACCTTTGAAAAGTTCAAAGAGTTCAAGAATGAAGTAGAAAACCAGTTGGGTAAAAGGGTTAAAGCACTCCGATCTGATCGAGGTGGCGAATACCTGAGTCATGAGTTCCGTGATCATCTGAAAGAGTGTGGTATTGTATCACAGCTCACTCACCTAGAACACCACAACATAATGGTGTGTCTGAGAGGAGAAATCGTACACTGTTAGACATGGTACGTTTGATGATGAGTCATGCAGACTTGCCTGTTTCCTTTTGTGGTTTTGTTTTAGAGACTGCTGCAATGACATTGAATCGCGCTCCAACGAAAACGGTTCTGAACACACCATATGAGATATGGACTGGGAAGCGTCCTAGTATGTCGTTCATTAAAATTTGAGGTTGTGAGGCATACGTGAGACGTCAAATGCCTGACAATCTGGAACCCAAATCGGATAAATGTTATCTGGTGGGATATCCTAAGGAAATGAAAGGGTATTACTTTTACCTACCGTCTGAGGGCAAAGTGTTTGTCGCGAGGACTGGTGTCTTCTTGGAGAAAGAGTTCTTGTCAAGAAAGACTGAAAAGGTAGAGCTTGAAGAAGTTCAAGAACCACATGTAGTGAATGAACCGGAATTGGATTCTGAGATAGGACTACAAGATGTTGTAGCTAGAGAACCTGCTCAAGGAACACAAGTCCTACGTAGATCTGGTAGACCGAGGTTTGAGCCGGAGAGATATGGATTTCTCGTGTCTCAAATAGGTAATGTGTTGCTTATGGATCATGATGATGAGCCAGCAACCTACCAAGAGGCTATGAATGGACCGGACTCCGACAAATGGCTTGAGGCTATGAAATCCGAAATGGACTCCATGTATGCAAACCAAGTTTGGAACTTGGTGGAACCACCTGAAGGGGTACGACCCATAGGGTGCAAGTGGGTCTTCAAGAAGAAGACCGACATGGATGGGAATGTACAGACATTCAAAGGGCGACTGGTGGCTAAGGGTTTCAAGCAAATTCATGGTATTGACTGTGATGAGACCTTTTCCCCTGTTGCCATGGTAAAGTCCATAAGGATATTGCTTGTTGTTGCTGCGTATTATGACTACGAGATCTGACAGATGGATGTCAAAATGACTTTCCTTAATGGAAACCTCCTTGAGGAAGTGTATATGACACAACCCGAGGGTTTTGTATCCCCAGATGAAGCCACTAAAATATGCAAGCTGAATAAGTCCATCTATGACTGAAATAGGCCTCTCGAAGTTGGAATCTTCGTTTTGATGAGAAAATCAAAGAGTTTGGTTTCATCAAGAATGAAGATGAGCCTTTGTGTTTACAAGCGAATCAGTGGGAGCATTGTTGTCTTCCTGATATTGTATGTAGATGACATACTGTTGATTGGGAATGACATTCCTACCCTGAAAGTTGTTAAGAACAACCTAGGGAACTGCTTTTCAATGAAGGATTTGGGTGAAGCGACTTATATACTCGGTATTAAGATCTATAGAGATAGATCGAAGAAGTTGCTGGGTTTGACCCAGAGTACGTACATCGAAAAAGTGTTGAAGCGGTTCAACATGCTTGAGTCCAAGAAAGGATTTTTGCCCATGTCTCATGGTGTGAATCTCTCTAAGGACCAGTGTCCAAAGTCTTGTGAAGATAAGGACCGCATGAAGTTGATTCCATATGCTTCAGCAATTGGATCAATCATGTACGCGATGTTATGTACTCGACCCGATGTCTCCTTTGCTTTGAGCATGACTAGCAGGTATCAGTCAGACCCTGGTGAGTGTCACTGGATTGCAGTCAAGAATGTCCTGAAGTACTTGAGAAGGACTAAGGATGTGTTCTTGGTGTATGGTGGAGAGGAAGATCTCGTTGTAAGTGGTTACACGGATGCTAGCTTCCAAACTGATAGAGACGACTCCAAGTCTCAGTCAGGTTTTGTGTTTTGCCTGAATGGAGGAGCTGTGAGCTGGAAGAGTTCCAAGCAAGAGACAGTTGCTGATTCTACAACAGAGGCCGAGTATATCGCCGCAGCTAATGCGGCGAAGGAGGCTGTATGGATTAGGAAATTCATCGGCGAGCTTGATGTAGCTCCTAGCATTGTTGGTCCCGTAGTTCTCTACTGTGATAACAATGGTGCAATTGCACAATCTAAGGAACCTAGATCCCATCAGCGCTCCAAGCACATACTTCGGCGGTTTCATCTTATTCGTGAGATTGTCGAACGAGGAGATGTGAACATTTGCAGAGTGCCGACTGAGGAGAATATTGCGGATCCACTGACAAAGCCTCTCGCGCAGAGAAAACATGATGATCATACTAGATCGATGGGTATGCGATACCTAAATGATCAACTCTAGTGAGAATTTTGTGGATTGCATGTAAACATGTATTTTGTTGGCTATTTGTTCATATGATGAACAATGTATAGTTTTTCTTTTACAATTAATGGCAAGTTCTTTTATTATGAGCTTTTCTATATGATAGTTAAATGTTAACATAATAGATACCCTTAGAATGTTCGCTTCCATGGGACATCAAGTACGTGACTTGAATGTGAGAGCCTATGATTTATTTGAAGCTTCATTCTTAAAGGTCCCTGGTCGAGTATCATCATAGAAGCTAAGGGTGATGATGATACATGAAGGCTAGCACGTGCGTTGACTGATGACCGGTTCTCACAGGTCATGATATTGTGATATCAAGTCATCACGTGGGTACTTGTTAGTGAACAAGTTGTACTGGACAGACCCAACCTGAGGCTACTCTGTGGATTGTCATCCAATCGTGTCACGAGTAAGTCTCAATTGACAATGGTGTTGTGGTCCTTTGACCTGAAGTCACAGCATTCATCAATTGAGGAAGAGCATGCTTTGATGCCATCTAAAGTCTTCCTTGAGAAAGGTTGATGATAAGGGTGGTTGTTGGACATGTTACGAATCATTTGGGTGTTTGTGTGTGAGCAGATATGGGATTTGTCCTCCTGTATGATAAGAGTTGCATCCATGAGCCCCTTGATGGAACTGGACTGAGAAATGCATGGCCATGCTTGGTTGAGTCAATATGTGATATTGGACTCACCATTCTCTGGAAGTCCGTCCTGGATCAAGAAACTTGGATTGAGCTATTACGAGGGTGACACTGTCCATGCCTCTAGTTCTTTCCGGATGTAAGGGACAAAGGGACATAGACAACGCTGATACATTGGTCATAAAGGCTTATGATTTATAAACTCTTATTGATTGGGAGCAATGATGCATTGCTAGATGCCACTCATTGTTTGTGAGATTTTTGATTTGATACTTTCAAGATCAAGTGGGAGTCTATTGGAGTTACCATGGTGATCTAGAAGTGGTCAAACATGTAATCTCACTGCCAATGCGATATGAGCATGCAGGGTCGCACATAAGAGATGTGGAGAAGTTGGATGATTGACTGTGTTGGTAAAGGTTACCAATCACCGACCTGAATGGGGTTTTTGGGGCAAAGTGTTGCCTTAAAGGATCGTCGGGTTGGGCAATGTTGCCTTGAAGGATTGGTAAGAGTCATCGATCGCGGATCGACGAGTCGTCGACTGCGCCTCGACGATCGACGAGAATCGTCGAGAGTCGTCGACAGCGGTTCGACGATCGACGAGAATCGTCGAGAGTCATCGACAGCGGCTCGACGATCGACGAGAATCGTCGAGAGTCATCAACAGCGGCTTGACAATCGATGAGAATCGTCGAGTATCATCGACCGCGAGTCGACGGTCGACGAGTATGGTCCACCCGCGTTCGGCGAGAATCGTCGAGTATTGTACTCTGATTCTCGCCGATCCTAGGTGATACTCGCCGACTGATTCTCGCCGATTCTGCTTGCCGATTCTCGCCGATTCTCGATGATTTCTCGCCGACTGATACTCGCCGATTCTGGAACCCTATTTTTCCTGGTGGTCTGCGGATAATGATATTCCTAAGTCTATTTATGCCTCTGATATAAATAGACACTTAGGGTTTTCGGGTATTATCTCTGGCAGCTGATCGAGTCTCGAATCCCGCGACGGAAGCGTTCCGCCTTTCCGTTCGTTCCGCCGATCCCGAATCCCGCCGCTGACGGAAGTGTTCCGCCGCCGCCGTGCTCGCTCCGTCGACTTCCTTCTCTCCAGCGACCGTCGCTGGTGTTGCAGTCCCTGGCGCAGACCTAGCAGTCCGTGGGAAAGCAAGGTGCGGTCTTTCTCCTTCCCGATTTTCCGTGCGACGGAAAATTCGGTGTTCTCCCGCTCGTGTAGATTTCTGCAGAGACGTGGACATTATTCCACGTAGAACTCGCCACCAGCAGGAATACGAAACCTTGAGCATCTCCGTTGAGTTGTGACTCAACGCCACCGAGGTAATTTTTGCATAGTTGTGTGTTAACTTCTTGATTCAACTACCATGGCCCGATCCCATCTCTTTTGGGTTTTCTTGATGTTTTACCTTTCCGCTGCGTACACAAGCGTTGTGCCATCCTCATAGAGAAACCCAACAGAGAATAGTTCATGGCATCCATCCAAGTCATCATGAAGATGATTCGAAGTATTTCTCCTCAGGGTGGCAGCTTCACTCCAACCCCCAGGAGCTAGCTCCCCCCATCTCCAGCTCAGCGAGTGCCAGCCTTCCAAGTGAGCAGGTCACGCGAGTAGAGGTGGCGAGACCACCTCCTAGAGGGTCACCCTTCAGCGAGCTGATCATCTCAGCTCCCGTTCCAGAGGGGTTTAGAGAGCCTGACATGACTTACTATACCGGGAAAGATGACCCCGTCCAGCACCTGCAGTGGTTCGAGGATGCCGTCTCCATCAGGCCGATGACAGATGCCTTCAAGTGTCGCCTCTTTGCGATCACGTTGAAGGAGAAGGAAAGGGAATGGTTCCACCAACTCCCACCAAGATCAATTTATGGGTTTGAGGACTTGAGCTAGAGCTTTCAGCTTCGCTTCTCCACCTCCAAGAAGAGGAAGAAGAGTCCTGAGTTCATATTCCTGATAAGGCAGGGGGCCGAGGAGTCACTGACCCATTACGTTGACAGGTTCTAATAAGAGATTTGGAGGTCCAGGAGATGCCGGGGTATGCCCTCCAGATGGCGTTCGCGGCGGGGTTGCGCGATGGGTTCTTCAAGATGATCCTGACCCGAAAGGCCCCCTTTCCTTCGAGGAGCTGATGGAAAGGGCAGTAGAGGAGATAACAACTGAGGCGGCCAACTCAGCGTTTGTCAAGAAGTTGGCAAGATTGATAGAGATAGAGTCGAAGGAGCAAGGTGGATTGAGGCATCAGGAGGGGAGAAGGAGAGAGGAGCAAAGAGCTCAGGCGCTCCAGGGACCTCAAGAAGGTCCGGTGCCAGGTTGGAGGCAACAGGGAGGACCCATTCAGGGTCCATGAAGAGGTCTCATCCAAGGTGGTGGGGATTTTCAGGGAGGACAATGGAGGTTTAAATTCCAAAGGCAAGCCCCTAGGAAGCTCCTACCCCCACCGCAGTAAGCAATGGAGATCGGTCGAAGGGAGAGGAGGAACCACGCAGGAAGGAGAAGAGTCAGTGTAGAGTTACCCTACTATTAGTTCCACCAGGAGGAGGACCATGGAACAGCTACTTGCCCCGAATTCCTGGATTTGAGAAGGACAAGAGCTTCGACACCACAACCTCCACAGCCTCAACAAGCGCAAGATCTGGTGCGGATTGAGGAAGTCCAACCCGAGGCGGCAGGGGAGAGATGTGAGGACAGGGTTGATGTGGGCACCCGGGAGGGATCCGATGATTCTCGAGGGGAGAGGGAGGTACGGAAGAAGTGGATCATCTCTTTGTAATGATTTTTTTCTTGCATTGTATCAGCTATGATTGAAGACTGAGACCGCCGAAAAATATTTGTGATCCATGAAAGGCCTCGCCTCGAGATGATTCTTTTGTCAGCCTCCCACTAGCTGGCAGGGCAGGTTGATCTCTCGGAGGGGGGGGGGGGGGCATAGGTCTCACCTCGAGATGATTCTGCTACCAGGCTCCCACTAGCTGGCAGGGCAGGTTGATCTCTCGAAAGGGGGAGTAGGTCTTGCCTCGAGATGATTCTACTGCCAGGCTCCCACTAGCTGGCAAGGCAGGTTGATCTCTCGGAGGGATGCGTAGGTCTCCCCTCGAGATGATTCCGCTGCCAGGCTCCCACTAGCTGGCATGGCAGGTTGATCTCTCGAGGGGGGGGGGGGAGTAGGTCTCGCCTCGAGATGATTCCGCAGCCAGGCTCCCACTAGCTGGAAGGGCAAGTTGATATCTCAGACGGGGGAGTAGGTCTCACCTCGAGATGGTTCCGCTGTCAGGCTCCCACTAGCTGGCAGGATAGGGGAGGCCAAGTAATTTTTACCCCGAGGCCGTCTCATCATCCAAGCTCCCATTAGCTGGCTTGACAGGTTGACCCCTCGGGGAGGCCAAGTATTTTTTTAACCCGAGGCCATCTCATCATCTAGGCTCCCATTAGCTGGCTTGACATGTTGAACCCTTGGGGCGGCCACGTGTTTTTTACCCCGAGGCCATCTCATCATCCAGGCTCCCATTAACTGGTTTTGATAGGTTGACCCCTCGGAGAGGCCAAGTATTTTTTACCCCGAGGCTGTCTCGTCATCTAGGCTCTCATTAGCTGGCTTGACAGGTTGACCCCTCGGGGAGGCCAAGTGTTTTTTAACCTGAGGCCGTCTCATCATCCAGGCTCCCATTAGCTAGCTTGATAGGTTGACCCCTCAGGGAGGCCAAGTGTTTTTTACCCCGAGGCCATCTTATCATTCAGGCTCCCATTAGCTGGCTTAATAGGTTGACCCCTCGGGGAGGCCAAGTGTTTTTTACCCCGAGGGCGTTTCATCATCCAGGCTCCCATTAGCTGGCTTGACAGGTTGACCCCTCGGGGAGGCCAAGTGTTTTTTACCCCGATGCCATCTCGTCATCCAGCCTCCCATTAGCTGGCTTGACAGGTTGACCCCGCGGGGAGGACAAATGTTTTTTACCTCGAGGCCATCTCTTCATCCATGCTCCCATTAGCTAGCTTGACAGGTTGACCCCTCGGCGAGGACAAGTGGTTTTTACCCCGAGGCTGTCTCGTCATCCAGGCTCCCATTAGCTGGCTTGACAGGTTGACTCCTCGGGGAGGCCAAGTGTTTTTTTACCCCGAGGCCGTCTCGTCACCCAGGCCCCCCTTAGCTGGCTTGACAGATTGACCCCCGGGAGGCCAAGAGTTTTCGGCTCCAAGAAGGATACGTAGAGAATACGTTGGGTTGGACGTCTCTTTCCGAGCGTGGAACCCGCTCGCAAAGAGCGGGGATTGTATTCAACCCCGTATTCATGAGGAGAGGGCCCCCAAACAAGGCGCAAGACTTGGTGCACGTTTTTAAGCTTTTTGGGAGTTTTGCACTCATGGAGGCCAATTTTGGGTGGACCTGCGTAATATACTAGTAGGGGGTACAATTTTTGGCAAACCCCCCGGCCCCTTTGAGAAGTCGCCCAGGTCTCCAACCATCAGGCCGCCGTCTCGCCAGGCAGGCTGCAACTCGCCAGGCTCCAACCAGTAGCCGTCGTCTCGCCAGGCAGGCCGTAACTCGCCAGGCTCCAACCAGCAGGTCACAGTCTCTCCAGGCCGACCGTCTTGCCTAGCTCCAGCTTGCAGGCCTCCCCAGCTCACAGGCCGCCCCAGCTCGCAAGCCTCCCCAGCTCGCAGGCCTCCCCAGCTCGCAGGCCGCCCCAGCTCGTAGGTCACCACTCGCAGGCCGCCTGTTCATCCAGGCCACCCCTCACTTCTTTCCTAACCTCCAGCTCGCCCGGCTTGAGGGACTACTCTTGGTGGACTGTAATTAGCTGCTTAGAACATCGGAATTTGGCTGTTGGCAGGCCAATCTGGGGGAATTTCGGTAATTTTTAGAGCAGTGGAGGTTGGTTATTTGGAGGCTATTCCCAGAAAACTATAAATAGGCCCTTAGGGGTGGCTTGGGGGGGATCACTTCTTCACTTTCTCTTCATCCTCCAAGGCCCCTAGCTCAGTATTGGCTAGGGAGGGGGAGATCTCCAAGGTCTTCCGGGTGTGAGGTGGGACCTCCATGCTAGAGCTGAGGGTCTGTTCCTAGTTTACTGAACCTTTGGTCCATGACATTTGCCCGAGTGTAGTAAGTGTGAGGTCACCCGTTTTTTAGGGACACCGAAGTCCACAGAGACCGATCTCTCGGTTTCAACAGCGACTTGTCCCCCTATCCAGAGTCTTCATGCTGCTCGCGAGATAGAGGGGTTGAGCCGGCTTGACTCGCACCCGAGCCGCTCGGCTTCGCGCGAGCTGGACCCCCATAAAATCTCGGTGTGGCCTGAGCTCTCGCGACCTTGGTCGCCTTTTGAGCACTGGCCAGTACTGCTGGGGTCATCTAATTCTCTTCCTTCTGTCAGCCATAAAGAGCATGCCGATGTGAGATGAGTGCCAATCGATCTTTTGCTTCGGCCCAGCAATGAGTCCTGAGAGCTCGCCTCGCTGAACCATGATCCCGGCTCGCCCCCCTGCTAAGGTCTTGACTGACACTTCTCGGCTCGCCAGGGGATTGCCGAGCTTAACACCTTATCATCCCCACGATCTTTTATTTCTGAAGTTTGAATGCTTAAGCCCCCTGCTTTAGACATCTTCACGTCCACCGAGAATCCTAGCTCTATCATCTAGGTGGGAGCCTAACAGTGGAATCATCTCGGGACACAGCCCTAGGGTCATAACGACGTCCAACAGGGATCCTAGCCCTGCCAGCTAGGTGTAAGCCTGACATCTGGAGTATCCCGGGACCTAACCCCTGAGCGACAATACTTGTCATCAATCAACCTCCGGGCGCTACCACCGGCCCAATTAGCTAGGTGAGATCCTGATAGTGGGTGTTGAGCATCAACCGGTCTCAGCCCTCCAGGGTCATAACGATGTCACCTGAGGATCCTTGCCCTGACAGCTAGGTGGAAGCCTGACAACGAGAGCATCTCGGGACCTAATCCGAAGCAAGAATACTTATCATCAATCAACCTTCGGGCGCTTCCACTGGCCCAATTAGCTAGGTGAGAGCCTACCGGCGGGTGTTGAGCATCAACCGGTCTCAGCCCTCCTGGGTTATAATGATGTCACCTGAGGATCCCGACCCTGCCAGCTAGGTGGAAGCCTGGCAGTGGGAGCATCTCGGGACCTAACCCTAGAGAGAGAATACTTATCATCAATCAACCTCCGGGCACTACCAACAGCCCAATCAGCTAGGTGAGAGCCTGACGGCGGGTGTTGAACATCAACCAGACTCAGCCCCAGGGTCATAACGCCGTCCAACGGGGATCCCGGCCCAGCCAGCTAGGTGGAAGCCTGACAGCGGGAGTATCCCGGGATCTAACCCCAGAGCGAAAATACTTGTCATCAATTAACCTCCGGGCCACCGACCCAACCAACTAGGTGTGAGCCTGACGGCGGGTGTTGAGTATCAACTGGTCTCAGCCCTCCAAGGTCATAACAATGTCCAACGGGGATCCCAGCCTTGCCAGCTAGGTGGAAACCTGACAGTGGGGGCCTTTTATGACCTGGCTTGGTAGATACTTGCCATAAACTTGATCTGTAAGAGAATTTGAGCATCAAAGTATTTCATATTCATTAAAGGGGGTACATACATGCTTTCATGGATAAAAGCCTTTTAGGTTATCACCGCTCCAGGTATGACTCAGGGTCTCCCCATCCATATCCCGGAGGTGATACCCTCCTAACCTTAGAACCTCCCCAATAATGTACAGGCCTTCCCAGTTAGGGTTGTGCTTCCCCACTGCCGTTGATCTCCCTGTTGCATCTACCTTCTTCAGGACCAAGTCCCCCTCTGCGAACTATTTGACCCTGACGTGCTTGTCAAAGTACTTAGCCATTCCTCACTTTATCTCCTCCTGTCGGATGGAGGAGAGATCACGTAGCTCCTCCACCAAGTCAAGGGAGAACTGTAGCTCCTCCTCGTTTTTAGCTCGCCATTCTTCTCTACTTGTCTCTACCTCAACCACCCGAGGCATTCGGACTTCGAACTCTTTTGGAAGTACTGCCTCGCATCCATGGGAGAGCTGAAGGGTGTTTCCCATATGGCTGTGTTGGGAGTGGTTCTCAGGGCCCAGAGAACCGAAGAAAGCTGCTCCACCCAGCTACCCTTCAAATTCTCCACTTTATTCTTGAGGAGGTTCACGATGATATTGTTTGCCACCTCCACGTGCCTGTTGCTCCTGGGATGGTGGACTAAGGCAAACCTGAGGTCAATCTCGAGCTGTCAGCAAAAACGGATGAACTCGGCACTGGCAAATTGAGGCCCATTGTCCATGACGATAGACTGCGGCAACCCATGCCGGTAGATGATCTCCCCCCAAACAAAGTTCCTGATTACTTGAGAGGTCACCTTGGCCAGTGCCTTCACTTCCAACCACTTAGGAAAATAGTCTATCATGACAAGCAAGAACCCTCCTCTGCCCGCTGGCCTGGGGGAAAGGTCCTACCAAGTACATTCCCCAAATAGTGAAGGGCCAGGGGGCCGTGATACTCCAGAGCCGGGTGAAGTTGGAGGGGGGCAAACAGTTGGCACTTGTGCCATTTCTTTTTGAATTCTGCGGCATCCTGGCTTAGGGTCGGCCAGAAGTACCCTTTCTGGACTATCCTTCCCTCCAAAGTTCTACTCCCCGAGTGGCTTCCACACTCTCCTGAATGGACCTCCTTCGAGATCCTCTGAACCTCCCTTTCGGCCACACAACACACCAGCATCAGTCTGTCGCGCATAACATAATATGCCGACTTGTGCTTGAACTTCTTCTTGTCCATCCCTTTCGGGAACTCCCATATGGATAGGATAGTTGGGAAAGGATCCATCCACGAGGGGTGTTGGTCCATCTCCATCAGCTCCCCTTCTTGGATAGATGGACGGAACAGATCAGTGATGGTACCCCCCACCCGGGGACCACGCTTGGTCAGTTGATCAACCTGCTCATTCTCCTCCCGCGATACATGTAGGATGGAGAATGTCTGGAACATACCGATGACCCCCTTCAACTTTGCCAAGTATAATTGGAGAGTTGGTTCCCCTATCTCAAACTCCCCGCCGATTTGAGAAGCCACTACCATGGAGTTAGTGAGGACCTCCACATCGTGCACCCCCGGCTCTCTAGCTAGGCGCAATATTGTTATTATAGTCTCATACTCGTCCTGGTTGTTTGTGATGGGAAAATACACCACCATCGTTTGCTCGATTCTCGTTCCCTGCGGGCTCTCCAAGATTACCCCCACCCCCAGAGAATGCCTTCCCGATGCGCCATCTACCATTACCTTCCAGGGAACTGGGCGAGTGAGTTCTACCTCCGCCACCTCGTCCACATAGTCAGCCATAAAGTCAGCCATTGCTTGGGCCTTGATCGAGAGGCGGGGGACAAAGGAGACATCGAACTTACTCAGCTCCACCGACCATTTGGCCAATCTGCATGAATGCTCCACCCCCTCGAAGATGTTGCGAAGGGGATGGTCAGTCACCACTCGGATGGAGTGTGCCTGGAAATATGGTTAGAGCTTCCGATCCGAGATGATCAGAGTGAAGGATAGCTTCTCCAAGATGGGATAACAGAGCTCTGCCTTCCTTAGGACCCGACTTACGTAGTATATGGGCAGCTGCTTCTTCCCCTCTTCCCGAACCAGAACAGAGCTCAGGGCCTCTGCTCCGACCCCGAGATACAAAGACACGTCTTCCCCCTCCTTCGTCCCTTAGAGTAGGGGCCTGAGTTAACTACCTCTTTAGGGCCTGGAACGCCTCCTCACATTCCCCAGTCCATTCGAACTTTTGGCCTCCCCTCAATGCTTTGAAGAATGGAGAGCACTTCTCCCCAGCTCGGGAAAGGAACCTGCTTAGCACTGCCAACTTTCCGGTCAACCGTTGCACCTCCTTAGTATTTCGAGGCGACCCCAACTCCATGATCGCCTTGACCTTGTTAGTATTCGGCTCCACCCCTGCGTAGGTGAGGAGATGGCCCAAGAACTTCCCCCTACTGGCCCCGAAAACACATTTCAAGGGATTCAGCCTCATCTTGTATTTGCGCAAGGTGCCAAAGGTCTCCTCTAGGTACTGTAGGTGGGAGTCTGCCCCTCGGTTCTTGATCATCAGGTCATCCACATACATCTTGAGGTTCCTACCCTTTTGCTCTTGGAAGACCCGATCCATCATCTTTTGGTAGGTCGCCCTTGCATTTTTCAATCCAAAAGACATCATCTTGTAGCAGTAACACCCGTCCATAGTGATGAAGGAGACATCCTTTACATCAGGGGGAGGGGGGGTTGCATCCTGGTCTGGTGGTAAGCTGAAAATGCATCTAAAAAACTCATTACAAGAAAACCGACGGCTGAGTCAACCAACGCGTCGATCCGAGGCAAGGGATAACAATCCTTAGGGCATGATTTATTAAGCAAAGAGAAATCAACACACATTCTCCATCAGCTGTCTCCTTTTTTACCATGACTACATTAGAGACCCAGCCGGAGTATTGAATTTCAGATACAAAGCCGGCCTTCAGGAGCTTGGCCACCTCCTCCTTGATGGGCTCGACCAGCTTGTCCGCGAGGGACCTCTTCTTCTACTGGATGAGGCGAGCTTCTGGGTCCAGGTTGAGGCGGTGGCAGACAATGTCCGTATCGATCCCTGACATCTTCGTTGTGCTCCAAGCAAAGATGTCCACGTTCTTCTGGATGCATGTCAACATCCTCTCCTGGTCCACCAGAGTCAGCCCCCGCTGATGCGCACCTCTCCACCCTCCCCCAAGGGTGAGGACTTCCATCCCAACCACTTCCTCTGCAGCCTCCAAGCGAGACTGCTCCCCCCATTCCCCATCGTCCCCCTCTCCTGGGATAAAGACCTCCTCAGCTTCCGCCACTTACTCCACGGCCATCATCTCGACCAACCCTTCCTGAACTCCTTCTGCCACCTCCACTTAGGTGTGGTTCTCCTCCTCCATCTCCACTCCACCTACTTACTTCTCCGTATCTTCCATCCTCTGCTCCATCTCCTCGGCTCCCTCCTGCCATGAGATGGAGTTCACCGTGGTGACGTAGCACTCCATCGTCACCTTGGGGTCACCCCGAACCCTAACCTGGATCCCCTCGGCATTGATCTTTAAGCATTGGTGGAAGGATGAGGGGATGCAGTGGAAGGCGCTAATGAGAGGCCACCCGAAGATGGCATTGTAACTACTGGGGGCATCCACGATGATGAACCTGCAGTTTCGAGACTACCCCACAGGGTGACATGAAGTCCCACTCCTCCTTCAACCTTCTTTCTCTCCCAGGAGAATCCGAACAGAGGCCCATCCGAGGCCAACACCCTCTTGGCCTCTACCTTCATCGCGTCGAATGCCTTCTTGAAGATGACGTTGACCGAGCTCTCGTTGTCGATGAGGATCTGGGAGATGGCGAAATTTTCAACCGCAGTCTGGATGACCAAGGCGTCGTAGAAGGGATCCTCATGATTCGATATGACACACCTTGATAAGGTGATCTTCTCCTCTGGGGGTGGGGTCTAAGACATGAAGACAACACTCCTTCGCCCAGTCCTCACACATGTCCTCCTCTGCCCGAGGCAGGACTTCCTCAATCTGCACCTCCCGACGGTTTGCTACTGCTGTTGCTGCTCACTGTTTCCTCTCATCTCGAGGATCTCCGTGCACATGGCCGTAACGTGACCCTCCTCCTGGTGGAATTCACAATAGGGTAACTCCACCCTACCTTCCCTCCTCCTCCTCTACTGACCCCTCCTCCTCTACATGGCTATTGTCATAGCTTGATGCTGATCGGGGAGGGAGGTCTCTGGCCTTGCCTCCATCCTGGAGGGTGAAATTGACCCTGGACCCCCTAGCGGTAGTCTCCTCCGCAGAAACCTCTCTGCTGGCCTTGATCTTTCCACTCAATCTGCCTCTAGCCGAGCCAGTTGTTCTGCTCCTATCGCCGCCACCAGGGCTGCTGTTGTTGCTGCTGCTCCATCTACCGAGGTTCAGCTCTCCTCACCTCCTGACCCCGACCGCCTTATATCCCCTTCTTCTCTTCCGTGGCCCACCTGGCCAACTTCTTCGTAAACTAAGGGTTTGACGCCTCCCCGCCGACTTCCCTCGCTGCCCTCTTCATCAGTTCCTCATAGGAGATGGGCGGCACCCTCTTCAGTTCCATCATGAAGAACCCTTGTTGTATGCCCAAGGTGAAGTCCATCATCAGGGTATGTCCTAGAATCTCCTAGACCTGGGTGACCTCCTCTTGGAACCACTCCACGTAGCTCCCCATGGTCTCGTTCACCCCCTGCTTGATGTGGAACAGGGACTCCTACTCCTTCTTCCTTTTTGAAAGAATATGTGTCTAACCACCTAGAGGGGGGGGGGGGTGAATAGGTGTAATTTTTCTTTTCCTTAAAAGGCAGATAATCTGTTTTATACTTTAAGCAGCAAATGCAAATTCTACAGCTATCACAACACATCAACCACCGAAACAAACATTCACAGAGTGCACACAGTGTTTATAGTGGTTCCCCAAGGTCTGGGTACATCCACTTTCCCCCTTTGCCTATCTAGCAGTGTACTAGATTCGGCCTAACTTTTGCACTTCTCCTCAGATCCTCAGATATTACAGCTCAGAACCCCAAACAGGTTCCGACAACTCAGAGTGTCCCCACTCCTACAACTCAGGCACAAAGCCCTACCACTCAGTCTTCAACAAACCTACACTCAGGCTAAACAGCCCTACCTCAGCCTTCAACAAGTCCTATACTCAGAGAATTGATTCTCCTACCCTCAGGCTCAAAAGCCCTACCTCAGCCTTTATAAATTTAGGCTTACAACTCAGATCCCTTAGGATCCTACAAAAAGATAATAACAAGTATTTAGATCACCACTTTGTTAGAGAGAATGAAGAGGGCAACCTTCTTGATCAGTTCTTGATAGTACTGATTCCTGAGATCAACTTTGTCTTTGCTTTCTTCAAGGCTTCTTGAGTCTAAACTCAGTAAAAGTTGATCTTCTTGAAGTAGACTGGCTGGTAACTTCCTTCTTAAGATGGAGAATTAAATCTGGATCCTACTTTGCAGTCTGGTTCAGAACCTGCTTCTTAAGAGAGTTGATTAAACAATTCTCTTTCTTGATTTCAATTACTGGAGTTCTCTCTCTCCAAGTAAATCTGAAGTTTCTTTAGAATACTGATTTACAGTTTTCTCTGGATCTGTATTAATCTTCTTAATCGTCTCTTTTTGTTGAAGGAGAAAGCCTTTATATAAACTTTCTCCATGGTAACCGGCTGATCCTGTTTCTAACAACCTTCTGACAGCTTTGACAGTTACAGTTGACCGGTTGAAATGCCAGCTGTCAAGTCATCCAGTCACATCTTGAAATCACTGTCTCTATCTGAAAGTGTCGAGACTGTTCTTCATTATGTGTCAACACAATTAGACTAAGTGTCGACACAAGTGAACTAAGTGTCGACACATGCCTTGGTGGTGTCGACACAACTTCTTTTGTTGTTGTAACAGCTTCTCGACACTGCTTCTGTTGAATGTGTCGACACTAATTCTGTGTGTCGACACAAATACTTCTTCTTTAAAACTTAGTTGAAATTCTGCTGTGTGTCGACACATCTCCTTTGTGTCGACATAACTTATTTTGTTGTTGATACTTGCTGAGTGTCGACACATCTCCTTTGTGTCGACACAAGTACTTCTTTACTTTAACTGTGTTGAAACTTGCTGTATGTCGACACAAGTCCTGTGTGTCGACACAGTTGATGTCGACAAAGCCTTCAGTGTGTCGACACAGCTTCCTGGTGTCGACACATTTGATGTCGACTAAGTTTCTCTAGGTGTCGACACTGCCTCTAAGTGTCGACACTATTTATGTCAACTATTCTTCACAGTGTGTCGACACTGCCTGTATGTGTCGACACTTTTCTTCTGGTGTCGACTCTGCCTTTCCTGGTGTCGACACAATTTACTCCAAGTGTCAACACTGCTTCTCTAGGTGTCGACACAAGCCTTCATAAGTGTCGACACTGCTTCTCTAGGTGTCGACACATGGACTTAGAATTTTTCCTGCAATCCTGAAGTTACTTATCCTGCACATATAAACTCAAAACACATCAAATACACCTTGATGTATATCATTGAGTAGGGTGAGGCTTCTTCAAATCTGGTACACATTTTCAATGTACTCAATAATCTCCCCCTATTTGGAGAAGTCATAACCCTTAGTCAATGATATACACCATACATAACAAATACACAATATGATGTATAACAGCTTTATATGACAGGGTAAATACTTAAACAAAACATGTATAAACAATCTTCACAGAATAATAATGTAACATATTGAACATTAAACATTGTTTTGTTACAACTGCCAATAGTTTCATGAACAAAAGTTTACATAGATGTTTTAATACTAAAGATTACAAAATGTAAACTTAAGAAAATTCTATTCTATCGCTGCTCTGGCTCCTTGATGACAACGCCCTTGCCAGATTGAATCTTGGCTTGAACTGTAGCATCAGTGTCATCACCAGGCTTCTTGCCCTTAAGATCTTTCTTCTTCTGTTCTTCAGCCCTTATCTTTTGTCTCTCAAAATAATGATATGGCTTAGGGAAATACTTGCTAGGCTCCTGTGCATTAGGAGGTAGCTTCCCCAGTTTAGCCTTTCTTCTATACTGCACTATGGCTTCTTGCCCGGCTTCATGTTTTCTCCACTCTTGCTCAGAGTACCACTTGCCCCTCTCTAGGAAATTATCCTTTGCATCCTTCCAAGCAGTCAGTATAATATTTCTAGAAGTTGGGCTCCACTGTTCAAAATCAGGCTTTAACTCAGCCTGTTCTCTAAATCTCTTCTTAGACAGTTGAGCTTCTTGCTCTTTAGTCAATACTTCCTCAGGTACAAGCTTATCTACTTTCTCTATGATCACATTTCGAGCACCTTCTGTAGGGCTATACATAGATTGTATCTCCTGATGTATCATCTCAAAATCTGCTGGAGGGTAAATCACTTGTGCAACTTCAGCTTGCACGCACCTCTAAAAATAGCAGGATTTATACCAGATTCAGCAACATTATCATCATCACACAAGGTGGATATCCAAGGGTGGATCTGATGCTGTTGGAAATCCATTTAGCATGGTCAGAGCCTGCTTTGACTAATACCCTCTCCCCCTTTATGACTTCTCTTTCTATATGATCCATAAGATCATCCTTCTGAAATCTGATCTGAGCATTCAGATAGTTAACACCATCTTTGTAAAAAGGCTTCAACTTCTGGAGCTGTGCAGTAGTAGCCTTTTGAGAATCTTCAATTGCAGTTTTAACAGCAGTGAGGCTTTCTTATAATTGTTTATCAAATTCTGCTTTGGCTGTAGCACTTACTGCAGTCTGTGCAGTAGCTATATTTTTCATTTCAGTAACAATCACATTATGTGATTCAGTCAAGTTTTCATTCATTCTTATTTGATTTTCTAAGACATATCCTTGTTTGAGAGCTATGTCATCAACCTGTGTCTTTATCTTCTCTTGGTGAGTGGCTAGGTAAACCACTGCATTACCTCTTTTATGAAAACAGTTAGTCATTTCCTTCTTATTCAGATTAACCTCAAATCTTATAGACTTTATATCTTTAGCCAAGGAAAATTGTAACTCCTTATGATGCTCATATATATATGTTTCCATAGCTTTTCTTTGCTCATCCAATTTTATTTGCAAAGCCACCAACAATAAGCTATAATCAATTGTTGGGGCAGGCTGTGGAGCAACTGTTTGTAAAGCTTTCTTGTAGGTCTGGCTTCTCCTTTTGAAAACCATAAGCTTTCTCTTCTTAGCTCTAGCAGCTTCTTCATCCTCAGAAGTAGAAGTACTGGCAATGTCTACCCTTTCCTTAGGACTAGGAGGCAATTCCTTCTCAGTCCTTGGTAGCTCCCCCTGTGTCCTTTGCTCCTCATTCTCATTTCTTCTTTGCTTCTCTTTATTTCTTGCAGTCTCCTTCTGAGACCTAACATGCTCCCCCTCAAGATCTACCTGCTCCCCCTCAAAAACTGTTGTTTCTCCTTCAAAATCAATCTGTACCAAATCAGGGAATAGCTCTTCTAGAGTAAACTCCCGTTGAGTAGGGACTGGAGAATTTCTTATCTCAGGAGCAGTATCAGCAACTGATGTGTCTTTCATGACAACATCTTGTGGTTGACCTTGTAACTGAGTTTGCTGATCAACATCAATTAAAGATTCAGTCAATACTTCATCCTCAATATGAAAAAGTGATTGATTAACTTCATTGATTACCTCAAGAATTGGTTGTGTTGCCCTTTCACTGTCTAAGTGAGTTGGCTCATCCACATGTTGAGGCTCCCCCTGGAGT
Source organism: Platanthera guangdongensis (assembly GCA_039583875.1). Lineage (NCBI taxonomy): Eukaryota > Viridiplantae > Streptophyta > Magnoliopsida > Asparagales > Orchidaceae > Platanthera > Platanthera guangdongensis. The sequence continues at coordinate 18,422,007 of CM077153.1, read as the reverse complement.
GGATCCAGGTGAATGGGGCTAGCAGATGGTAGCTCCCCCTGCCTCTGTGCATCTTCAGTTCTTACAGGTGACCTTCCAGTAACATCTGCTTCTTCCTCATTTGAACTGAAAAATACTTGTTCCTCTGAACTACTGGAGGAGTCTGAAGCCACTATGGCTTTCTTCTTCTTCTTCTTCTGTTGAGGAACTTCCTTTTCTGGAGTAGGCATGTCCTTTGTCAACACCCTATCCCACCTTGAGATAATCCTAACATCCATTCTCCTCATGTGATTTATCTTAGAACCAGCAGCTTGGTTCATGATTTCTGGAATACTTCCAGCTAAGTACAAGCTCGTAATCCTACCCAGATTGGGCTTCTTCAAACTTTCCTTAATCTTCTCAAACATCACTGCTGACCAATCAGTTTTTAGTTTGAAAATGATCTTTGTCATTAAACTGAACATGCGAGCTGATACCCTATCATGCCCACTTGTCTTGCACAGAATCACCTTTCCTACTACTTCAGACAAGAACTTGCCTTGCATGTTCATGCCTTTCCTGTTAAAAACTGATCCAATCTTCATGTTTGAATCTAATCCACACCATTGCAGTGCCTCCCTTGTCTTGGATGCAGGGACATCTTCTTTCTCTTTAGTTCTTGGTAGATGTAGAACTTTTCTTAGACATTTCTGGGTGAGTTTTACTTTTGCCCATGAACTGTGGACTTAATCTTGAGTCCAGTTTCATCAAGGGTAGCTGCACTAAAGAATTCGAGTACCTCCTTCTTCCAAATCTTGATTGGCTCTGAAACTAGATACTCCAACCCAGTCTCTGCAACTAGGGTTACAACACCTTAAATTTCAGGTTTTGCATCGTCAAAGGCATGTCGTACTAGCTCATAACCTTCATTGATGTTCTCTTCTAGCTTGGGCGCCATTAGGGTTTTGAGAAATCTTGAATTTAGAGGTGAGAGATATCGACACACAAGTTTGGTCTCGAAACTATGGAGAGCGTGTCGACAAACAATGTTGAAGACCTATTTATACCTTTCTAAAATCGAAGGTGAAAAGGCGCGTCAAAATACTCTAAATGTGTCGACACTGCTGAAAAGTGTCGACACTTACTTCTAATGTCTCGACAACTATGTGTCGACACAAATATAGTCGACAGAATATATGTGTCGACACTTATACATCTCAGCTCGACGATTAGTCGAAACTCTACTCGACGAAATTAGTGTTAAACCTAAGTGTCGACACCACCCTGGATGTGTCGACACCTACTCTGGATATGTCGACACCATTTCTCTGAAGTGTCGACACAGACTTCTTAGATGTGTCGACACCATTTCTCTGGAATGTCGACACTACTTCTATGTGTCGACACAGACAACTCCTTGTGTCGACACCATTTTACTTAGCCAATTTTATGAAACTATTCTAAGTTTAACATTCCTAATTCAATTTTAAACTTATTGAATTTGGTTTCATCTAGGGGCTTAGTAAACATATCAGCAATTTGATTATCTATTTTAACATATTCTAGTGAAATGTCTTCTTTCTCTACATGTCCTACTATGTGAGATATGATTATTTGCAATAGAAATGACACTTGTAGAATCACAAAACAAAGGTGTTCTACTTACCTGAATACCATAGTCTTCTAGCTGATGTTGAATCCATAATAACTGTGCACAGCAACTTCCTGCTACCACATACTCTGACTCAGCTGTGGAGATTGCCAAACTGGTCTGCTTCTTACTACTCCATGACACCAGCCTTCCTCCTAGAAATTAACAGGTTCCTGTAGTACTCTTTCTATCTTCCTTACAACCTGCAAAATCTGCATCTGAATATCCTGTTAGTAGAAAATCTCTATTCCTAGGGTACCAAAGGCCTATATAAGGTGTGCCCTTAAGATATCTCAAAATCCTTTTGACTGCAGTCAGATGAGATTCTTTAGGGCATGCTTGGTACCTAGCACAGACATATGTTGCATACATGATATCTGGTCTACTAGCAGTCAGATATATAGGGATCCAACTATCCCTCTATACAAAGTTTCATCTACAGGTTTCCCTGCATCATCTTTGCTTAGAGACACACTTGACCCCATAGGAGTTCTCATGGTAGTGGATGATTCCATACCATACTTCTTTATTAGCTCTAGGGTGAACTTAGACTGGCATATGGACAAGCCATGTTAAAATTCAACAAACCGCAGAAGCCCCCTTGGATACCCTGCTGAAAACTCAACAAACTGAAGGAGAATATGCCCACTTATAATGTTGAAAGTTTTCCCGGATCGTGGAGTTAGCAGGGGTTATCTCAACAAAGCAGTAATCAACCAGCAACACATGCAGCACAAGCTTCTTTATTGATCAAGAGCAAACTTCTTTACATAGCGAGACATACATGGCGAGACATGCTTCACCAAAACCCAACACCGGGAGAGCAGAGACAGTTACAAAGACAAGACCAAAAAACAAGCCGCGCGGACTCAAACAACAAGCCGTCGACCTACTGCTGTGGAGTCCGCTCAGTCCGCCAGGTCGCCAGACCGCAACCCAAGCCGCGCGGACTCATCCTTATTCCAATGCTTAGCTCTTCACCGCCGGTCTGCACGCCGCCAGACCGCACAAGCTGCGTCACCGAATGGAACAGTCCGCCTGAAGCAGGCGACTTCCTGAACCCCAAACCAAGTCGCCAAAGAGAAGACCGCCTGGTCGCTATCCGCGACCTGCTGTTTACCGCCTGTTGCTTAACCGCAGAGTCCGCACTGTCCCTGACCGCAATCAGAGCCAAGTCCTGGCTTTCCAGCGCTATCCGCACAACCTGCACAGCACAACCGGGTCAACTCTCAATCCGCGTGGACACAAAGTCCAGACCGCAGCAACTTACGCGAGCTCAATTACTGTTCACTTACTTCGGTCTAGGTTCCTTTTCCTGATGTGACATGGGTCCTATTTATAGGCACGACGATGAGTATGGTCACCGGCCTAGCCGATAGGATCACCGCCACAACCCGCAGCTAGAACAACTATGTCCGCTCAGCCCGCGGACACACCTTCCAGTTCGCCGCTCCTGTGCAGATAGCCAGTCCGCCCCAGCTTCTCCAAGACCGGACTCCAATATCCAGCCCGCCTTGCCGCCAGAGGCCAAGCCAGGACCACCACAGCCGGACTCCACAACAGTCGTGTCCGCCATTCTGCGGACAAGGCATCAGCCCGCAAAACCCGAGCCCGCAGCCTCGCCATCAAGGCACCTGCCGGACTCAGCGAACACCCGGCTTCCGTCCGCATATCCCAGGTCCATTGCCTCATTGCCAAGGCACCTCCGGACTTAGCGGACATGCCAATCCAGTCCGCTAACAGCAGACTCCAGTCCGCAACTCCTGAGTCCATAACCTCATCACAAGGCTAAACCGGACTCAGCGGACTCCGGCTCCAGTCCGCACGCTCCTGCACAAGCAATTCTACAGTCTGCATTTCCCCAAGCTAGCAAACAAGGCAACTGCACTTCTACTATGCTTGACGGACTGAGAAACCAGCCCGCGCTCCACTGCGCGATCTCCCCGGACTGAGCCAACCTGGACTTGGTTCAATTCCCACCAAGTCCAGTCCGCTGGCCACAAGGGCCAGTCCGCACTTACTGGCGGACACTGGATCTAGCCCGCAATACCGGGCGACCTCCAGTTCCTGTCCGCGCTGACCGGCGGTCTCCACGGCTTCCCGCTGCACCAGAGCAAGACCAAGGCAACTGCCAAACCGGTCTGCGGAGCTCCAGTTCTTCAGTCCGCTTCTTGCCGGACTCCGCGGATAACATTCCTATCCGCCCGGTTACTTCCTGGGAGTCAACCGCCTGCTGAGCATACACTGGCCTGTCAGACCGCCGCTGCTGTCCGCGTAGTCCGCGTGAACAGACCGCCCAGGCCGCCACAGAGCAAACCGCCTGCAACATCCCTGCCGACCTAGCAGTCCGCCAACCCAGTCCGCGTAGTCTGCGCGGATAGGTTTCCCAAGCCTTCCATTCACCCACTTTCACTTCACAGAATTCAACACTCCCCCTTGAAGTGAGAAGTGGTGAATAACTCCAGCAGCTCCCGTAACCTTGCACCTGGTCCTTCCGATAGCATCTATGAAGAGATGTCAAAGACATAGTCCTCGCCCCGCATATCATGGACCATGAGGGAGCCCTCCAGCATCTCCAAGAAGGAGCCATGCTTCCCTCTGCCTTCTTTAGCTTCAACCTCCACTCATGCATCACAGGAGTATCACCAACGTCCTTGGACACAGAAGCCCAAGCCTTGTTATCTCTGAGAGAAATCACCTCTTCAGACTTGGTGTCAACCACCTCCTTGATTCTAGTGGGGTCATCACAGCCAGAAGTCCCTTGCTCGACCTGAGGGCTAACAAGGAAACACGGGACCAAGTCCGCTGTGTTCCCTTCACAATATCGAGCTGGTGGCTTACTGATCCTCTTCGATCTCTGAAGAACCTGATCATGGCTAACCACCTCCGCTGCTTTTGAACCAGCTCCGTTCCCGGGCAAACCCGGAACAATGCTCCCTTTGCTCCCTGAACAAGACGCCTCCTTACTGGAACCAAAAGCATCTGGAGCAACGCTCCCCCTACTACCTGAACCAGAAGACTCCCCTCTTGAACAAGAACTGCCTGGAACATCGCTCCCCTTGCTTCCTGAATCGGAAGCCTCCACCTTCGAGCCAGAAGGTCCTGGAGCATTGCTCCCCCTTCTTCCCGACTCTGATGCCTTTGCTCCGGAGCTAGAACAACCTGGAGCACCTGGTGACTCAGGCAAATCCACTTCCTTAGCAGCAGCCTCCTTCAGCCCACCATCTGACCTGCTTATCTCTAGCTCCACATAAGAGCTACCCCAATACGGCATCAACTCATTAAAAACAATGTCTCTCGACACTATGAGTTTCTTCGTCGCAGGATTCATACACCTCCATCTTCTTCTCTGCTCATCATACCCAACAAAGACTAGCTTTGTCTTGAGAGGACCCGGAGAGTGTAAATAGCAGGTAGATCCAAACACCCGAAGGTGCTTCACTGAGGGCTTCACTCCGAACATCAGCTCATAAGGAGTCTTCATTATGATCGGACTAAGAGCCATCCGGTTGATGACATGAGTAGCACAGACTATTCCCTCCGCCCAAAGAGCCTTCGGAACGCCTTTACTCTGAAGCCAACACTTGCAGGTCTCCGTTAACCAACGGATCATCCGAGCTGCAATACTACCCTATTGTGAAGTATGTCCACAAGAATGCTCCATCCGGATCCCTTGCTTCCTGCAAAAGCGTGAGAACTCGGTTGAGGCAAACTCACCACCGATACTTGTCCTCAACACCATGATCCTCCGGCCAAGCTGGCCTTCCACAAGCTTCTTGAACTCCACAAACAAGCGTACCATGTTAGACTTCTTCTTCATAAAGTATACCCAAGTATACCCAGAATAGTCATCAACCAATATCAGCATGAACCTGCTGCCTCCAAGACTGGCCGTGACGGTCGGTCCCACCAGAGCATAATGGACAACCGCCAATGGTGCATTACTCCTGGATTGTGCTTTGTCAACCATGAAGCGATAGGCTCCACTCTCCTGACATCCCGCACACCCCCGACCATCGCCATAGGATGACAATCTAGGCAAGCCTCTTACGAGTCTTCTTTCCGCCATTGCTTTCAGCTTGTCCATCCCTACATGCCCCAGTCTTTCATGCCAGATAGCAGCACTATCACTGGCATTCCTCCGATCAACTCCAGAACTAGTTGAAATCCCAACTACGTTCTTCTCCTTCCTCCCTACCTGAGCAACGTTCGCCGAGAGCAAGACAACCTTGCACTCATTCCGAAGATGACCTTGCTGCTTGCATTTATAGCACCGTGATCCTTCCTTCCTCTTCCTATCACGCCTAGGAGAAGCACTCCTTTCTTCCTGATACGAAGTAGAGGGACCATCATCAGCAGCAACCTTCACCTCCTTCCTGAACAACCCATCAAGGGAAGTCCAGACCTCCGCAGCTGACTGACATCCACAGATGTGGTCCAAGAGCTCCGATGAGATCACCTGCTTGAGAATAGACTCCGCTTTCGCATTTGCCTCCTTCCAAGCTCTCATCGCCTCAGCATTGCCAGCAGTATCCTCTTGTCTTCCTGCTCCACATACAACCTCCCAAAGGTTCTCGCCAAGAAGAAAGCTCTTCATACAGGACTTCCACCGTTCACAGTTCGCCTCTGTAAGAAGATCAATACCAAGACAACTTGCATCCTCCACTGCCATGGTTCTACCACTGGTTTCCTCTACAGACGAGCAACTACTTCCATTGAGCACTGCTTGACCACTCCAACAACCTCCCTCTGATACCATGTTAAAATTCAACAAACCGCAGACGCCCCCTTGGATACCCTGCTGAAAACTCAACAAACCGAAGGAGAATACGCCCACTTATAATGTTGAAAGTTTTCCCGGATCGTGGAGTTAGCAGGGGTTATCTCAACAAAGCAGTAATCAACCAGCAACACATGCAGCACAAGCTTCTTTATTGATCAAGAGCAAACTTCTTTACATAGCGAGACATACATGGCGAGACATGCTTCACCAAAACCCAACACCGGGAGAGCAGAGACAGTTACAAAGACAAGACCAAAAAACAAGCCGCGCGGACTCAAACAACAAGCCGCCGACCTACTGCTGTGGAGTCCGCTCAGTCCGCCAGGTCGCCAGACCGCAACCCAAGCCGCGCGGACTCACCCTTATTCCAATGCTTAGCTCTTCACCGCCGGTCTGCACGCCGCCAGACCGCACAAGCTGCGTCACCGAATGGAACAGTCTGCCTGAAGCAGGCGACTTCCTGAACCCCGAACCAAGTCGCCAAAGAGAAGACCGCCTGGTCGCTATCCGCGACCTGCTGTTTACCGCCTGTTGCTTAACCGCAGAGTCCGCACTGTCCCTGACCGCAATCAGAGCCAAGTCCTGGCTTTCCAGCGCTATCCGCACAACCTGCACAGCACAACCGGGTCAACTCTCAATCCGCGCGGACATAAAGTCCAGACCGCAGCAACTTACGCGAGCTCAATTACTGTTCACTTACTTCGGTCTAGGTTCCTTTTCCTGATGTGACATGGGTCCTATTTATAGGCACGACGATGAGTATGGTCACCGCCCTAGCCGATAGGATCACCGCCACAACCCGCAGCTAGAACAACTGTGTCCGCTCAGCCCGCGGACACACCTTCCAGTTCGCCGCTCCTGTGCAGATAGCCAGTCCGCCCCAGCTTCTCCAAGACCAGACTCCAATATCCAGCCCGCCTTGCCGCCAGAGGCCAAGCCAGGACCACCACAGCCGGACTCCACAACAGCCGTGTCCGCCATTCTGCTGACATGGCATCAGCCCGCAAAACCCGAGCCCACAGCCTCGCCATCAAGGCACCTGCCGGACTCAGCGAACACCCGGCTTCCGTCCGCATATCCCAGGTCCATTGCCTCATTACCAAGGCACCTCCGGACTTAGCGGACACGCCAATCCAGTCCGCTAACAGCAGACTCTAGTCCGCAACTCCTGAGTCCATAACCTCATCACAAGGCTAAACCGGACTCAGCGGACTCCGGCTCCAGTCCGCACGCTCCTGCACAAGCAATTCTACAGTCCCCATTTCCCCAAGCTAGCAAACAAGGCAACTGCACTTCTACTACGCTTGACGGACTGAGAAACCAGCCCGCGCTCCACTGCGCGATCTCCCCGGACTGAGCCAACCTGGACTTGGTTCAATTCCCAACAAGTCCAGTCCGCTGGCCCCAAGGGCCAGTCCGCACTTACTGGCGGACACTGGATCTAGCCCGCCATACCGGGCGACCTCCAGTTCCTGTCTGCGCTGACCGGCGGTCTCCGCGGCTTCCCGCTGCACCAGAGCAAGACCAAGGCAACTGCCAAACCGGTCTGCCGAGCTCCAGTTCTTCAGTCTGCTTCTTGCCGGACTCCGCGGATAACATTCCTATCCGCCCGGTTACTTCCTGGGAGTCAACCGCCTGCTGAGCATACACTGGCCTGTCAGACCGCCGCTGCTGTCCGCGTAGTCCGCGCGAACAGACCGCCCAGGCCGCCACAGAGCAAACCACCTGCAACATCCCTGCCGACCTAGCAGTCCGCCAACCCAGTCCGCGTAGTCCGCGCGGATAGGTTTCCCAAGCCTTCCATTCACCCACTTTCACTTCACAGAATTCAACAAGCCATCTTCAGTCTGTCTAACTTGGAGACCCAAGAAGAACTTAAGTTCCCCATACTGCTCATTTCAAATTTTCCTTGCATAAGTTTTGCAAACTTCCTGCAAAGATTACTTTCAGTATACCCAAATATTATGTCATCAACATATATTTAGACTAGGATTATCTTACCTTTAGATTCCCTAAGGAATAGAGTCTTGTCTATTTTCCCCCTTGAGAATTTGTTCTCAATGAGGAAACTAGACAGGGTTTCATACCAAGCACTTGGGGCTTGTTTCAACCCATACAATGCCTTCCTAAGTCTATAAACATAATCAGGTTTGAGAGGATCAACAAAACCTGAGGGCTGCTCTACATAGACTTCTTCGTTTAAATTTCCATTCAGGAATGCTGATTTCACATCCATTTGGAATACCTTGAACCCTTGATATGTTGCATATGCAAGGAACATTCTGATTGCCTCTAGTCTTGCTACTGGAGTAAATGTTTGATCAAAATCAATACCTTCTTCCTGCCTATATCCCTTTGCAACAAGTCTAGCTTTATTCTTTATGATGATTCCATTCTCATCCAATTTGTTCCTAAAGATCCACTTTGTTCCAATGATATTGTGGTCTTTGGGTTTAGGAATAAGCTTCCAGACCTTGCACCTCCTGAACTGATTCAGCTCCTCTTGCATGACATCAATCCAATGAGGGTCTAGAACTGCTTCTTCAAATTTCTTTGGTTCCACTTGGGATAGGAAGCTGGAGCAAAGAACAGTGCTCAGATTCCTGCTTCTTGTTTGCACTCCTTGTCTAGGATCACCAATTATCTGATTGACTGCATGATCTTTTAAGTGTCTATTTGCTGGAGGTAGTCTTTCTTCAGGTTGAACCCCTCCATCCTCTTCACCAAGCTGCACCTCTTGGTTTTCTTCTACATCTAGAGAGTCTTGTACTCCCCCTGGACATCAGCCACCATTTTCTATTTCCTGACTTGCAGTAGAATCTTCTGTAATGGTAAGCTTGTCCATCCTCTCAGCTATACCTGTAGAACTGCAAACACTACTTGACAATTCACTGTTAATGTGCCTTGTTTCATCAAAAACTACATGTACAGACTCTTCTATAACTTGAGTAATCAAGTTGTAGACCCTATAAGCCTTACTATTATTGTTGTACCCAACAAAGATCCCCTCTTGGGATTTGGCAGCAAACTTGGTTAGATAAGACTTGCCATTGTTAAGTATATAACACTTGCAACCAAAGATCCTGAAATAGGATAAATTTGGTTTTCTGCCCTTCACAATCTCATAGGGAGTCTTTTTGTGGCTCTTGGTGATAGAAGCCCTATTGATCACATGGTATGCAGTATTTACTACCTCAGCCCAGAAATACTCTGGAAGAGATGTGTCACTCAATAGAGTTCTACCAGCCTCTATCAATGTTCTATTCTTCCTTTCAGCAATACCATTTTGCTGTGGTGTTCTAGGTGAGGAATATTCCTGAAAAATCCCAAATTCTTCACACTGTTTTGTCATACTGTCAGACTGAAATTCAGTGCCATGGTCACTTCTGATTTTGACCACTGTACTGTCCAACTCATTCTGAATTTGTTTAACAAAACTTATAAGATACTTGGGGTTTCAGATTTTTGTCTTAAGAAGAACACCTAGGAATATCTTGAATAGTCATCTACTACCACAAATGTGTAGACCTTCTTACCTAGACTGTGAACTGGCATAGGACCAAAAAGATCCATATGCAAGAGGTATAGACACCTCACAGAATCCTTGTTTTCAAGGCTATGAAAGGTGGATTTGGTCTGCTTGCCTTTTTGACAAGCTGAGCATATCCCATCCTTTATAGACTTAACTTGAGGACCATTCCTCACTAACTCTTTGCTAAAGAGTTGGCCAATAATCTTGTAATTTAGATGAGCTAGCCTCTTGTGCCATTTTACACAATGAGAGACTCTCTCATCAGCTACAAGACAAATATGAGAAACATTGTTCTCACAAACAAAGTCAAGACAATAAACATTCCTTTTTCTATACCCCGTCAAAATGAACTTTTAATCACTTGACCTTTTGATATGACAACCATTCTTGACAAATGAGATGTCATATCCTAAATCACTCAGCTGACTTATGCTAATGAGGTTGTATTTCAAACCCTTTACATAATCCACTTGAGTGATTGTAATCTGATTACTAGAAATGTTACCAAATCCCTTGATGATTCCTTTTTCTGAACCACCAAAGGTTACTTTAGGGCCATACTTGATAGGTGTGTAGTCCTTCAGCAACCCCCTTGTTCCAGTCATATGCCTGGAACATCCACTGTCCAAGTACTATATAGGGGCATGGCCACTTGGACTCACCTGCAAAACAGATTACTTAACCTTAGAGCCCAAATAACTCTTGGGTCCTTGGTGCAAGTTAGTCTGACCTTTGACAAAATACCTATAGCTCTTCTAGCAGGTAGTTTGCTACTCTCTTTGACACTAGAATTGTGCCAACAATCTAAGGCAAAGTGGCCTATCTTGCCATAGCACCAGCACTCAAACCTATTGTACCTTTGTTTAGGTACTACCCTTGCTGAATTATCTACAACTGGCTTCTTGGTTTGTGCTTGGGATTTGCCTTTAGATTTGGACCTTGCAGTCCAGGCAGGTTTTTTAAACCCTGATCCAGTCTTACCCTTTTGAGGTACAAACTCATCTATCAAGGGTAAAACAGATTTAGGTTTAGAAAAACTAGCAACTATCTCTTTCTCTTTCTGAAGTCTAACCTCCAGATTTCTAATTTGATCATTCTTGAATATAATAGTACCCATCTAAATAACAGTAATGTTTTTCAGTCTGGCTATCTCATTCAGTTTCTGATCTAACAACTTGTCTGAATCAGCAGCAGCCAATTTAAGACTAGAAATCTCCTTTGCCTGAGTTTTGGCCAAGGTTTTACTTTTCTTCAAGGCCTGCAATAAGTCCCTATATTCATCACTTAACTGATGAATATCTCCTTCAGATTCAGACCCACCCACATCACTTGATGCAGATGTATCTGACTCTGACTCAGTACTATAAATTGAACTAGAAGAACAACTTTGTACCTTACTTGGTCCAGGCTGATCCTGGTTCTTGTCTCCTTCAGATAAAGCCACCTGTCCCTTGCACTGATGGTCCTCATGCTCATAAATTGAGTTCATTAGCTGCATGAACTCATCTTCTTCCTCTTCAGCAAATAATCTAATGTGGGCTTCGACTTCTGATTCTGTTTCTGAAGATGACTGATCTGTCAGACTCTTATCTTTCTTAGCAATAAAGGACTTTTCCTTTTTGCTCTTAACCTGAGTCTTCTTTTTGTCAGCTGACTCATTCCTCTTTTCAGGATAGTCAGCCACTACATGTCCCTGTCTATTGCAGCAATAGCACACAATTTTTGAAGATGTAGCTTTGCTTGGCTTGGACCTGCTTCTGTCATTCTTGGATGACTTTTTCTTCTGATAGTAGTCATCTTTTGGCTGAGAAGTAGAAGGCTTAGACCTCCACTGCCTCTTCTTTAGAAATTTTTGAAAGTGCCTAGTAAAAGCAGCAAAGTCTTCACCACTTTCACTACTATCAGAATTCTTACTATATGAATTATCTGTGACAGCCTCAGTAATTATTATAGGTGGAGATGGAGACTTGTTTCTATACTTCTTAGTGACTTCAGTCTTGAAGGCCACAGACGTTTCCTTGTGCTCCACTCTAGTATTCTTCTCTTCCTCCTTTCTAGTCATTAACTGCATCTCATAAGATAGCAGTTTTCCAAACAAAGTTGGAGGAGGTATATCAGCAAGTTTGGCCACTTCCCTAATGTCACAAATCTTGGTGTCCCAGTCCTTAGTCAGGGATCTTAAGAACTTGCCATTCAGCTCATAGTTGATGAAGTCTCTTCCATAGGACATCAACTCATTAACTATCCTATAGAACTTTTTGTAACATTATGTAATGCTATCAGACTTTCCTTGTCTGAAGCTTTCATATTCCTGATTTAACATTGACTTCCTATCTTGTCTTACTTCTTCTGATCCCTCCATATAGACTATTAATGTGTCCCACATTTCTTTAGAGGTTTTACAATGAATTATGTTCTGAAATGTTGAATCATCAATGACACTTACAATTATATTCTGGGCTCTCTTGTCCATAGTGACCAGGATGATTTCATCTTTAGTCATTTCAGAAAAGTCCTTGAGAATCTTCTGATTTGCATCCAAAATGGATATCTTCATTAGCACATATGGGCCTTCTTTGACTGTAATATATATCCATGGGTCAGAAGCTTCCATAAAGAGTCTGCCCCTCTCTTTCCATATGTCAAATATCTCTTTTCTACATATTGGAAATTTCATGGACCCCAGCTCTTTGTGATTCTCACTTGAACCCATTTTCTTGATTCTTGTTTGTTCTGAATCTGCCTACAGGATCTTACTCAGACTGTTAAGTCCTTTTTAGCAACCTCCCTCTGATACCACTTGAAAGAATATGTGTCTAACCACCTAGAGGGGGGGGGGGTGAATAGGTGTAATTTTTCTTTTCCTTAAAAGGAAGATAATCTGTTTTGTACTGTAAGCAGCAAATGCAAATTCTACAGCTATCCCAACACATCAACCACAAAAACAAACATTCGCAGAGTGCACACAGTGTTTATAGTTGTTCCCTAAGGTCTAGGTACATCCACTTTACCCCTTCGCCTATCTAGAAGTGTACTAGATTCGGCCTAACTTCTGCACTTCTCCTCAGATCCTCAGATCTTACAACTCAGAACCCCAAACAGGTTCCTACAACTCAGAGTGTCCCCACTCCTACAACTCAGGCACAAAGCCCTACTACTCAGTCTTCAACAAGACCTATACTCAGGCTAAACAACCCTACCTCAGCCTTCAACAAGGCCTACACTCAGAGAATTGATTCTCCTACCCTCAGGCTCAAAAGCCCTACCTCAGCCTTTATAAATTTAGGCTTACAACTCAGATCCCTTAGGATCCTACAAAAAGATAATAACAAGTTTTTAGATCACCACTCTATTAGAGAGAATGAAGAGGGCAACCTTCTTGATCAGTTTTTGATAGTACTGATTCCTGAGATCAACTTTATCTTTGCTTTCTTCAAGACTTCTTGAGTCTGAACTCAGTAAAAGTTGATCTTATTGAAGTAGACCGGCTGACAACTTCCTTATTAAGATGGAGAATTAAATCTGGATCCTACTTTGCAGTCTGGTTCAGAACCTGCTTCTTAAGAGAGTTGATTAAATAATTCTCTTTCTGGATTTCAATTACTGGAGTTCTCTCTCTCCAAGTAAATCTGAAGTTTCTTCAGAATACTGATTTACAGTTTTCTCTGGATCTGTATTAATCTTCTTAATCGTCTCTTTCTGTTGAAGGAGAAAGCCTTTATATAAACTTTATCCATGGTAACCGGCTGATCCGGTTTCTAACAACCTTCTGACAGCTTTGACAGTTACAGTTGACCGGTTGAAATGGCAGCTGTCAAGTCATCCAGTCACTTCTTGAAATCACTGTCTCTGTCTGAAAGTGTCGAGACTGTTCTTCATTATGTGTCGACACAATTAGACTAAGTGTCGACACAAGTGAACTAAGTGTCGACACATGCCTTGGTGGTGTCGACACAACTTCTTTTGTTGTTGTAACAGCTTCTCGACACTGCTTCCGTTAAATGTGTCGACACTAATTTTGTGTGTCGACACAAATACTTCTTTAAAACTTAGTTGAAATTCTGCTGTGTGTTGACACATCTCCTTTTTGTCGACATAACTTCTTTTGTTGTTGATACTTGCTGAGTGTCGACACATCTCCTTTGTGTCGACACAAGTACTTCTTTACTTTAACTGTGTTGAAACTTGCTGTATGTCGACACAAGTCCTGTGTGTCGACACAGTTGATGTCGACAAAGCCTTCAGTGTGTCGACACAGCTTCCTGGTGTCGACACATTTGATGTCGACTAAGTTTCTCTAGGTGTCGACACTGCCTCTAAGTGTCGACACTATTTATGTCAACTATTCTTCACAGTGTGTCGACACTGCCTGTATGTGTCGACACTTTTCTTCTGGTGTCGACTCTGCCTTTCCTGGTGTCGACACAATTTACTCCAAGTGTCAACACTGCTTCTCTAGGTGTCGACACAAGCCTTCATAAGTGTCGACACTGCTTCTCTAGGTGTCGACACATGGACTTAGGATTTTTCCTGCAATCCTGAAGTTACTTATCCTGCACATATAAACTCAAAACACATCAAATACACCTTGATGTATATCATTGAGTAGGGTGAGGCTTCTTCAAATCTGGTACACATTTTCAATGTACCCAACACTTTTCTTTGAAGTCGTGAACCTCAACATGAACCCCCAACATAGGTCCTCGAAGTAGTAGATGGAGTTGGCCGGTAGCCGATGAAACCACTCTCTCGTCTTCTCCTTGAGGGTGATGGCGAAGAGTCTGCATTTGAAGGCATCAGACATCTGCCTTATCGACACCACATCCTCGAACCACTGGATGTGATGGACCGGGTCATCCTTCCCAGTGTAATAAGACATCTCTGACTCCCTGAACCCCTTTGGAACTGGGGCAGAAGAAACCAATTCGTTGAAGGCGTTGCCTCCCCCTACTAGGCGAGCCGAGGGATCTCACATCCCCATCTTGCCGAGCCAGGGAAGAGTACTCGCCCTGGGAGGTCGCACAGACTCCCCTCCTCTACAACCTCCTTCCCGGCTCGCCGAACCGGGGCATCCACTCCTAGAGCCAGGGCTGCGGAGATTGGAACAGCTGGCGTCGAGCTCTCGGCACGCGAACCGTGTGCGAACTTGACGAGGCCAAACACCTCCTGCCTGAGCTCCTCGAACATCCCCACCGTGGTGAGAGAGGGAGGGTGTGGCGAGTCGGCCCTATCCGAACCTTGCCCTTATCCTCCAGTCATCGAGCTTGCTGAATATTTTTAGTGCTGACCACGCTCCATGCTCACCATACCAAAAATATTGAAACCGAAAATTTGGTCTCGGTGGAGTTCACCCTTAGGGAAGGGGTGATTGTGCACTTACTTCTCTCATGTGATCTAAACATTGAAGGAAAAGAAAAAGGGACAGACCCAAGGGCCCGGCGTAGAGGTACCACCACACACTCAGAAGATCATAGAGCGCTTCCCCTCCCTAGCCAAATGCCGAGCTAAGGATACCTTAAAAAGCGCAAGAAGACCGGGGGACAAATAAGCATGCCTTCTAAGGTACCCCCTTAAGTCTATTTATAGCTTTCTGAAAACTGTCTGCCAACAACCAACCTCCTCTATTCTAAACAGCTGTATCCAGCCAAAAGTGGTCTGCCAACAGCATGATTTCGCTGTTCTGGAAAGCTATTTGAACCCCATAAAAGGACATCCAGGTAATTTTGCCTCTGGGTCCCACTGGGCGAGTGCCAAGGAACAGGGGATCAACCCGCCATTCTACAGGGTGGATGTGGCACGACTCGCGCACCTCGCCTTCTATCCCTAGACGAGCGCGAACCGGGCTGCGATGGCTTGACTTTCCTATATGGAGGCGAGACGGCGACGTGGTCGCCTAAGCAGGTGCAGGCTGGATGTGTTGGCTCGCACAGCTCCCTCGCCTGGACTTGGCGAGGGCAAGCCAGCCATCCGGACTCGCCCGCCTACTGTAATAACGTGGGCCGGTCGTCCTGGCCCGCTCGCCTAGGCGGATGGGCCCACTCGGTGAACACGGGGTTGTATATCAAGTCTTGTGTGGTGTCAGATGTTGGTTATGATATTTTTGGAATGTTGGTTGAATTGGAATGGATGACCACCACCCTAGTGCATGTTAGTGAATCATTATACATGGTGGCTTTATTATGGACTGTTTGGTTGGATCAAAATGGATGACCACCACCACAGTGCCATTTTCTTAGATGTTTTGGTCCGATTGTTGTGTTGGAAAGAATGCCACTGCCTTCTGAAATTAAAAATTGAAATTGAAAATAGGATAATAGAGTTGATTCAAATAAAATATTGTACAACCCCACGTCCAGCGAGTGGGGTCGGTAGGAGCAGCCCCAGCCAAGTAATGCGCGACCTAGGCTTTCGGTGAGTCGGAAGGGAGGGTACCATTGGTTTGCCCGACTCACCCGTGCGAGGGAAGCAGAATGCGGGGCGAGTGGAGCACCTGGGATCACACTCGCCCCTGGATCTTGGTAGACGATGAACGAGTTGCGCGGTCGGATCGACACTCGCCCCTAGACCCCGGTAAGGGTAGGCGAGTGCTAGCCCCATCAAGCACTCACCGCCCCAAGCGAGTGGAAGCCTCAAGGACCACTAGCCCGGTGATGTTTTTACCATTCCACCCCCATTGGTCTGCCAGTGCCCCCCCCCAAATAGCGGAGTTACACTATTAGCAGACTGATTTAGGGTGCGCATATCCGTTCAGAATATCGGAGTTGCGCTGTTGGCAGACCAATTTAAAAAATCTATAAATGGACCCAAGAGGGTACCTCAAATGGCAAGCTTTTCAGTTCTCTTACTCTCTTGTCTTACATCGCATTCTGAGGTGCCCTTAGCTCAGCACAATCTAAGGACTAGAAGCACTCTAAGATCTCCTGGGTGTGTGGCGAGACCTCTGTATTGGAGCCTTGTGTTAGTTTTGATCTCTGAGTCTTCGGTCAGCCAAGCTTGCTAGGCTGAGTGTGCGGTCACCCCTTCCCCAAGGGTTCGAACTCCACGGAAGTCGATTTCTGGTTTCAACAAACGTGACCAAACTCTGTGTTGGAAAGAATGTCACTGCCTTCTGAATTAAATTAACATAAAGAAGGCAGTGAAATCGGAAACCGGCTTGTGATTCAAATAGAATGTTTAAGCATTTATCACTGAGTTGACCAATTGAAATTAAATTATGCTGAAGTTCATCTACAAACAATACATTTGAAATTTAAAATACTTTGTTACCTTTAGTGCCGATTCCAAGAATACGTCATTTTTTGTTGTCCCGGAATGTCACCATGCCCCAATTCTTCTTCTTCAGGCTAAGGAACTTGTCTTTATCTCATGTCATGTGTTTGGAACACCCAGAGTCCAAGTACCACACGTTCCTCTTGTCCTTAGCCTGCCAACATATCTAAAAGGAAAATGAGGGTGAAGATCTGGTTATCCAAGTTGTCCCACCCATACGATAGGTAGGAGACTTTGGTAGCCATACTTGCATAGTTTTCTTGGCATCTTTCCTCAGACACTAGCCGAATGTGTGACCAAACTTTTGACAGTCTGCACATAAGGTATAAGCAGTGGAT
This sequence comes from Platanthera guangdongensis, assembly GCA_039583875.1. Lineage (NCBI taxonomy): Eukaryota > Viridiplantae > Streptophyta > Magnoliopsida > Asparagales > Orchidaceae > Platanthera > Platanthera guangdongensis. Next base: position 18,404,476 of record CM077153.1, on the reverse strand, counting down.
GCTGCCTTTTTGTGTTCCCAGAGCTCATGTTGGAGGATGGGGATAGCCTTTTAGAATCATTGATTTTATTTTGTGATTTTTATAACTAGTTTTAGGCTTAACTTGAAAATGATTACTGCTCGGTGGTAGCGTTGGACTTACGTACCCCAGTCCAAACTTTCCATATCCGTGACACTGTGCTCCTAGCAGCATATTCAGAGATTTTTGACTTATTTCAAATTCCTGAACATCACAGTTAAGATCTTGAATTCACGTCTTTAGGACGGTGTTTTCCGTGACTAGCATTACACATTAATATGCAAATTACTTTTTCCCTTCTTCTATTTTAGCAAGAGATATTTGAAGCCTTTTCTCCAAGACATTACTTTCATTAATAAGATTGTTCATTTTCAAAGATACCTTGGAGAGACTTACTTTCAGCTCTTCGATCGTTGCCATCGAGTGGGGCACTCTTGGCATTCAACCTTCTCTTTACCCCCATTTAATTAATTCATTCTTTATATTTTCTAAGTCCTTTTTCATTTTTTTGTTTTTAGTTTTAACAGACTTTTTTCAAGAACTATACTATCTAGTTTATCACAGAGATGTTGATACATATCAAGAAGTTCATTATAAGAGGGTGGGGTTACCTCAGTGTCGCTCTGAACACTGGACTCATGTCTGACTCATCCTGATTCTTCCCTATGAGGCACAGATTTGCCTCGTCTTCACTACTTGAGTCAGAAGTGCTTGACTCGTGAGATCCATCTTCGTCCCATATTAATGTCTTGAGCACTTTCTTCTTTCCCTTGTGCCGACTCTGTTTTTTCCTTTCCCTCCTTTTAGAGCCTTGGACATTCCCTCTTAATGTGCCCAAGCTTGAGGCAGTGGTAGCACTCTGGTAGAGATTCCTCATCATCACTCTCCGTCTCCTTTGATTATTTGTTCCACCTCTTTGTTTCTTCAGCAAATCTCCTCAGAAACTTCTTAAACTTTCTCTACCTCTTGGGTTTCTTCATGAACCTTCTGAACTCTTGAACATAGAGGCTTTCTTCATCATCATCCTCAGATTCTTCAGCAGCCTTCCTCTCCCTTGCAGCCTTCAGTGCCGACCCATTCTTTTTCATCTCCCGAGGATATTCCTCAGCTTGTATCTTTAGTTTGAGCTCATGGGTCTTCGAGTTATTATAACAAAAAAGGATATTTGATTTTTGGGGCTAAACCAGAGCTCTTATGGAAAGATTGTGAACATGAAATATGACACTCTTAGTGTCAACTATACCTCATAAAAATTCGAGATTTTTTAGATACTATTTATTATTTTTTAAAAAAAATTAAAATAGTGTTTATTTGGCTAATTTGTGGGACCAAAAATTCTCCTAAAATTTTAATAAATTATTAGTGATAATTGGAGCCCTCATACATGCTCTATAATGATTTGGAGATTTTCACATAAGCTTTGGTATTTTTCAAGCTTTTAAAAGGATGAAATTTATTTTTGGAAATTAATAGAGGCTATTTCTTCTGATTAAAATCTCTTAAAATCATATGGTTGATTTGGAATCACAAAAGACATTCCTCCGTGAAGTTTGAGAATATTTCGAGCATTTCTGCTAATTTTGAATTTTAAATTATACTTGTGATTATTTTGAGGGTTATTAACGACAAAACATTTTCTATCGAAATGTCTTCTACTTTTATAAAAGATTCTCGATGGTTAAAAACATCCATTGGACATTTGTGTGTGTGTGTGGAATTTTGAGGCATTCCTGACATTTTAATAAATTAATTTAGCCGAGCCTATTTTAAAAGATGATAGAGGCTATATAAGACCTCAAAATGATTTAAAATAATTAGAGTTTGTTTTAAATAAACTTAGAGGATATGTAAAATCTCAAAGCGATGAAAATTATTTTGATGAATTTGTATTTAAATCCACTGTCATGGTTTGGTGATTTGAAATATGGCTTATTTTAAATATAAAAATAGGGTTTATTCGAAGTTTAATGAATTATTTAAGCTCAATCGAATCTCGAAATGACTTGAGAAATTCTTGAGATTTATGTTTTGGCAATTTCAACATCGAGTTCTGGTTTCCTCGATTTTCGACACTTGGTTGCATAAAAGATGTTTAAATCGGAAGAAAATGATTTTGGACTTAACATAGAAACTTGATTCACCTTGATACAAGCAATTGAGGTTAAAAGTTGGTGTTAAAACTCGTGGATATTTAGTCCTCAGTAATCTTTATAACAAGAAGCAAGTTAATATAATAAGGTTGTAATCCCTAAATTTAAGTTCGATTAATCTGTGTTTAAGAGACGGAACTGAACTTAATATCAGACTTTAATAATGGATGAAACCCAGAAAACGCTTCCTAGAAATAGAAATGAAACTGAACATTCCTCCTATGAATGAAAGCAGAACTGAACTTGCCTCCTATAAACGGAGATGGAACTGAACTTTCCTCCTGAGAATGGAGATGGAACTGAACATTCCTCCTATGAACGGAGATGGAACTAAAGCCTCTTGAGAATGGAGTGGTTTGACTACTAACCCTTTTCCTTATTTCTTTATTCCAGCACTGTATTAGTGTAACACCCTAAATTTGAGAAACTCAGAGCAGTTTGATGAAATTCTAGGATCGTCGAAGGCCGCTCAACGAACGACGAGTTTTGGCCGTTCGATGAACGTCGAGCTCTGGGCCGTTCATCGATCTTTGGTCGTTCGACGAATGACAATGTCTGGCTATTCGACGAACGATGAGTTCTGGCCATTCGATGAACGTCGAGCTCTGGTCCGATTTTCGAGCTCTGGGCCGTTCATCGAGCTCAGGCCGTTCGACGAACGCAGAGCCGTTTGACGAAAGTCGAAGGCTGATGTGCTGAGCCGTTCGACGAAAGTCGAAGTTTGAGGGTGGAGCCGTTCGACGAAATTCGAAGGCTGATGTGTGGGCCGTTCGACAAAAGTTGAAGGCTGAAATGTGGAGTTTCATATTTTGAATTCCTAATCGTCTGATTTCACATCAAAGTCGATCCAAGGGCTTAGGATTTTTCCACCCAGGGGCTTAAGAAGGGCCTAGCGGGATTTCTCCTCATTTCTGGAGTTGACTTAGGGTTTGGGCGAGAGAGTTAGGGGAAGAAGAAGAGAGTTTCTTCCGCCGTTGCTAGAGCTTCAGACCTTCGATCGTCGTTCCGAGGCCAGATCCATGAAGAGGACGCGAAGACGCTCATTTTCATCCGTGCAAGACAAGGGTTTCATGGCTAGAAAGATGAGTCGAAGGGTAATAACAATTCTCCTCTCGGTTTTAGGATGCGTGCATGGAATCTACACTTTTCTTATTTTCTTTCAAGCATTCTAGGCACTGGATCTCTCAAATGAGAGGGATTTCGGTTGCCGTGGTTCAAGAGGATCCACCGGGTCGATTGTGTCCATCCCCGACATGATATTGCATTAGAGATCCGCTCTGTTAGTGGATTAGGCATTGTGGGTGAAGCCGTAGTTGCGACCGTTAGTCTTACTCGGTGATGTTGCAGTGCGAGACTTAAGGATTTTGTAGAAATACATTAGCGGCAAGATGTCAACTGTGATGATGTTTTCCCCCTTTCTCGTGTGAGTACGTGTGGCCAGAATCGGACCGAGTGGAAATTAAAGTACACGCTGGGGCATGGGGATGGTACAGTACAAATGTTGGAATATGGTGGGAAAGGCATGGGTTTGTGATGTGACAAGGTGTGGTTTGTCTCTATGGTTGGCTGGCTAGCCCGTGACGTTGCAAGGTTATGTGTGGAGAGTGTCCCGACGAGACAAGTCCCCTTCCATGGAACTGATGAGAACGCCAAGCTTATGACAAGTACGGATGATACCAACTGGGTCCCGCTGGGTCTCCTTTAAGGACTTTGTCCCGATTTTGGAGCCGAGCCTAGGTCGTCGAGAACAGGTTGGTTATAGCAAGGGTTCTTAGCATCAGTTCATTTGTATGGCGGAACCCTGACGTGTGAAGTCAGAGTTTGCAGGCAAGCCCGGGGTTTGAGACCCGGGGTCTGATTCTGTTTCAGCAACTTTAGGAGTTGGAGTTGGTGACTTACTCCTATACTTTTTGGGGGCTTCTGATTTGAAGGCAACTGTTCTTTCTTAGTGTTCACTTCTTGTTGATTTCTCCTCTTCTTTCCTCACCATTAACTGCATTTCATAGGACAGCAGTTTGCCAAATAGTGTTGGTGGAGGAATTTCTCCCAACTTTGCCATTTCCCTAATAGCACAGATCTTGGTGTCCCAATATTTTGTAAGGGACCTTAGAAACTTATCATTGAGTTCATAATTACTGAACTCTCTGCCATAGGACATGAGTTCATTCACAATCCTGTAGAACTTCTTATAGCATTCAGTTATGCTATCAGCTTTTCCTTGTCTAAAACTTTCATATTCTTGGTTTAGCAAGGATTTTTGTCTTGCCTAACTTCTTCAGAACCCTCCATGTACACAATAAGAGTATCCCACATCTCTTTAGCTGTCTTACAGTGTATCGGATTCTAAAAAGTTGCATCATCTATGGCACTCACTATTATGTTCTGAGCCCTTTTGTCCATAGTGGCTAGCACAATTTCATCCTTTGTCATTTCAGAGAAATCCTTTGGTGTTCTCTGATTTGCATCTAAGACTGATACCTTCATGGGCACATATGACCCTTCTTTGACTGTGATATAAATCCTAGGGTCTGAGGCTTCCATAAACAGCCTCACCCTTTCCTTCCATATACCAAATATCTCTTTTCTGCATATGGGTAACTTCATGGATCCCAATTCCTTGTGATTCTCAGTGGAACCCATGGTTCTTGATTTTCTTGATTCTGTAATTGACTTAGACTGAATCTGCCAACAGGATCTACTCAGACAGTTATGTCCACTTTTGAGTAACCTGCCTCTGATACCACTTGAAAGATATTGTACCTAATCACCTAGAGGGGGGTGAATAGGTGACTTGAATCTTTTTGACTTTTTATGGCAGAATACAGAATCTAACACAGAATTCTAGCTACTTTATCACATCAATCACACAGCTATCACAGAATATCACAGCACACAGTAGACACACAGTTTTATAGTGGTTCCCCAAGGTTTGGGTACATCCACTTTCCCTCTTCGCCTATCTAGCAGTGTACTAGATTCGGCCCAACTTCTCCACTATCTCAGAACCCCAAAATAGGTTCCTACACCTCAGGCCCAAGGCCCTACAACTCAGCTTCTTCACAAAGCCTACACTCAGCCACCAAGGCCTACACTCAGCCACCAAGGCCTACACTCAGCCACAATAGGCCTACACTCAGAGATTCCAATCTCCTACACTCAGGCTCTCAAGCCCTACACTCAGCCTTTATAATTGCAGGCTTACAAAACTCAGATCCCTAAGGATCTTACAAGATAAAAATGAATACAATAATATTAACTCAACAACTCAGAGAATAGAGAGATGAGATGTGAGTTTCTTGATGAGTTCTTGGAAGAACTCAGCTGGAATCAATCTGACTTGGCTTTCTTCAAAGCATCTTGAATGTAGAACACAATAAGACTGATTCCTCTGCAGTTGATCCTTGATCTCTGCTACTTAAGATTCAGAATAAATCTGAACCCTTCTTCTCAGCCTGGTTCTAATGGCTGATTTCTTGGATGGAGCTCTCTCTCTCCAACTTCTTAGATCTTCACTAGATTCTTCAAGGAATAGCTAGATCTTCTTTGTATATTGATCACTTGTACTTGTGTTTTGTTGGGTACATTGGTTCTAATGTACCTGATTTGAAGAAGCCTCATCCAACTCAATGATATACATCAAAATGTATTTGATGTGTTTTGAGTTTACTTGTGCAGGCTAAGTATTTACAGGAAAGAAGAAAAAGTTTCTAAGTCCATGTGTCGACACCCAGAAGAAAAGTGTCGACACTTAAGAAGACTTGTGTCGACACCCAGACAAGTAGTGTCGACACTTGGAGTATTTGTGTCGACACTAGGGATGCTGAGTCGACACCAGACAGAAAGAGTCGACACAAGGAGCTGTGTCGACACTCAATGAAGAAACGCCAGTGAAGCTGTGTCGACACTTAGCAGTTGTGTCAACACCCAGTGAAACTGTCTACATTAGAAAGTGTCGACACTTGGAGGCTGTGTCGACACTCAGCAAAAGCTAGCAGAGACTAAGTACAAGTGTCGACACCCAGAACAATGTGTCGACACACAGCGGAAGAGTCAACACTTGAAGTAAGTGTCGACACCCAGAACAATGTGTCGACACTTAGCTGAAGACTCAACACTTGAAGAAAGTGTCGACACAAGGAGCTGTGTCGACACTTAGCAAAGATCAGCAAAGTTCAAGAATATTCTAAGTACAAGTGTCGACACTAAGGAGATGTGTCGACACTCAACCAGAGTCTCAACACAAGGAAGAATGTGTCGACACAAGGAGCTGTGTCGACACTCAACAAGTATCAACACGGAAGACATGTGTCGACACCAAGAAGCAGTGTCGACACTTAACAGTTTCAACACATGAAGATGTGTCGACACAAAGGAGATGTGTCTACACTTAAAAGAATTCAGTAAAATACTGAAAGTACAAGGACTTGTGTCGACACACATTATCAGTGTCGACACATGAATAAGAAACGGTGTCGAGATATAAAATCTACAACACAAGGAGTTGTGTCGACACCTTGTAGACTAGTGTCGACACTTAGACAACTTGTGTGGACACTTGGTCTATAAGTGTCGACACTTAGAGATAGAAAGTCTCGACACTTACAGACAGTTACAGTTATTTCAAGAACTGACTGGATGACTTGACAGCTGCCATTCCAGCCGGTCTACAGCACCTGTCAGAGTTGTCGGAAATCAGTTATGGACAGGACCAGCCGGTTACCATGAAGAAGGCCTATAAATAGGCCTATGCTGTCTACAGAAATTGATTGATAGAACACAAGTCCAAGTACAGATTAAAAGAAGATCTAGCTATCAAGTGAAGATCTAAGAAGTTGGAGAGAGAGAGAGCTCCATCCAAGAAATCAGTTGTTGGAACCAGACTGAGAAGAAGGGTTCAGATTTATTCTGAATCTTAAGTAGCAGAGATCAAAGATCAACTGCAGAAGGAGTCAATCTTATTGAGTTCTACATTCAAGAAGCTTTGAAGAAAGCTAAGTCAGATTGATTCCAGCTGAGTTCTTCCAAGAACTCATCAAGAAACTCACATCTCATCTCTCTATTCTCTGAGTTATTGAGTATATAATTTTGTATTCATTATATCTTGTAGGATCCTTAGGGATCTGAGTCTTGTAAGCCTGTAATTATAAAGGCTGAGTGTAGGGCTTGAGTGCCTGAGTGTAGGAGATTGAAATCTCTGAGTGTAGGCCTGTTGTGGCTGAGTGTAGGCCTTGGTGGCTGAGTGTAGGCCTTGGTGGCTGAGTGTAGGAACCTGTGTTGTGGGTTCTGAGTGTAAGATCTGAGGATCTGAGATAGTGGAGAAGTTAGGCTGAATCTAGTACACTGCTAGATAGGCGAAGGGGGAAAGTGGATGTACCCAAACATTGGGGAACCACTATAAAACTGTGTGTCTACTGTGTGCTGTGGTTTGCTGTGAATGTTGTGCAATAGTAGATTAAATTCTGTGTTAGAAACTAATTGCTGCCATAAAAAGTTAAAAATAATTTGGTCACCTATTCACCCCTCCCCCCCCCCTCTAGGTGTTTAGGTACTATATCTTTCAAGTGGTATCAAAACGAGGTTACTCAAAAGAGGACATAACTGTCTGAGTAGATCCTGTTGGCAGATTCAGTCTAAGTCAATTACAGAATCAAGAAAATCAAGAACCATGGGTTCCACTGAAAATCACAAGGAATTGGGATCCATGAAGCTACCCATATGTAGGAAGGAAATCTTTGGCATATGGAAGGAAAGGGTGAGGCTGTTTATGGAAGCCTCAGACCCTAGGATTTATATCACAGTAAAGGAAGGGCCATATATCCCATAAAGGTGTCAGTATTAGATGCAAATCAGAGAACACCAAAGTATTTCTCTGAAATGACAAAGGATGAAATTGTTCTAGCCACTATGGATAAGAGGGCTCAGAACATCATAGTGAGTGCCATAGATGATGCAACTTTTCAGAATCTGATACACTGTAAGACAGCTAAAGAAATGTGGGATACTCTTATTGTGTATATGGAGGGTTCTGAAGAAGTGAGGCAAGACAAAAAATCCTTGCTAAATCAAGAGTATGAAAGTTTTAGACAAGGAAAAGCTGATAGCATAACTGAGTGCTATAAAAAGTTCTACAGGATAGTGAGTGAGCTCATGTCCTATGGCAGAGAGTTCAGTAATTATGAACTCAATGATAAGTTTCTAAGGTCCCTAACAAAAGATTGGGACACCAAGATCTGTGCCATTAGAGAAATGACAAAGTTGGCAGAAATTCCTCCACCTACACTGTTTGGCAAACTGTTGTCTTATGAAATGCAGTTGATAGTAAGGAAAGAGGAGGAGAAATCAATAAGAAGTGAACACAAAGAAAGAACAGTTGCCTTCAAAACAGAAGCCCCCAGAAAGTACAGAAGTAAGTCACCAACTCCACCTCCAAAAGCAGCAGAATCTGAGTCAGATGAGTCAGTCAGCAGAAAATCTGAAAGCAGTGAAAGTGATGAGGACTTTGCTGCCTTCACAAGACATTTCCAGAAATTCTTAAAGAAGAAACAATGGAGGACAAGGTCATCTACTTCACAGGGAAAGGAAGACTATTATCAGTATAAAAAGTCTTCAAAGAAAGACAGGAAAAAGTCCAAGTATAGCAAAGCAACACTATCAAAAATAGTATGTTATTGCTGTAATAGACAAGGACATGTTGTTGCAGATTTTCCAGAGAAGAGAAAGGAGTCTAGTGACAAGAAAAGGACTCAATACAAGGGAAAGAAAGAAAAGTCTTTTGTTGCCAAAAAGGACAAGAGCCTGTCAGATATCTCTTCATCAGAAACTGAGTGAGATGCTGAGGCATATATAGGGATGTTTGCTGAGGAAGAAGAAGAAGAGTTCATCCAAATTATGAATTCTATATATGAACAAGAAGACAGTCAGTGCCAAGGGCTAATGGCATTGACACAAAGTGACAAAATCCTGGAGCAGCCAGGACCCAGTAAGGTACAAAGTTCAACTTTAAGTTCAGTTTCTTGTGCCAGTACAGAATCAGATTCATCATCATCAAATAATGAGAGTGCATCTGAGTCTGAAGAAGATATTCATCAGCTGATAGATGAATATAAAGTACTGTTGCAAGCTTATAAGAAGAGCAAGTCCCTAGCCAAAAGTCAGGCAAAGGAAATTGCTGATCTCAAAGCTGCTGCAACAGATTTTGAGAAGTTATTTGATCAAAAGCTTAATGAGATAGCCAGACTGAAGCACATAACTGTGATTCAGATGGGAACTATATCATTTAAGAATGATCAAATCAAGGGTCTGGAGATTAATCTTCAGAAGGAGAAGGACTTAGTTGCTAGGTTTTCTAAACTTAAGTCAGTTTTACCCATAATTGATGAATTTGTTCATCACAAAGGTAAAGCTGGACTGGGTTTTACTAGACCTGCAAGGACTGTTCAGTCCAAGTCCTTGTCCAAAGGCAAAGCCCCAACTCTCAACAAGTCTGCTGTAGATAAAACAGCAAAGTCTGTACCTATGCAAAGGTACAATAAGTTTGAGTGTTGGTGTTGTGGCAAGGTAGGCCACTTTGCAATGGACTGTTGACACAATGCTAGTGCCAAAGTGAGTAGCAAACTGCCTGTAGGAAAGCCTGCAGGTAGCTTTATCAGGATGCAAACTAACAAGTACCAAGGACACAAGAATTCTTTGGGTTCTAAGGTTCACTAATCTGTTTTGCAGGTGAGTCCAAGTGGCCATGCCCCAATATGGTACTTGGACAGTGGATGTTCCAGACATATAACTGGAACTAGGGGACTACTAAGGGACTACACACCTATCAAAGATGGTCCAAAAGTCACCTTTGGTGGTTCTGAAAAAGGAATCATCAAAGAGTTTGGTAACATTTCTAGTAAATTGGTTACCATTACTCAAGTGGCTTATGTTAAAGGGTTGAAACACAACCTAATAAGTATAAGTCAATTAAGTGATGTAGGGTATGACATCTCATTTGTTAAGGATGGTTGTCATATCAAGAGGTCAAGTGATCAAGAGATCATTTTGACAGGTTATAGAAAGAGGAATGTCTACTGCCTAGACATTATGTGTGAGACCAATTGTTCTCAAGTGTGTCTTGTAGCAGATGAGAAAGTCTCTCATTATGTCAAATGGCACAAGAGGCTAGCTCATCTAAATTACAAGACAATTGGCAAACTCTTTAGCAAAGAGTTAGTGAGGAATGGTCCTCAAGTTAAGTGTGTTAAAGATGGAATATGTTCTGCTTGTCAAAAGGGCAAGCAGACAAGATCCACCTTTAGTAGCATTAACAACAAAGATGCTGTGAGGTGTTTATACCTCTTGCATATGGATCTCTTTGGTCCAATGCCAGTTCACAGCCTAGGTAGGAAGGTCTATACCTTTGTAGTTGTAGATGACTACTCAAGGTTTTCCTGGGTGTTCTTCTTAAGACAGAAATCTGAAACACCTAGTGTCTTCTATAGCTTTGTCAAACAGATTCAGAATGAACTAGACAATACAGTGGTCAAAATAAGAATTGACCATGGTACTGAATTTCAGTCTGATAGTATGACAAGACTATGTGAAGACTTTGGGATATTTCAAGAGTTTTCTTTACCAAGAACACCTCAGTAAAATGGCATTGCTGAGAGGAAGAATAGAACCTTAATTTAGGCAGGTAGGACCCTATTAAGTGACACATCACTACCAGAATATTTCTGGGCTGAAGCAGTTAATACTGCATGCCATGTTATTAATAGGGCTACCATAACTAAAAGCCTCAACAAGTCCCCCTATGAGGTTGTGAAGGGCAGGAAACCAAACCTATCCTACTTCAGGATCTTTGGTTGTAAGTGCTTCATACTTAAAAATGGAAAGTCTTACTTGACTAAGTTTGCTTCCAAGTCCCAAGAGGGAATTTTTGTTGGGTACAGCAACAACAGTAAGGCTTATAGAGTCTACAACTTGTCTACTTAAGTTGTAAAAGAATCTGTACATGTAGTATTTGATGAAACTAGACTTATTAACAATGAGATGTCTAGTAGTCTTTGCAGCCCCACAGGTATAACAAAAAGGATGGACAAGCTCACTATAGAAGAAGAACCTACTGCAAGACAGCAGGTGGAAGACAGTGGCTGTGGTCCAGGGGGAGTACTACATGTACCAAATGCAGAAGGAGTACAAGGAGTACAGCAAGATGATGAAATTGAAGAAGTTCAACCTGAAGTAAGGATGCCTCCAGCCAATAGGCATCTTAGAGATCATCCAGTTGAGCAAATCATTGGTGATCCAAGACAAGGGGTACAAACAAGGAGCAGAAATCTGAATGCAGCAATCTACTCCAGCTTTCTATCCCAAGTTGAACCAAAGAAGTTTGAAGAAGCCATTCTAGACCCTCACTGGATTGAGGCAATGCAAGAAGAATTGAATCAGTTCAAGAGGTGCAAGGTCTGGGAACTTGTTCCTAAACCTAAAGACCATAATATAATTGGAACCAAGTGGATCTATAGGAACAAGATGGATGAACAAGGAGTCATCATTAAGAACAAAGCAAGATTGGTTGCTAAAGGATATAGGCAGGAAGAAGGTATTGATTTTGATCAAACCTTTGCTCCAGTAGCCAGACTGGAAGCCATAAGAATGTTACTGGCCTATGCAACTTTTCAAGGATTTAGAGTTTACCAAATGGATGTCAAGTCAGCATTTCTGAATGGTAATCTTAAGGAGGAAGTCTATGTGGAACAGCCATCAGGTTTTGTTGATTCAACTCTACCTAATCATGTCTATAGACTTAGGAAAGCCTTATATGGGTTAAAGCAAGCCCCTAGGGCTTGGTATGAAACCCTGTCTAGTTTCCTCATTGAGAACAAGTTCACAAGGGGGAAAATAGACAAGACTCTATTCCTTAGGGAATCCAGAGGCAAAGTAATACTAGTCCAAATATATGTGGATGACATTATATTTGGGTCTACTGAAAGTAGCCTTTGCAAAACATTTGCAAAACTAATGCAAAGTCAATTTGAGATGAGTAGTATGGGAGAGCTAAAGTTTTTCTTGGGTCTCCAAGTAAGACAGACTGAGAATGGTTTATCCATTTGCCAGTCCAAGTTCACCCTAGAACTCATAAGGAAGTATGGTATGGATTCATCCAGTACCATGAAGACTCCTATGGGGTCAAGTATGTCTCTTAGCAAGGATGATGCAGGGAAACCTGTAGATGAAACCTTGTATAGAGGGATAGTTGGCTCCCTATTATACTTGACTGCAAGTAGACCAGATATCATGTATGCTACATGTGTCTGTGCAAGGTATCAAGCCTGCCCTAAAGAGTCTCATTTGATAGCAGTCAAAAAGATATTGAGATATCTAAAGGGCACTCCTTATCTAGGCCTCTGGTACCCTAGGAATGGGGATTTTTAACTAACAGGTTATTCAGATGCAGACTTTGCAGGATGCAAAGAAGACAGAAAAAGCACAACTGGAACCTGTCAATTCCTAGGTGGAAGACTGATTTCATGGAGTAGCAAAAAGCAAACAAGTGTGGCTATCTCCACTGCAGAGTCAGAATATGTGGCTGCAGGAAGTTGCAGTGCTCAACTTCTATGGATACAACATCAGCTTGAGGACTATGGATTTTAGGTAAGTAGAACTCCACTCTTTTGTGATTCTACTAGTGCTATTTCAATTGCACATAATCCTGTTTCCCATAGTAGAACAAAACATATTGAAATAAAATATCACTTTCTTAGGGAGCATGTAGAAAGAGAAGATATTTTACTAGAATATGTTAGAACAGATGATCAACTAGCTGATATGTACACTAAGCCCTTATAGGAAACTAAGTTCAATAGGTTCAAAATTGAACTATGTATGATAAACTTAGAGTAAGTTTATAGAATTGGAAATGGCTAAGTCAAAAGGTGTCGACACACAGAGATCTCTGTGTCGACACAGAATAAAGGTGTCGACACTTCAGGGAAAAGGTGTCGACACATCTAGGAAGTTGGTGTCGACACTTCAGAATATTAGTGTCGACACATGACAAGTAGGTGTCGACACATCCAAGGTGGTGTCGACACTTAGGCTTTACTCAGTATTATCTAAGTACAGTCTCGACTAAATGTCGAGTTATGTGGTGTCGACACATGAACAAGTGTCGACACATATATCTGTTGACTAAAATTTGTGTCGACACATATGTGTCGAGACATTATAAGTCTGTGTCGACACTTATCGCCAGTGTCGACACAATTTAAGTTAGCTGCCCGCCTTTTCATCTTCAAACCTAGAAAGGTATAAATAGGATTTTGCCTTAGTCTGTCGACACGCTTTCAAAAGTTTCGAGACCAAAACTTGTGTGTCGACACCTCTCTTCTCTCAGTTCAAATTCATCAAACCCTAATGGCGCCAAAGCTTGAGGAGAACGTCAACGAAGGCTACGAGCTGGTGCGAAATGCTTTTGATGATGCAGACCTGGAGATCCAGAATGTGATAACCCTAGTCGCAAACTCAGGGTTAGAATTCCTAGTTTCTGAGCCGACAAAGATCTGGAAGAAAGAGGTACTGTAATTCCTCAATGGAGCTAAGATAGACGACACTGGATTCAATATCAAATCCAGAGTTCATGGTGCAAAGGTCAAGGTTTCACCAAAAAGTCTGAGAAAGGTACTTCAGTTGCCAGGAACTAAAGAAGAAGATGAGGTTACTGCTTCAAAGACCAGAGAAACTCTAACCTGGTGTGGACTAGATTCTAAGATGAAAATTGGCTCAGTTTTCAACAGAAAAGGAATGAATAGCCATGGGAAATTCCTCTCTGAAATTGTAGGCAAAGTAATCCTAAGCAAACCTGGAGGGCATGATAGGGTATCAGCCCATATGTTCAGTATTATGACAAGGATCATCTTCACTTTGCAAACAGATTGGTCTGTAGTAATTCTTGAGAAGATCAAGGAAAGCTTGAAGAAGCCAAATCTGGGCAGGATCTTAAGCTTATACCTAGCTGGTACTATACCAGAGGTTATGAATCAAGCAGCTGGCAGCAAAATCAACCATATGAGAAAGATGGATTTGAGAATATTCTCCAGATGGGACAGGGTGTTGTCTAAGGAAATGCCAACCCCTGAGAAGGTAATTCCTGAGAAAGTAACTCTACAAAAGAAGAAGAAGAAAGTTGCCCCAGTGGCTCAAGAGTCAACTAGCAGCTTTGGGAGTGAAGAACAAGTGGCTTTACACTTGATGAAGAAGACACAGGAACTGCTGTGAAGTTTCCAGCACAACAAGTAGATGCTGAAAGGAAGGGGGAGCTACCACCAACTAGCCCCTTACATCAAGATCAAATCCAGGAGGAGCCTCTAGTTGTAGAACAACCAACTACACTAGAAAGTGAACAAGCAACCAACATCATCCTAGAGGTAATCACTGAGCTTAATGCTATAGATTTTCCTTTAGAGGTTACTGATTTGTCTGATGTTTCTCAGCAAACACAGACTGAGAGTCAAGTCCCAGATGTTGTAATACAAGACACATCTGTTGCAGCTCCAATAGTATCTGATTCAGTAGTTGATGAGCCTAGAGTTTCTCCAGCTCATTCTCCTCAAGAGTATACCATGGAAGATCTGTTCCTTAACCTGGATCAAACAGATTTTGACAAAGAAACAGCTGCTGAAGGGGAGAATGCTCCACTTGAGGTGGAGCAAGTAGTATTTGTTGAAGAGCCTGTAAGGCAAGAACCTGAAAAGCCCCAAACTGTTGAAGAGCTACCTAAGGAGAGGGTAGAGATAGCCAGCACATCTGCCTCTGAAGATGAGGAGACTTCAAGGGCTAAGAAAAGAAAATTTCAAGTATTTAGAAGAAGGAGCCAAAGTTATAAAAAGGCTTTGCAAACTGTTGCTCCACAGACTATATCACAACCAGCTCCAACTATTGATTATAGTGCTTTGATGGTTGCTATGCAAATCAAGCTGGATGAGCACAGGCAGGCCATTGAGAAATATGTGGATGAAGGGCAGAAATCATTGCAATTTGATCTTGCACAGGATATCAAGTCAATAAGATTTGAGATGAATCTTAACAAGAAGGAGATGACAGACTGCTTCCACAAAGGGGGGAATGCAGTGGTGTACTTAGCTACACACCAAGAAAAGATTAAGGCTCAAGTAGATGACATAGCACAGAAGCAGGGGTATGTTCTAGAGAACCAAATCAGAATGAATGACAATTTGACACAATCTCACAATGTTATTATCACAGAAATGAAGAACATGGCTGCTGGTTTGCCTACTTCTACTGCTGCTGCTAAAGCAGAATTTGACAAAGTATTCCTAGAAGAAATCACTGCTGTTAAGACTGCCATTCAAGATTCTCAAAAGTTGATAACTGACAAAATCCAAAGGTTAAAACCTTTCTTTAAAGATGGAGTTAATTATTTGGATAATCAAGTGAGATTTCAGAAAGATGATGTCAGAGATCATATAGAAAGAGAAGTCATAAAGGGGGAGAGGGTTTTAGTCAAAGCCAGCTCTGATCATGCCAAGTGGATATCAAATTCTATCAGAGCAACTCTTGGGTATCCTCCTCTTTGTGATGATGACAATGTTGCTGAATTTGGAATTCATCCTGCATATCTAGGAGGGGAGCAACCTGCAGTGGCTCAAGTCATCTACCCTCCTCCAGATTTTGATATGGTTCATGCTGACATACAGTCCATGTATAACCCACCTGGGGGTAAGGACAATGTCATTATTGAAAAAGTTGTTCAGCCAATATCTGAAGCCATGCAAGAGGCACTGCAGAAAGAAGAAGACACTAGATTGTCTAAGAAGAGGTTTAGGGAACAAGCTGAATAAAGGCCAGACTTTGAGCAGTGGAGCCCTACCTCAAGAAATATCATTTTAACTGCCTGGAAAGCTGCAAAAGATAATGTGCATGACAGGAACAAGTGGTTTTCTGAGGCTGAATGGAGAAAACAAGAGTCCAAGCAGGAGGCTATAGTCCAATATAGAAGAAAGGCCAAGATGGGAAAGCTACCTCCTACTGCTCAGGAGCCTAGCAAGTACTTTCCCAAGCCTTATCACTAGTTTGAAAGGCAAAAGATCAAAGCAGAAGAACAAAAGAAAAAGGACTTGAAAGGCAAGAAGCATGCTGATGCTGAAGTTGCTGAAGCTCCTGTTCAAGCCAAAGTACAAGCTGGAAAAGGAATAGTGATCAAAGAGCCTGAACAGAAATAGAATTAGAATTTTTCTTATAGTTTACTATGTAATCTTTTTGATGTAAAACATTCTGTAAACTTTTGAAAATGAATATGACAAAGTATTGGAACAATGTGTTGTGTGATAAATTAGCTATGTGTTAAATTTATTTCATAATTGTTCTGAGATGTTATCTGTATATGCATGTTTGTTTAAGACATGTGATGTTCTTTCCTGTTTACATAATCCAGTTTTACATCATTTTGTAATTTTATTATGAATGATGTATATCATTGACTAAGGGTTATGACTTCTCCAAATAGGGGGAGATTGTTGGGTACATTAGTTCCAATGTACCTGATTTGAAGAAGCCTCACCCAACTCAATGATATACATCAAAATGTATTTGATGTGTTTTGAGTTTACTTCTGCAGGCTAAGTATTTTCAGGAAATAAGAAAAAGTTTCTAAGTCCATGTGTCGACACCCAGAAAAAAAGTGTCGACACTTAAGAAGACTTGTGTCGACACCCAGACAAGCAGTGTCGACACTTGGAATATTTGTGTTGACACCAGGGATGCTGAGTCGACACCAGACAGAAAGAGTCGACACAAGGAGCTGTGTCGACACTCAATGAAGAAAAGCCAGTGAAGTTGTGTCGACACTTAGCAGTTGTGTCGACACCCAGTGAAACTGTGTCTACTTCAGAAAGTGTCGACACTTGGAGGCTATGTCGACACTCAGCAAAATCTAGCAGAGACTAAGTACAAGTGTCGACACCCAGAACAATGTGTCGACACACAGCAGAAGAGTCAACACTTGAAGTAAGTGTCGACACCCAGAACAATGTGTCGACACTTAGCTGAAGACTCAACACTTGAAGAAAGTGTCGACACAAGGAGCTGTGTCGACACTTAGCAAAGATCAGCAAAGTTCAAGAATATTCTAAGTACAAGTGTCGACACTAAGGAGATGTGTCGACACTCAACCAGAGTCTCAACACAAGGAAGAATGTGTCGACACAAGGAGCTGTGTCGACACTCAACAAGTATCAACACGAAAGACATGTGTCGACACCAAGAAGCAGTGTCGACACTTAACAGTTTCAACACATGAAGATGTGTCGACACAAAGGAGATGTGTCGACACTTAGGAGAATTCAGTAAAATACTGAAAGTACAAGGACTTGTGTCGACACACATTATCAGTGTCGACACATGAAGAAGAAACGGTGTCGAGATATAAAATCTACAACACAAGAAGTTGTGTCGACACCTTGTAGACTAGTGTCGACACTTAGACAACTTGTGTCGACACTTGGTCTATAAGTGTCGACACTTAGAGATAGAAAGTCTCGACACTTACAGACAGTTACAGTTATTTCAAGAACTGACTGGATGACTTGACAGCTGCCATTCTAGCCGGTCTACAGCACCTGTCAGAGTTGTCGGAAATCAGTTATGGACAGGACCAGCCGGTTACCATGAAGAAGGCCTATAAATAGGCCTATGCTGTCTACAAAAATTGATTGATAGAACACAAGTCCAAGTACAGATTAAAAGAAGATCTAGCTATCAAGTGAAGATCTAAGAAGTTGGAGAGAGAGAGCTCCATCCAAGAAATCAGTTGTTGGAACCAGACTGAGAAGAAGGGTTCAGATTTATTCTGAATCTTAAGTAGGAGAGATCAAGGATCAACTGCAGAAGGAGTCAATCTTATTGAGTTCTACATTCAAGAAGCTTTGAAGAAAGCCAAGTCAGATTGATTCCAGCTGAGTTCTTCCAAGAACTCATCAAGAAACTCACATCTCATCTCTCTATTCTCTGAGTTGATGAGTATATAATTTTGTATTCATTATATCTTATAGGATCCTTAGGGATCTGAGTCTTGTAAGCCTGTAATTATAAAGGCTGAGTGTAGGGCTTGAGTGCCTGAGTGTAGGAGATTGAAATCTCTGAGTGTAGGCCTGTTGTGGCTGAGTGTAGGCCTTGGTGGCTAAGTGTAGGCCTTGGTGGCTGAGTGTAGGCCTTGGTGGCTGAGTGTAGGAACCTGTGTTATGGGTTCTGAGTGTAAGATCTGAGGATCTGAGATAGTGGAGAAGTTGGGCTGAATCTAGTACACTGCTAGATAGGCGAAGGGGGAAAGTGGATGTACCCAAACCTTGGGGAACCACTATAAAACTGTGTGTCTACTGTGTGCTGTGGTTTGCTGTGAATTCTGTGTGAATGCTGTGCAATAGTAGATTAAATTCTGTGTTAGAAACTGATTGCTGCCATAAAAAGTTAAAAAGAATTTGGTCACCTATTCACCCCCCCCCCCTCTAGGTGTTTAGGTACTATATCTTTCATGTTTAATCAACAACTTCAACTACAACTTCTGTAGACTGTATAAGCCTATTTATAGGCATTCTTCATGGTAACCGGCTGGTCCGGTTCATAACTGATTTCTGACAACTCTGACAGGTGCTGTAGACCGGCTGGAATGGCAGCTGTCAAGTCATCCAGTCAATTCTTGAAAATTCTGTAACTGTCTGCAAGTGTCGAGACTTTCTGTCTTTAAGTGTCGACACTTATAGACCAAGTGTCGACACAAGTTGTCTAAGTGTCGACACTAGCCTACAAGGTGTCGACACAACTCCTTGTGTTGTAGATTTAATATCTCGACACTGCTTCTTCTTCATGTGTCGACACTGATAATGTGTGTCGACACAAGTCCTTGTACTTCAGTATTTTGCTGAATTCTTCCAAGTGTCGACACATCTCCTTTATGTCGACACATCTTCATGTGTTGAATCTGTTAAGTGTCGACACTGCTTCTTGGTGTCGACACATATCTTCAGTGTTGATACTTGTTGAGTGTCGACACAGCTCCTTTTGTCGACACATCCTTCTTCTGTCGAGACTTCAGCTGAGTGACGACACATCCCCTTAGTGTCGACACTTGTACTTAGAATATTCTTGAACTTTGCTAATCTTTGCTAAGTGTCGACACAGCTCCTTGTGTCGACACTTTCTTCAAGTGTTGAGTCTTCAGTTGAGTGTCGACACATTCTTTCTTGTGTCGATACTTTCTTCAAGTGTTGACTCTTCTGTTGTGTGTCGACACATTGCTTTGGGTGTCGACACTTGTACTTAGTCTCTGCTAGCTTTTGTTGAGTGTCGACACAGCCTCCAAGTGTCGACACTTTCTGATGTAGACACAGTTTCACTGGGTGTCGACACAACTGCTATGTGTCGACACTACTTCACTGGCTTTTCTTCATTGAGTGTCGACACAGCTCCTTATGTCGACACTTTCTGTCTGGTGTCGACTCAGCATCCCTGGTGTCGACACAAATACTCCAAGTGTCGACACTGCTTGCCTGGGTGTCGACACAAGTCTTCTTAAGTGTCGACACTTTCCCTCTGGGTGTCGACACATGGACTTAGAAACTTTTTCTTCTTTCCTGTAAATACTTAACCTGCACAAGTAAACTCAAAACACATCAAATACATTTTGATGTATATCATTGAGTCGGGTGAGGCTTCTTCAAATCAGGTACATTAGAACCAATGTACCCAACAATATACTCTTGATAAGATTGCTAGCAGTTCCTCTTTGATTACAATCAACTCCATCTTCTGTAATGATTTCAAGAACATCTACAATTGATGAGAACATGCATATGAAATTCAACACGATGCCATAATGAGAACCCCACCATGTGTCTCCAGCTCTCTTGACTTTTAACGGTTGATTTAAGCCTCAACCAGTTTCTAACTCTCCGCAGCCAAGTTCTTGGGCAACTCTATCAACTTCTAATGCTCTGATATTATCACGGCGCTTACAAGAGCCACCTACAACATTCAGTACACAATTAATAAAAGAGAACATCCCTGCAACTTCAGAATGACCTTCCGCAATGGCAACTAATATCAACTATAACTGATGAGCAAAATAATTAATATAGTAAGCAGAAGGATTTTCTTTCATAATCAATATTTTAAGACCCTTAAACTCACCTCTTATGTTGCTAGCCCCATCATAGCCCTGCCCACCCAATTTTGATATGTGAAGTCCATACTTCATAAAAATATTATCAATAGCAGCTTTGAGTGATAAGGCAACCGTGTCTTGTACATGAACAAAACCAATGAGGCGTTCAATAATGAAACCCTTCGCATCAATGTATTGCAAAATAACTGCCATTTGCTCTTTTGCTGAAATATCTCGAGATTCATCCACTAAAATAGCAAAACATTCTTTGCCAATATCTGTAACAATTTTGTATGTTATCTCACTTGCAATTGTCGAAACAATTTCCTTCTGAATTTTTGGTGATGTAAGTTGGCAATTACTTGAAGCATTTTCAAATACAACTGTCTTTACATCATTGTTTTGTGTAGCAAGGAAGTCTAACAATGCAAGAAAATTTCCTCTATTGGTTTATTCCTTTGATTCATCATGCCCACGAAAAGACAATCCTTGACACAAAAGAAAACAGATGCAATCAATGGATGCACATAAACGTGCACGATATTCTATAATTTGTGTTGCTTCTTGTCTAGCAAGTGCATTTGAATGCTTTTCTTTTGATTCATCAAAGTTTCACACATCCTTTTAGATGCATTATGTGCACTATTATGTTTACTAACATGTTTTTCAAGTATTGTTCTGTCTTTCCAATATCTGAATCCACGGCTTACAAAAGTTGGATCACAACTTGCTTGAGGAAAGACGTAACAGTACATGCAAAATGCAGCATCCTTATGTTGACTGTACTTCAACCAACCCTTGTATTCACCAAATTAACCACTCTCTGCTGAATCTTCGAGATTTTTGACCCATCAATGTTTGCGGAAAATTAAACAAATGTGGCTGACAAGGACCATTTTGTAAGTAATATCTTCGTATTGAATCTTGAGCATTCACTTCATAACTTGTTATTGGTTATCTCAAGCCCGAATCAATGGGTAAGTCCTCTAATTTAAACTCTAATCGAGGTCTCTTGGTCTCTTCTAATTCAACGAATTTTTCCTTCAGAGAAATTTATCCATCGAAAGGGAATACAGTAGACAATGCTTACAACTATAATTGAAAGATATAAAAATAAATATGCTAACTAATTATGTTCAATTAATCAAATCTATGTGTTATCCAAAAGATTTGCTAAAAGTGGAATTTAATCAAAAAGTGAAAATTCAATACCTGATTGGCTGATTCCTGGATTTTTTAAATCCAATCCAGTGAAAAATGAAGACACCAGAGCTGATTAGAGCCTTAGGTCCTTAGAGTCAGAACAAGTGATTTCTGAAAAAAAAACAAAGAGTAAAATGAATTAGTATCCTTACCAACTCCAAGCTAGGACAACATGATATTATTGAGATGAGATCTGAATGCATTCACCAAATAGTAAAGAATAAAAATACAAATATCTCTCCTCACCCAATATCACAAGTGGACGGAAAGATCTTAGCCAGTAGCCAACATGATATTATTGAGATGAGATCTGACTGCATTCACCTACAAAATCCAAATGACAAAGCTCAGCGACAACATAAACTTTGCTTAGCAATGGGGCATTTGAAAGAAATGGCGGAAAGGGGCACGGGGGCGGCGTGGAGCGGAAAAGAAATAGCTAGGGCAGCAAAACTTTAAACAGCGGCGTAGAGCGGTATATATATTTATACAGAACTTTAGACAGCGGTTCTTAGACAAACCGTTGTCTAAAGTTCAGATATATATATATATATATATATATATATATATACACACAGCGGTTCTTTCTAAGAACCGCTGTCTCTATATATATAGAGAGAGACAGTGATTCTTTCTAAGAACCACTGCCTATTCGTTTATGTATATATATATGTATGTATATATATATATTATATACATATATATATATATATATCTTTATACTATAAGGAAGGAGGTTTGGAGTTTGGTGTAACATTCATATTGCCCAAACTATCCTTAGTTGTGGTGTAACATTAATATTTCCAAAAATGCCCTCCCCTATTTGATGCTTCCTACCAACAATACCCAACACTCATCTAAAACAATCAAAGGTCACCAATGGTTTATAACCAGAGACACGGATCAAACTATTCCCACCACACGATAATAACAATGAAAGGCAGCAGATCAATATACGCGAGAGCCACGGATCGTCCGTTTTCCGATAGATTTTTTACCTTTTCCTTTTTCAGCTCTCGCCATTTCGACCCTTCCCAATCCCTCGACGGAGCACTTGCGAGAAGAGCCGAAGGTGGAGATGCTTCGTTGAATCCCTCATCTACGCCGTCCCTCATCCAGAAACATTCTTGGACGCCGCTTTAGATCTATCTTCTGTGCCGGTCCTCCTCCACCGTTGCCGCAACTTGACTTCCTCCTCTTTAGGTCTATCTTCCTCCTTCCGGCAAGCTTAAGCGGCGTCCTCCACGGTTGCTCCACAGCTCATCCTCGGCTGCTTCGCCACCCGTCCACTTCTCTCCTCAACGCCACTGCACTCCATAGGTAAACGCATTCCCGAACCTCATTTATGCTGCCCCGTTATTTCAGGATCTAAGCTTTTTTGGTTTTACAGAACTCCTACTCGCCCCCCTTCCAACGTCGCCCACCAACTCCCCCTTCACAGTCATTTTTGCCATTGTTATCTGGCTTGCTCACTTTTCTGCAGTAAAGGTATGAGCTCAACATCTTCCCTTTCTCCATTCTCGCTTTATTCAAGCACTTTTTCAAGTTCCATTGATTCCTTGTTTAACAATGTTCAGCAATGTGTTTTATGACATCTTCACCACCAGTGCAAGTTATGTGTTTACCATTTTCAGTGCAGGATATGTATTTCACAATTTTCATTCTCATTTTGATTTTTAGGCATAATAGTCGAACACTTTTCAAGCTGATAATCACATGTCAAGCTGAAAATGGTACTTGAAAAAATATCTCAGCTTTAGTTTAGGGAAAACTAACCCTAAATCATTATAAAAGGAGTGCTTAATTCAAAACTATGTTTAATAGGCACAGCTAATTCAAAAGCCATTCAAATGCAAATGTGCTTGAACGGAACATGATCACATATCCCACGCCCTATCTACAGGTACATGTGCATTCAATAAAACTACCCCACTTTCAGTGTGAGCGTTTGACCAATAAATAGATGTGCATTCAATAAATAGATCGAAATAAGGGTTGCTTTATGTGAGTGTTTTTTTTATGTGGGGCATGCTTCTCTTTAATGGAATTTTCTTGCCGGTTGTCTTCCTCTGTCATTGATCTGTGTTTTGTGGTAGTTCAGGGGGGGGGGGGGGATGAAGAAGCAACTCTTCTGTGATCCATCCCCCATTGTATTTAAAAAGTTCCCCTTCTTTACTCATGAGAAATTTCTTCCGATTTTTGATATTTCAACAGATTTTTGGAATTTTGGGTTCTAGCTAATTTTTGTGAAACATTGGTGTTGTTAAAGACTACATCATTTCCAGCATACCATTATTTGAGTCGATAGTTATCTGCCTTGGGAGCGATTAACACTGAATGGATATGGCTTTCATCTCCAATTTCCGTTTGTTTTGATTTCTTGCTTTTGTTGTAGAAAAATAAGAATTTTTCGAGCTTTTAGGACCTTCTAAATCCACATTTATTAGTTGGTATTCATGATTAATTTCTTTATTGAAAGCCTTCGAATCAGCTCTTTGAAAAGACCATGGATTATGTTTTTTTTTCAAAACTTGCATAGATTTCTCCAAGTACATAAATAGCTTATGGTAATTTTCTTATTATACTTAGTCTTATTATTTCCTAATCAACAAAAGTCTTTGCGAAGCAATAAAGTAAACGAGGATAAATCAATAGCCTCTTTAAATACGAGATCATTCCCAACATACTTTATTTGAGTCGATAGTTATCTGCCGTGGGAGTAATTAACGCCGAATGGAGATGGCATTCATCTCCAATTTTTGTTTGTTTTATTTTCTCTGGTTAGACTTATTACAAAATAATAACATTTTTATTTTCTCTGATGGTTTCAAAGCTTGAGATGTCTACAAAGTTAGTATAGGGGTGAATCCCTCGCAATTAGTCATTTTTTCTTTTATAGTGGCTAAAGCTTTATCTCACCTGTCGTCCAACATCGAGCCTCAGAGTTTTGCCTCTCCTTTTCTAAAGCTTGAGTTCTCCAAATTTTTTCCATTAAAAGCATTATACCCTTAAATGTCCTATAAACTCATGAATTATCTGTTTTCTTCCAGACATGTAATCATTTTTTGTGTTTGATGAAGTACCACTTGCTTAAAAGTAAACTAATTTATTTACATAGACGGGTACACGGGGCAATGCCCCTACGGCGAAGCGCGACCGTACCAAATAAAGATACCAAATATTAAGTTTAGGGCAAAAACAATGCCGTGTAAATGCTATGTAAATGCTGTGTAAATGTTGTAAGCAAGTTTTCATGTCTCGACGTATTTCTTCAGTTAAACATATGTTAGAATTATTGCACTTTCAAAAATTAAAAACAATAAAGCATTGTTTTGAGGTTGTTAGTGAGTTTGTTCCCTGCCAGTTATTAATGTTTTTTGTTTAATCATGAGTTTGTTCATAATATTATCTGATTAGAAAGTTATTATGATATATTTTTTTGTAAATTATTGTATATTCGTATAATTGTTAAAAGAATAACAATTTGCTAATTCATACAATATATTAAGAAAATGTGAATCTTTGAATGTGAATCTGTTTTTATTTTGTGCTATGTTAGTATTGATTGCTGATTATGTCTTCTTCAATAATGTGATTGTAGTGTTTAATTATCTCATGATCTTGCATCATTCATAGAAATGTAAATGTTGTCGGGTTCATAGAAATGTAAATGTTGTAGGGTTCATAGAAATGTAGGGTTAATCACGCATGGGTTGTTTAGTATCTTTGAGGCTTTTAAGTTAGAGGTAAGCATAAAATAAGACAAATATAGGTTAGTAATTTCCCTCGCGGACCTGATACGGTCGCGCTTGGCCATAGGGGCATTGCCCCGTGTACCCGTATATGTAAATAAATTAGTTTACTTTTAACCAAGTGGTACTTCATCAAACACAAAAAACGATTACATGTCTGGAAGAAAACAGATAATTCATGAGGTTATTACATTATTTTTTGCCCTAAATTTAATATTTGGTATCTTTATTGGCTTGCCAAATGCTATGTAAATGCTGTGTAAATGTTGTAAGCAAGTTCCCAAGTCTCGACGTATTTCTTCAGTTAAACATATGTTTGAATTATTTCACTTTCAAAAATTAAGAGAATTATTGTTAAAAGAATGACAATTTTCTAATTCATACAATATATTAAGAGAATGTGAATCTTTGAATGTGAATCTCTTTTTATTTTGTGCTATGTTAGTATTGATTGCCGATTATGTCTTCTTCAATAATGTGATTGTAGTGTCTAATTATCTCATGATCTTGCATCATTCATAGAAATGTCATCACGCACGGGTTCATCACGCACGGGTCGATTAGTATCTTTGAGGCTTTTAAGTTAGAGGCAAGCATAAAATAAGACAAATATAGGTCAGTAATTTCCCTCGCAGACCTGGTACGGTCGCGCTTCGCCATAGGGGCATTGCCCCGTGTACCCGTCTATGTAAATAAATTAGTTTACTTTTAAGCAAGTGGTACTTCATCAAACACAAAAAACGATTACATGTCTGGAAGAAAACAGATAATTCATGAGTTTATTACATCACATTGCAGACACTTTGAGATGGCCAATCAAAATCATGTTGAGGCGTCGTCGTTGCCAAATCTGGGCGCGCCAGTCCAACGTAAAAGAGGGAGACCTTCAACTTCGACGACAACCGCTGAGCAAACTCGAGAGTCAACCCGAGTACGTGTTAGTAATTGGAGACAGTCATTGACTGCAGAACAACGGAGTGCACTGAATGCAAGG
Organism: Platanthera guangdongensis; assembly: GCA_039583875.1. Classification (NCBI taxonomy): domain Eukaryota; kingdom Viridiplantae; phylum Streptophyta; class Magnoliopsida; order Asparagales; family Orchidaceae; genus Platanthera; species Platanthera guangdongensis. The sequence goes on along the minus strand of CM077153.1, from coordinate 18,378,205 downwards.
CGAACACAATCGCGCTCATCGTTGACTTTACCATCGGTCGTGGAAGTACAACCCAACGAGCCAGAAACTCCAAATCAACCGAATGAAATTCAAGATAATCCTTCTACCGAAACTTCGCAGATAGAAGATCAAAATCAGTCTGAGGCAGACCAACATCAAACTGAAGATGAGTCGTCGTTGCCAAACCAGGGTGGACCACTCCAACATAAAAGAGGGAGGCCTTCAACTTCGACAGCACCAACTGAGCAAACTCGAGAGTCAACCCGAGTGCGTGTTAGTAATTAGAGACGGTCATTGACTGCAGAACAACAAGCGCACTGAATGTAAGACGAACACAATCGCGCTCAACGTTGACTTTACCATCGGCAGTGGAAGTCCAACCAACACATCTAGAACCTTCAATTCAACCGAATGAAATTGAACATGGCAGTTCTGCGCCCACTTCGCGGACAGACGTCATAACATTGCAAGAAATTACTGTTCCTCCGACAACGTCCGCGTCTTCCAGCTCCCACAACCAACCATTTGCCCTCATTGTGCAGCTCGATTATTCCACAAAGAAACAAAAAATTTATGTTGTAAACTTGGCAAAGTAATGTTACCTGCCATTCCTGCCCGCCCACCGTTATTGGCACTTTACACCGATCAGACCACAAAAGGATGCCATTTCAGACAAAATATAAGTGCATACAACCACATATTCTCTTTCACATCCATGAGCGTTACACTTGACGAAATACTTCCAGCTTTCAACCAGTGTTTGTACACTTTCAGAGCACATTTCCTATTATACACTTGAGGTTGAAAAGGATCTCTGAGTTTTTGTGGCTTAGGAGTGTGATTCTGCTTTTATTCCGTAGCTTTACATTTCCCCGCCCCCCATGAGTGTCCCCGCCCCCGACGAGTGTCCCCTCCCCAGACGAGTGTTCCCGCCCCTGCAGAGTGTCCCCGCCACTACAGAGTGCCAAACGGAGCCGAGTTTAATGTACTTCCCCAATGCGTGATAAAGGGGTTTGACAGAGACGTAATGACAACTTGATGTTCTTACAGTGTTATAAGCGTCATAACTGAGCCGGGTTTGAACAAAAATTCACCATTTGTCCCCCCATGCAATGTTGTAATGCTAAACAAATTGTTTAGCGCTTCATTTTACTGAAGGCTATGATCAGGGTCAACTTGAGGTTCATACAAATTTAGATTATATTCAAACTATTGTTTTGTACTGCTCCTCTTCTACTTTAGTTTTTGAAATGTTATATGCTCATACATGAATTGATTTTATCGTTGAGCTTTTCTTTCTCCTCAATGAACATCTATATGCTCACATCTTGATTGAGGAAACCAACTGTGAAATTATTTTGAGCTAGAATCTCATCACATTTCTTCATAATGCATTGCAGGTTGGAGGTGAGGACTCATACCATATAACTTCCAAGTATTGGGTGACATATTTCAGGTGCGTATTCCTTTTGTTTTTTATGGAAACACCTAAGTTCGGTTAAAAAATACAATCCTTACTTGCAGAGAGGTTGTTGAAGATTTGCGACAATATTTTTTAATAAGCGACTCTACTGTTCTCCAATTTTATTTCCTTTGTTCTTATAATCATTTATTTTGATATTTGATATGCTCTGTTTACGGTTCCTAAATGTTGTGTTTGTTCACACCCATGCTTACATTTAAATTCATGTGGGATAAATTCCCCACCCCGACCAATGTCCCTGCCCCCAACCAATGTCGTCGTCCCCGACCAATGTCGCCGCCACCGACCAATGTCTCCGCCCCCGACCAATGTCCCCGCCCCCGACCAATGTCCCCGCACCCGAACAATGTCCCCGCCCCTGAACAATGTCCCCGCCCCCAAACAATGTCCCCGCACCCGACCAATATCCCCACCTCTGAACAATGTCCTCGCCCCCTACAAATGTCGCCGCACCCGACCAATTCCCCGCCCCGACCAATTCCAATCCCCGACCAATGTTGCCGCCCTCAACCAATGTCCCCACCTCCGAACAATGTCCCCGCCCCCGACCAATGTCCCCGCCCTGACCAATGTCGCCGCCCCCGACCAATGTCTCCACCCCCCGACCAATGTCTCCTCCCCCGACAAATGTCCCCTCCCCCGACCAGTGTCTCCGCGGCCGACCAGTGTCCCCGCCTCCGACCAATGTCCCCGCCCCGACTAGTGTACCCGCCCCCGACCAGTGTCCCCGCCCCCGACCAGTGTTGCCGCCACCGACCAATGTCGCCGCCCCCGACCAATGTCGCCGCCTTCGACCCATGTCGCCGCCCCCGACCAGTGTCCCTGCCCCCGACCATTGTTGCCACCTTTGACCAATGTCCCCGCCCCCGACCAATGTCGCTTCCCCGACCAATGTCGTCGTCCACGACCAATGTCGCCCCCTCGACAAATTTCGCACCCACGACGAATGTTGCCCGCACGGGGTCCCACGTGCACGACTGCTTGTATATATATATATATATAAAACTTTAGATAGTGGTTCTTTCTAAGGACCGCAGTCTGAAGTTATTAATATATATATACAACACTTTACATAGCGATTCTTCTAAGAACTGCTGTCTAAAGTTATATATATATATATATATATATAATATTAGTAAAAATAGTCGCGACTTCGGATATTGACGTGATGCACATTCGCTGGGTTGAAAACTTGAAATAGATTCTGATTTATGTCTAAATGTGACTAAATCAAAACTAAATTGTATTTGGTTGGATCCAAATTAACCCATTTATTTTTTTTTCCCGAAATTTTGGACCCTGGCACGTGCCCGAGTTTGCCCGTGAACAGTTCCGCCCCCGGTGGGCATAGCAAATACCCTGGACTTGTCACAGTGTGTGACCAAGTCCAACAACCCACTACACAAGACGCGAGCTCTATGGACACGAAGCCAGATCACCAGATCCAAGGACAGTCCACCACCAAGAACACAGTTGTCATCCACCGCATCACCAGAGATCAAGGGCATGAACCAATGTAGATCTCGCGATCTCCAAACTCAGTTCACCATAATGGACATCGCGGACTCAAACTGAGTCTGCCACACTTCCGCGGATATACTACCAATCCGCCCGGTTATATCAAGGAGAACAAGCCAATAGTAAAACCACAAGCCGAGCTGACAGAACACCGTCATTAGGTCGCAGTAGACAGGCCGCCCAAGCCACACCACCAGTTCACCGAGGCTACACCATCACTTAACCCAGACCGCACCATCAGTCCGACTAGGCCGCACGGTCTGCTCAATCAACCACTTTCACTTAACAATTTTCAAAAAGTGATATGAACAGAGAGCTATGAAGACTACCTATTTTTTCCAGAAATACCACCTGGGCACGTGCCCTAGTGTGTCTCTATTTGGTTCCGCCAATGCGTGTCGAGACCGACTTAGAACATGTTATTGAGTTTGTGTCGTCTTAGGGTTAGACTGTACGCTGAAAATACTATATAATCTCTATTCCAAACTTGATAGGGTGATGTGGACTATCTTGAGCCTTGAGCAAGCAATTCAATGATGAGTTCATGGAGAAATATTTGGGACCTCCATCCGGACCTAAAGTAAGGTTCTGGCGAGATCTGACGTACGTTTTTGTGATCAAACAGTCAGCGTAATATACGATTCACAAAAAATTAAAAAATAAAATCCGACCGAATTAAAAACGGGATATGTGGTAGGCCTGTCCAAAAGGCCCGGGCCCAGTGGGCCGGCCCGAGCACGGCCCGGCGAAAGCCCATTTCGGCTAGGCCCGAGCCGAGGCCGGGCTCAGGGCCCTTACATGGCCCTGGTTTTGGGGGCTAGCCCGTGCCGGGCCGGGCCGGGCAAAGCCCGAAAATCGGGCCGGCCCGGGCCCGGGCGAAGCCCGGACCGGGCCCACAGGCCGGCCCTGACCTACTGGCTAACGACTCTAAGAGCTGTTGGAAGCAGCAGCCAGCAGGGCTGCTGTTGAGTGCTGACAGCCCTGCTGGCTGCTGTGAGTGATGTGGCCTACGACCTAGGCAATAGCCTAGGCCTTAGGCCATATTAAAAAAAATAACTTTTTTTTTAAAATTTTTTTTATTAAAAAAAAATTTTATAAACCCCCCTACCCGTCCCTCTCTCTCTCCCCTTCACTCTCTCTCTCTCTCTCACTTTCTCTCTCTCTCTCTTCCACTCACTTTCTCTCTCTCTCTCTCTCTCTTTCACTCACTTTCTCTCTCTCTCACTTACTCTCTCCCTCTCTTACTCTCTTACACTCTCTCTCGCTGCATGACATCGTCCTTCTCAACGCCGGCGTCGTCGACTCAAAGCACGACCGAAGTGGTGGAGCATAATCGGAGGGCGCCCGTCTGGGAGCATTTCGGCAAGATTAAAGTCGGCGATGAATTCAAGGCGCGATGCAAGTTATGGTCAAAGTTGCTATCTCTTACCGGTAACTCAACACTAGCGAGACACGTTAAGTCATGTTTTGCAAAGCAAGCTCCCGAGTCCAGTCAGGGACAAATATTAACATCAGGACAAATTTGGACGTACGATCAAGCAAGACAGCGAGACCTACAAGTGAAAAACGTCATCAGAAGTGGGTTGCCATTCAGTCACTATAACAACGATGAGATGACGGAGTACATACATGAAGGACTCCAACCCAAATATCAACAGGTAAGTAGATCCACTATTAAACGCCACATACTTAAATTATATTTTGACGCAAAACAAAATTTAATAAAAATTTTTGAAACTTTCGAGCGACGTGTGAGTTTAACGAGCGACGTTTGGAGTAGTAGCGTAAAGGTAGGATTATCTTATATCTGTATCACGGCTCATTGGATCGATCTCGTTTCATGTGAGTTAAATAAGCACGTAATATGTTTTGAAGGTTTTGAATTTCCGCACATGGATAATGCTATATATTCGGTAATTATTAAATGCTTGCGTGAATTTAAAATAAAAGATAAAATAATGAGTATTTTTTTGATAACGCTAGTAATAACAACACCACAGTACAGTGGTTAAAACGTAAATTAAAACCAATGCTCAACGGTGCATTTTTTCACACTCGATGTGTGTGCCACGTTTTAAACTTAGTGGTACAAGATAGTTTAGAAGCTATGGAACCATATGTTGAAAAAATTCGGACTATGCTTAGATTTATTTATTGTACCAAACAATGAAGTCAAGATTTTCGAAAATTTGTGATCGAACAAGGTCAAAAATATTTGAAACCTTAATTTGATATGCCTGTAAGATGAAACTCAACATATAAAATGTTAAAAAGAGCGTTTCAACAAAAAACACTTCTTATGAAATATTACACTGTGACAAATAATCATAATTTAACTGATAACGATTGGGACGTATTATTTCATTATATGGATTTATTTAAATGTTTTTATAGGGCGACTATTTTTTTATCTGGTGTGTATTATCCAACTAGCTCGTTAGTAGTAGAAATTTTTTAAAAAATCGCACAAAAGCTTAATTATTTTAAGGAACACTCCGGATGGCTTCCTTTAATTGAAGTAATAGAAGAAATTTTTTAAAATATTATAGAGAAATGTCTCTTGCATTTTCATGTGCCGGCGCTTTAAACCCGTTATTCGCTGTATACGGCGTAGAAAATTTGATAGATGAAATTAACGCTAACCTCGACATAAATATAGGTTTCGATGACGTTGACGACGTTAATACTACTAAATTTAATTCTATTTTTACCAAATATTTTAATTATTAAGACAACTTATATAGCTCACGACCCCGAGAAGAAATAACACAACCTAGCACAAAAGATTCTTTTACAAATAAAATTTTAGAATTAGCTTGCAGGAAAAAAAAAGCACGCACAACGAGTAGTTTAAACGAATTAGTACTCTATACAAAAACGCAATTTCGTGATTTTATGACTACGGAAGAGATCGAAAACTTCAATATCTTAAAGTGGTGGAAATGTAAAGCTAATACCTATCTTATTTTGGTCTGTATGACCCGTGATTTGCTAACAATTCAAGCTCGTACAGTAGCTTCGGAATCCGCTTTTTCTCTTAGTGACAGGATTTTGAACACGAGAAGGAGCCGACTAAATGAAGAATCACTAGAACTATGCATCTGCTACAAAGATTATTTGGATACTACGAATAGGAAGCAACACATTTCAGCATTGGAGGAGAGCACCGAGGGAATTGAAGAGGAGATGGACAACTTGAATTTGTAAAAATGCAATTTTTTTTATTATCATTAAAAAAAATAATAAATTCCATTTTTTTCATAATTTTTTTTTAAAATGTAATTTTGTTTTTTTAAATTTTAATATTAATAAAAACTTTTATTCGATTTTTTTTCAATTTTTTTAAAAAATAAAATATTTTTTTAAAAGGGCCCGCCCCCCTCGGGCCCTTTCCCGGGGTCAAAGAACGAGCCCGACCCGAGCCCGATAAAGAAAGGGCCCGGACTCGGCCCTGTTTGCAAAAGCCCGGGCCCGGTCCGGGCCGGCCCGATCGGGCCTTTTGGACACGGTTAATATGTGGACCGTTTTTTTAAAAATATTTTTTATAAGAAAATAACATTTTAATTAAATAAAAAATTTCTAATAAAAAATTTATAATTTATTTTTGAAAATAATATATTTTTAATAGGATTAAGATCAATTTTTTTTGAATGCAAGCTGACCTTCGGGACCAAAATAATATACTTTAGTGTTAATACTTTTCCAAAAGATGAGAACATTTTGCACGTGGACTGTGGAGAGTGGCTGAGTGGGCCTGAAAGTTAAGCTGTACGGTGGTAGGTGTGCTTAATTTCCGTGGATTAGTTGTCCAAAACAGTGCACGTTTTTCACGACCCCACTCCACGAGGATAAATGGAGAGACACCTCTTTCATCGCCAACCACTCAATAATGATCGAAAATGGGAATTGTTAAAACCACTGCAGTTTTGGTTGGGCGCAACACACTTCTTCCTAATTTTTCGCGCATTTTGAAAATACGCATTGTACATGCATTTTTAGGAAAAGTATTTACACTAAAGTTTTAGATCTCGATTCGCATCTTTTAGAAATATGATTTGTACATGCATTTTTAGGAAAAATGTTCCCACGAAAGTTGTAGATCTCGTCGAGATATAAAATTTTCGTATTGAATATTTTTTCTAAAAATGCATGTACAAAACATATTTCTAAAAGACCAAAAAAAAATTAAGAAATAGTGAGATATGTCTAGCCAAAATTACTGTACTTTTTAACAATTCCCTTGAAAATCAAGATAAGCTTGAAACAATGGCCGGGTTCACTGCTTTCCTATAAATACCGGCCTTTGCAACTGGAGCAATGAAAGTTTGTCTGAAACTGAGAAAGTTTCATTTATAATTTTAGAGAGAGAGAGGGAGAGAGAAAATGTCACTGCCAAGATTTATTGCTTTGGAATCTGCGGCATTGGAGAAATTCATGTATTTCGTGGAGGACGATGTCGATCTTCATGGGGCGTTGATAGCCAATGGCGAGACGATCCTAAGCCCTTATGCAAAGTTCGAGGTGGAGAGAGCACGATCCGGCGGCAATCATGTCAACATAAGAAGCTGCTACAACAACAAATACTTGACGAGAGGCAGTCGCCGGAACATTGTCATGATATGCTGCGAGGCTAACGAGCCGCAAGAAGACACGTCCCTGCGGACCTGCATGATGATCTAAGCCAAGCCAAATCCAAAGCCATCAGCATCACCACGCTAAAGTTAGAAAGAGAGAAGAATGACCCAGCACCATCAATGCAAAGCTGCAGGAAATAAAAAAAAGGCAAAGTACCAGCACAGCTGTTAGTAAGAGGAGCCAGCTGTTATAAGTCTCCAATGCTTATCATAAACGTACAAAAAGTTATGGTTATCCTGTAAATAGTCACTATATCAGCTATAGTTTTGCCTATATATATAGCTTTGTACTGCAAATATAAAAGATATAACCTCTAATAAAGAAAGCATAAGAAAACCTATTTGCTTGTGTGATTTTTGTTACTCCTCAGATATCCAAAAATCAGTGGTATCAGAGCTCGGTTCTGTGTAGACGTGGAATCATTGGAGGATATGGGTTCTTCCAGCTTTTCGCTATCTCAAACTACCATTCCAGTCTTCACAGGTGACAAATATGATTTTTGGAGTATACATATGCGAGCACTTTTCATTTCCCAAGGGTTGTGGGACATCATACTTTATGGTCCCCTGCCTTATGGCCCTACTCCAACAACCCCTGTATTAATAACACCAACCAAAGAAACTGATCCTGTTAAAGATGCAAAATACAAGAAGAAGTAAAACAAAAAGATGCACGAGCTCTCTGTGTAATCTTTCAGGGTGTATCTGAAACAGTGTTTCCACGAATTATGGGAGCAGAAACAGCAAAAGCTGCTTGGGATACACTAAAAGAAGTCTACAAAGGAGATGATAAAGTCATAGCTTTAAAATTGCAGAATAAGTGGAAAGAATTTGAGAACAGCTATGAAACCTGGGGAAAAAGTAGAGTCACTACTAACGAGAACATACTATTATAAATCAAATTCGTAGCCTAGGGGACACAATAGAAGATAGAACAATTGTGCCCAAATTGCTACGGAGTTTACCTCCCAGTTTTTATCCAGCAGTGACTGCCATAGAAGAGTCCAAAGACCTTCGAACACTACCTTTATCTGCTTTAATGGGGTCCTTACAAACCCATGAAGAAAGATTGGCTAATATTAACCACAGGTAGATCAGGTTCTACAAGTAAGAGTTCAGTCACAAAGAGTACGCCAAAGAACAACAAAAAACAATATCAGAATAAAAAATCAGCTCCTCCATATAAGCAGTCAATTCAACAATCAGGGCAAGGAGAGTTTAAAGGAAAAGCAATTGATAATACATCTATTTTTGCTGAAAAATGTTGTATTATCTGTAAAAAAACCAATCACTTGTCAAAAGACTGCTTCTTTCGATGCAAAAACTGTAGAGTACCAAATCACTCATACTCAAATTGTTTCAAAAATCCGAAAGCAGAGGCTAAATTATCTGAAGTAAATGATCAACAGTTAGAACATATGTTCTACTCTACATCTACTAAAGGAGATGCAACCAATGATACATGGTACCTTGATAGTGGTGCTCATGTCATATGACCAATGAAGCATCGAAATTCCTCCAACTTGATAAAACCTTTAAAGCACAAGTGATATTAGGAAATGGTCTTACAACACAAATTGAAGGAAGAGGCTCAATCCTAGTACAAGATAATATTGGTCAATCTAAACTATTATCAGATGTTAGTTTAGTACCTACTTTAACTCAAAACCTATTGAGTGTTGGCCAATTAATTGTAAAAGGATATAACGTTCACTTTGAAAAGGATGGAGCACATATAATACACGTTGCCTCTGGTGTCATTCTAGCCTCAGCTGAACCTACAAATAACCGATTATTCATCCTTAACATGCCAAAGTTAACAAACATCTTCTTTCTTGGATCTAAGCCTATTACTTGGGGAGTCCGCAAACAACCCACAGTGGCACTTTCTACTACTGAAGCCGAATACATGGCTCTCAGCATAGCAAGCTGTGAATGCTTATGGATCCATCAAATGTTAAAAGAACTAAGAGGAAAAGAAGAAGAATCAGCTACGAAAATTCGCTGCGACAACACTTCAACCATTTTCTTAGCGCAAAATCCGATCACACACAAAAGAAGTAAACATATCGACTTACGATTTCATTTCATTCGACATCAAGTCGAAAAAGGTGTAATCGAAATCGAATATTGCCCTACCGACTTGCAGTTAGCAGATCTACTAACAAAACCTCTGGATCGACTTCGATTCACCACCTTGCGCAAAAAGATCGGCATAGGATCGATCGTAGCTTATGGGAGGGATGATGATCTAAGCCAAGCCAATCCAAAGCCATCAGCATCACCACGCTAAAGTTAGAAAGAGAAAGAATGACCCAGCACCATCATGCAAAGCTGCAGGAAATAAAAAAAAGGCAAAGTACCAGCACCAGCTGTTAGTAAGAGGAGCCAGCTGTTATAAGTCTCCAATGCTTATCATAAACGTACAAAAAGTCCACTATGGTTATCCTGTAAATAGTCACTATATCAGCTATAGTTTTGCCTATATATATAGCTTTGTACTGCAAATATAAAAGATATAACCTCTAATAAAGAAAGCATAAGAAAACAGCTATTTGCTTGTGTGATTTTTGTTACTCCTCAGATATCCAAAACATCACTGCACTCTATTCCAACCCGTCTTCACCACCATTCAAAATCGAAACTTTATTCGGCTTATATTTGCCTTTGATGGCCGTTATGCGAATGTAACTAACAGGAACCAACCTCCCCAAAATTTCCTGGCTTTCAATTCCTCTGCGGTTAATCGAGGCCTTTTCACCGTCTCTGATTGGGAGTTGCTATACATTATACCCAAATACGTCACCTTCAAAGGCGACAACGAGGAGTTTCTCAGCGCTCGCACGATCCAGCGTCAATCATATCTACAGTTCGCCTCCGAAGACATCGGCGATCCGACGGTGGGGCACGAGGTCTTCCACCTGCGAGATGGATCCGTTCGTCTCAAATCCAACCATTTCGGCCGATTCTGGAGGCGCAGCCCTAACTGGATATGGGCAGACTCAGCTGACACCACTGATAACAACATCGACACTGTTTTCTGGCCCATTAGAGTCAGCAATAACGTCGTTGCTCTACGCAATCTGGGTAACAACAGATTCTGCAGTAGACTAACTGCGGAGGGAAAAACAAGCTGTCTCAACGCAGCTGTTTCCACCATTTCTAGAGAAGCTCGTTTGGAGGTCCATGAAACTGTCTTATCAAGAGACATCTCCAACGTCCAATTTCGCCTCTTGGATGCTAGAATCTACGGAGAAAATGTGCTTACTATGGCCAACGGAGATGCAACCAACAGAAGCACGGAGCCGAACACCGTTATTCTTAGGCTCCTCTACTCAGAAACAGAGAGCAGAAGTTTTAACTCCAGTGTGACGCTCAAAGTGGGTGTCGAGACAAAAATAAGGACTGGAATTCCATTCATAGCATCAGGTGAAATCACCATATCCACGGAGTTTGAAGGAACAGTGGAATGGGGATCGACGAGTGAAACTACAAAAGAGCTGGAGACGACGTACACAGTTACAGTGCCACCCATGACAGCGATGAGGGTGAGACTTTTGGCTACCCAAGGCAAATGCGATGTTCCGTTCTCGTACACTCAGCGGGACACCCTCACGAGTGGGCAAATAACTACGACAATCTTGAACGATGGTGTTTACACTGGTGCTAATTGCTTCAACTTCACGTATGACACTGATGAGCAGCCCATCTCTCAATTTGATGATCCTCTCCCTCTCTCAAGCCGAGGAGGACTCACTCCTGACTTGATCATCTGATACTTCTTTTTTGATGTTGCGTGCTTTGAGTGTAGAATAATCCATACTGTCAATGCGTGACTTCTGTATGCTTTGATGGTGTGTCTGTGTATGTTCTTAAGTGTTGTTGACATGGTTAAAAGTGTTGGAGTAGTGACGGGCTTTAGTGTAAGTGTTGTATTTTATTTTGAATACTCATACAAACTTAAAGTTAAAATTTCTAGTAATTAACTCATCATATAAAAGTGCTCATACAAATTTATATGATGAGGGTCTAAAAGATATAAATGATATACTATGCTATGTAATGCAATGTCTATGCTATACTTCATACATGTGCATCTCACACACACCCCTAATGTAAATCTCTCCTCCCGGGAATTGGGCACGACCCAGAAGAGATTTTATGCCCAAGACCGTCATCTTAGAATGACAACAACTACGAGTTAGTTGCTACCATAAGATAGTGACCCTGCCGACAAGCAAGATCATTCACACAACCAACAAAAGAAGAAATAAAACAAGTCTACGCATCACATCATAGATATATCAATACCCAAATAAAGGTCCACATGATATAAATGAAAGAGTATAAGTAATATGACTTATGCCTAATATATGAATATCATAAATATCACTCTCTCTCAACAAACAACGTGAAAGATAAATCATATGATAATCAAACTGACGTTGGGTAGTAGTTGTGATAGTGCGCGGCTCCGACTCCTCAGATCTTGGTGTCTCAATCTCTGGCTGCGCTTGGTCGAACTACGGCGGCGTCTCCACGCGTCCCTAAAATGACATGGTCAAACGACCTTCAGTCAAACTAGACTCAGCTACTTCATCCCCGCCTCACCCCCGTGACTCCTAGGCACTATGCGAGAGGAAGAAAGCGGAGGAATAATAGTAGCAGAATGTACAAGCAGGTGACAGTGGTATATATAGAAAATTCTCTAACAGTTCTATAGCAGTATGAGCAATAACAAAAGTAAAGTAGTACAATAAGAGGAGCTAAGTAAAGCATGTAAAGTAAAGTAACTACACGACCATCATAGAAGCGTACCCTTACTTATATGAATTCTCATACAAACATATAAGTTAATGTTTTGAAATAGTAACTTATCATATAAAAGAGCTCATGCTAATTTATATGATGAGGATTTGCAAATGCGTATGTTATGTCATGCTATGCAATACGATGATTATGTAACTCACACACACGACTCTGTGCACATACCTTTCATACATCCCTACATTTTTGAGGTGGATAACCTCTCAGGTACCAATCATCGTGGCTCACGGTGGTAGTGGAGCGGGTGTCTCTACTCTTAGGCGGGCAGACACACTACCAGGCCTAGACCTCTTGTACGCCTCAACACTAAGAACACAATAACGGATCCCCTGCATACTCTTGATGGCAACTACCAGTCTTTTGTGGTCGGGCGTGCTCTTATGGGACATAGTCCTCCAGACCTCGGTATAAACATCTCACCGGTCTCCCCTAAAGATCTACACTGCACACTAGAGTCAGCGTACTTCCGTCGGTGTGCCAGCTGGAACAGTACAGAGTGACCCACCAAATAAACACAAATCAGATATAACAATACCCTTCCGAGCCTCCAGCTCGCAGGACCAACCTGTCATGATATCGACCAACAACCTTGCCACCAGCTCGTAGGACCATCAAGCCCTATATCACTCCAACCCATACATGGGTGAGATCGCTATAACATTCCTTAATCCTATCAAAATACTCTTGCCTAACTTCCGGATTACTTAGCGATTTATGGTTAACCTTGGACTTCTCGAGGTCTACCCTGTGAGGGACTCGCAGCGGTACTAGGAACTATAATGTGCTGAACCCCATCGTTTCCTTTCTCAAGAAACTTAGTAGAGTTATACTACCCTTAACCAAATCCACTCCCATGGTTATTAAGTGTATGACCTTTTCAAAGTATCAACTGCTGAAAACACTAATTTTTCAAAATTGTTAAATACAAACCACATGATCTTGTATGTGTGTATGAATAATAATTCTCCAAACACTTGACAAAAGGATCTAAGATTATTTCCTGAGACCAATCATGACATCTTAGACCTAATTCCAAAGATTTATAATTTTCCTAACATAATAAGTAATTATTATAATTTTCCCAAATTATTGCTACAGGTGATTTTGCACATAAAGTGTCACTTTCTTTTATCAAACTAGCAAGATAAAATTATCCTAACATAATCTTGAGTAACAATGAATTTAGACCAAATTTCACGTCATTCCAATAATATTTGATATTTAATTTCTAAATACAAATATCTTATCCACTAGGTCATGTTACACATGACGTACTATAAATATTTATCAAATAATTCCAGAAAAATTACTGGAGATTAAAGATGGTAAATAATTATTTATTCCAAAGTTGTATAATTGTATAACTCAATTTGAGCGTAATTATCTCAATAATATAGAAGAGGCAAAATTGGTAATTATAACTACAACCCTAAGATTCTGACTTTCAAAATTCCAATTAATTTAACCCGTGTTTATCATACCAAATTATTGCTATTGTAAAGGTTTTATAATTTTTGCAACTATTTTAGTCACCCTAATTTCTCTAATACACTTGCATAACAAATACACTAATTAATTCATTTGCTATGCAAATCAAGTCCAAATGTTCTACAATTTCTTGAGGAGGTATACTTTCAGTTAATAATTACATATATAAAATTTCACTCAATTTGACCAATACAATCTTGCTAAATTCACATGATACATCTTTTTGGCTAAATGCACACATCATCACATACAACATGACAATTTGCAAGTGAGATTCACCAACTTACATGAGTTCAAAGGACCTGAATTTTTTACCAGGTCCTTATAACTCCCTAATGAACCTCACACGAATTTTTGGGATTCAAATAATTATTATTCTTCAAAATATTCAATTTATCTGAAAAATCACAATTTTCCTAAAACCATAGGAAAATTTTATCTAAATATTCTCATTTTTGGACTATAGGTTTATCTATGGTACATTCTTACATGCCTCAAATTACAAGTCAATGACCTTAGCCAATTAAAAGTTATTAGGGAAATAGTTGTTGTACAACCCTGATGACCAGTCCCACGGGAATTGCCCTATAGTGAGTTACACTGCTCCTGCTTTCAATTTATAATTAATTTAGACTCACATGGTTACTTTTTTAATGTTGGGAATTTTTCATGGTTCAGGCCCTAAGGGCCTCATTTTTCTGATTTAAAAAGTGCATATTAATGGGGAAAAATATATAATAATTAATATAAATAAAATCAACGGTTGTGATTTCATCTTCTTCCTCTAACCTAAGGACAAGATTGGCCAAACCTGGTGCAGCTTTCAGAGCCAATTGTCGGTGATCTAGCTCCCTCCCCGACCGGCCATCACCCCTACCACCTCCATTGAGGTGGTGGATATCATCGGGCGGCGGCACTGTCGCCGGAGAGGTGTTTTCCGGCGATCCCGAGAGGAAGCCCAAAACTGAATTTCCATGGAAATTCCAAAATGGATTTGACTCAATTGAGTCCGAATTCAATCCCTATTGATCTAGAAAGCTATCATATGTGAAGAGGGGGAGAAACATGACTGATTTCGGGCTTGGATGCGGCTACTCTGGCGGGTGGCCATAGGTTTTGGTGTTTTCAGGTGAACCTCTCCCGATCTCGATTCTCCACAGAAAGCTTTGATCCAAGAGTCGATTTCAACTACTTTAGGGCTTCTGAAAGTGATGAATGAGTCTAATTCAGCTTTGGGAGCCTCTTTATAGGAGATTCATGAATGAGAGGTGGTAGGCTATGGCCGAACTATAACTGCTGGAAACTTCTCCTCTTCATCACGAAATATGAAGGCTTCATTTAGTTTAGCCGTGGAGGGTCTATCCGGCAGGTGTAAACGAAGTGTTCGAATCAGAGGGGGGAGGTGGCTGCTCCAAACGAAGCTTTTGGTGCATTTCTCAAGGCGGGCGGGTGGAAACGGAGCAAATGCTGCCAAAGATTCATTTGCTTACCCTCCTTCCGACGGTGTTTGCCCAAAATGGAGCAGCGAAACACCCAAACAAATAGAGCCAAAATGAGAGGTTGGGGAAGAAGAAGGGAGTGTCACTTGGCCTCCCTCCATTATCCCCCACCAAATGAATCTTCCATCCTAATTACCCCCATTAAATCCCCTAATTAAAATCATAAATCAGATTAAATAAATCTAAAAATTTAGTGAGACTTAGGATGGGCCTTGGGCAAGACCTTAGCCCACTTGAATTGGCTTGGACTCTCATTTAGCCTTTAGGGTTAATTTGACGATGGTTGACCTTGGGGTTGACTTTGGTCAATTTGATGGGTTGACTGGTGCAAGGAGTGTCTCTTGAGTCCCCTGACACCACCCAATGTTGATTGTATCATGGTGATGCCCCAATTGGGCCCACTTTGCCAAATAGTGTGATTTTGACCTAAATATGGCCAAGTTTGACTTTGGTCCCTAATGAAATTATAAGGCTAAGGGTGAGGTCAATTTTAGATTTTGAGGCCAATAGGACCTCTTAGGTGAAGGTTTGACCTATATTGACCTAAAGTTGACTTTGGTCAATTCGACCCACTAGATTGAACTTGTCTTGAGTCCATTACTCAGTTTCCACTCTCTTAGGGTTAGAGAAGTGTTAGTGAGATTACCTTGAGATGGTGAGTTCATGTGAGTATGAAATGGCCTAAGTTGACTTGTGCATATTGGGGTGCACATAGTAGTTTAACTAAGTTCAAGCTGAGCTAGGGTCACACTAGGGATTCCATGCACCACTCAAGCCCTAACCCTACTTTAGGGGGCCTAGAAGTGTGGGGGATGTTACACCTAACGACTTTGTGCACATAGACCTTTATTTCCCTAATTTTGAATGCAGTTAAACTTTCTAGAACCAACTGTCATGACTCATGATGGTGGTGGAGCGGGCATCTCCACTACTAGGTAGGTATACACACTACCTAGCCTAGACCTCCTATACGCCTTTATACATGTCCTAGGTGCATTCTAGAGTCTGTACGTACTATTATTGGGGGTATCCCAGTCTTTTAGGATAAGTGATGGGTTTTTGGGAACGTCACAAGACACTAGACTAAGCTGATCCACTAGACCACATGAACTTTCCAAGTCAACGTACTCTTGTCGGTGTGACTACTAGGATAGTACCGAAGACCTGACACATCTTATGCACATGTAAGTGCATCATCTAAATCATCTGAGCCAACATCTCAAAGGACTGTCAAGTACTCTAAACATCGGTGCCACCACACCTTTTCATAATTGAGCCTCCAGCTCCCAAGACAAACCAGTTCTTATCATATGTTTTCTGACTTCGTAGTTCTCCTATTATTACTAATCTTTTCTTAGTAATTTGTTATACTTAACGATTTAGGGTGAATCTTGGACTTCCCAAGGTCAACCCAGTGAAGGGCACATAACGGTACTAGGAAGTACAATGGGCTAAAGCACAAATCCCTTTCTCAAGATATTTAATCTTGTTAGTGACTAACCTTTGCTAAGGTCTTCTGTCATTGCTACTCTTTGTTGTTGTATGGAGACAGGGCGGTTTGGCGGTTTGACTCTGGCGGATTAGAGACCGAGCGGTCTGTCGATTTCTCTCCAGCGGTTTGGTGGCCAGACTATTGTTTTTGGTGTCCGGACGATCTGACGGTTTGTCTCAGGTGACTTGGAGACCGGGCAGTCTGGTGGTCTCCCATGGTGGCTTATTCTCTCCTTCTGGTGATTGCCAGGCGATTAGCATATTCGTCTAACCGCGCGACCTGTTTGGCTTGTTTTTATGTTAAACCGCTTACACCTGTAATTATTTAGTCTCACATTGGTTAATTGTAATCTCTCTCATCTCCTCCATTCTATAAAAGGGGGGCTATACCTTTGTAATAGATACCTTTTTTAGATAATAAAATTTCTGTTATTCCAATTTCCGGTTTCTACTTGTCTATTCACACATGGTATCAGAGGAATCGATCTTTTCCTCCTGATTTTCTGGGCTCTCCTTGTCCGCACAACCTGTCCGCGCGGCTTGCCTCCTCTTCTCACGACCTGTCTTCGCGACTTGTTTTTTCCACCTGTTTGAGACCTGTTCGCGCGGTTTCTTTCTCTCCTTGTCGTTGTTCTTTTGTGTGCGCGAACTCTCTATTTTCCCATTCATGTAGTCGCGACCTGTTCTTTGTCGTTGCAACCTGTTCTTCTTGCCGCGACCTTGCTTAGTCGCCGCTCCCTTCTTTTCTAGCCGCTCTTGTTCTTCTGTTGCCGCGACCTTTCCTTAAGTCGCCGCGACCTTTCCTTAAGTCGCCGCGACATGTTTTTCGTGATCTCTCTTGTTGCGTGGTTTCACCTCTGTTCGCACGGACTCTTGTTATCCGCACGACCTCCCAGCCTGTTTTGCTTCGAGCGATCTCCTTTATTCACACGACTTATTCCTTTGTTTACTACTGTTCGTGCGGTCTTCCTTCTTTATCCACTGCGGTCTTCCCTTGATCTTGCGGCCTCTCTCTCTGGATCGCGCTGTTTCTTCAGTCTGCTATTCGTGCAGCCTTACTGCTACGTGCGTGAGTTCCTTTTTCTCTCTCTCTCTCTCTCTCTCTCTCTTCACATGTGTGGCTCCTCTTTGCCCATCTGGTGATGCTTCCTCCTCCTCCTCGAGGCCGTCTACCTCTGTGGTCACCACGTCCTGTAGTGCCCACGCGGCTACTCAAGGAAAATGGCTGATAGACTCTGGCACTACTAATCACTGGACCGACAATCCTCACAGCTTTTCTCTCCTAAAAACACATGACCGGATTGTTGGAGCATGCATTTCACGCTTCCTAGTTTTCTAATAACAAATCTTATTTGTATTTAATATTTGGATGCTTTTGGTGTGCAGATAACACAGGTCTATAACTAATATCTTTTTGGTGCTGAATCGGGTTAGAATTGAACACGGGAGATATCGCCAGGAGATATTGGATATCGCCAACAGGCGATAGCGCCACTCGACGCATTTCCGCTCAGCGCTCGACGAAATCGTGGCTTCCGTTATTTCGCTATCGCCAGATGACGATAACCGGTATCGCTCGGCGATAGTGCACAATTCGGCGCTCAACGTTTATGTGATGCGACAATGAGGAGTTCGTGGGACACGTGGCAGCGGTTACCGATATCGCTAGATGGTGATACCCAGTATCGTCCGGTGATAGCGCAAGAATATAAAAAACTTTCATTTTCTGAGGAAATCACGAATTTCATTACCTTGAGTGTATTTTCCTGCATTGACGTTTCAAAGAGCTCTAGAACTCAGAGATACTCCATACTTTCAAGAAGGCCAAAAGCGCGAAAGATTGACAGCACGTGCGAAGCATTCAAAGCATTTCTAGCAAGGATTCATCGGCATCTTCAACGCATTGTTTGAAGGGAGTGACTAGTCTAAAGTGTTCAATTTGTTTTTGTTCTTTTCTTTTACTTTCTCATTATAATAGGTAGAGAAAATCGCCTCCTTGTGCGTGGCGTCTAGGTCCTTGTGTGGCTTAGGAGAGAATCGCCGCCTTGTGAGTGGTGTCCAAGTCCTTGTGTGGCTTAGGGAGAAATCATTGCCTTGTATGCAGCGTCTAGATCTTGGTTAGATCTAGGGGGAGGCTAGTAGCAAGATCTCGGAAGAGATACGCTTTAGCCTGCCGGTTCTTTGTAGAAGAACCGGCGAAAACACTAGCAAATTATTTTTTTCTTGAGCCTTTGTCTCTAGCTCTATAGAGACACTTTGTATTCAATTTATCTATTTTGAAATATATCATTATTGTTTTTTGCTAGTATACATTTGCACTCTTCAATTGTATTGTTGTTATTCATCTTGTTTAATTTTTGAGAAAAATTAAAAGAACCCTTATTCACCCCCCCCTCTAAGGGCGCTTCAAGATCCAACACTTGGTATCAGAGCGAGATTACTACAAAAACAGTTTCACCACCGGGAGTAATAGCGTAAAACACGCACACGTTTTCTGAGGGGCAAGGTATTAGTAGACCTCCCTTATTCACGGGCACTGACTCCAACTATTGGAAATCTTGAATGCGATGCTTTCTAATAGCACTAGATATCGATGTTTGGGGCATGGTCGAAACATGCTACACTGCTCCTATACCTGTTATAGGAAGTGTCTCTATGGAAAAACCCAAGGACAAATGGGATGAAGCAAATAAGCTTCGATGTAAGAATAACGCTAAGGCAATGAATGCTTTATTTTGTTCGTTAGATAGGAATGAATTTAACCGTGTTTGTGCATGTGATACTGCATATGATATTTGGAATCTTCTTGAAGTTACTCATAAAGGAACATCGCAGGTAAAGGACTCAAAGCTTTTCCAGCTAGAATCAGAGTTTGAGAAGTTCAAAATGGAGGTTGATGAAGATGTAGACTCCATGTGCACGAGGTTTAACAAGATAGTAAAGGACTCGAGGATTCTAGGGAAGAATTTCTCAAATGGAGATTTGGTGAGGAAAATACTTATTCGCAAGTTTTGGGTTTTAAGCTTTTGGAAGAGTTTAGCACCTTTGGTGGCCAATTTTGGCCTAGCCCTTGGAATATACTAGTAGGGGGGGGGAATCTGCCTCCCCATAGTGGCCCTTTTTTGGGAGGCGGGTGCGACAAGTTGGATGGCACCCTCCCCGACCTGATAAGTGCGAGGTGGGAGCAGCGGGCCGGCCGGGAGACCGGGGTCTTGCCCATGCCCCCTCCTTCTCCGCGGCCTGGCGGGGCGAGACCGGCCGGGAGGCCGGGGTCTCGCCCCTGCCCCCTCCTGCTCCGCGGCCTGGCGGGTCGAGACCGGCCGGGAGGCCGAGGTCTCTCCCCTGCCCCCCATCTCCCCAGTTCTTCGGGGGTCACCTGCTCGTCTCGGGTGCATGGGGAGACAGTGGGAATGGCTCCTCCCACCCATGGACCTATTTTGACCATGTTGTTACTGTTTTACCCTCGGGGTGGAATTACCTCTTTACCCCCCTGGTGTGGCTATTTTCTATTGGCCCAAGGCCTTTTTATCCTAGGGGTGTTACTGTCATTTTGGTCCATGGGATTTGGAAAACTATAAATAGACCCTTGAGGGTGCCTTGGTGAGCATTGCATTCAGAGCCACAAAAATCCCCTTACTCTCTCTTCCTCCAAGGCACCTAGCTCAGCATTGGCTAGGAAGGGGGAGACCTCAAAGGTCTTCCGGGTGTGAGGTGGGACCTTCGCGCTAGAGTCGAGGGTCTGTTTCTAGTTTCTTGGTCCTTTGGTCCATGACGTTCTCCTGAGTGTAGTAGGTGCGAGGTCACCCCTTTATAGGGACACCGAACTCCATAAAGGTCATTTTTAGCTTCAACACTTTTGGTGCAGTGAGCGTGGAGAGTGACCGACACAGAAGATCTTGGGAGAGTGTCATGGCTGAAGGTCCGGGAGGTAGTGATGATCTCGGCGAGCTCCCCAGCCCAGGACCCTTTGTAAGGAGGCAAGAGTTCATGACCTCTATCCAGGGCATCATGGAGATGCTGCAAAGCAGTGCTCCTCGGGGAGGTAGCTCCACCCCGACCACCAGGAGCTATCTCCCCCCCTTCTCGGCGAGATAGCTTCAAGGGATCTCGGTAAGACAGCTTCAAGGGATCTCGGCATGACAGCTTCAAGGGATCTCAGCAACTCCTATCTCCACCACATCAAGTTTTGGAGGTCCGCCAAGGGAGAAAAAGGCTAAGGAGGAATCGCTCAGGGGAGAGGAACCGAGGACCCAAGGAATAGGGAGTGAGTGGAGAGATCTCACCCTAACTCGCCCATGGTGTAGGGGTGAACGTGACACGGACGTGCTTACGCTGACGGTAGCTTACCCATCACAGAACATAAAAAATAAAGAGAGTGCTCCGACCAAAAGCGAACGAAAAGGGGTCGGTTGGCTCTCAAAAATACGGGACTCGATACCACGTCCTTAGGACCTAACTCTACAACAAGCACACAACTCGCTCCTAGCCGGACTCGATACCACGACCTTAAGACCTACCTCTCCAACAAGCACACGTCTCACCGCACCTACACAAGCATCTATTCTTTTCACAATAAGCCATCAATCGCAGCGATAAAATAATTAGGAGCGACGGTAAACGATAAAGAGTGATCAAGAACAAGTTGAGATTAACTCCCTTGTTAGCACAAGCGTGCCAAAACTTGGAGAACAAGGCAAGGCTAGGCCTAGTTTGTTCTCCAATGGATCTTCCCAATCCGGATAACAAGAGGGTCAATAACAACGTTCGATTCAGATTTTTGCAAGCGGAAAACACTTTAAAATCGCGGAAAAGACGGTTGAATAACCTCCACAAAATCTCACAGCAAGAAACACAAAGATAGGGAAGGGATTACCCAACCAAGAAGATGATCACACAATATTTGTGGGAGAATCACTCTCTCCACGTTCCACCGGTTTCACACCGAATGGGGCTGCTTCCTTCTTCCACGGAGTCGCACCGATAGAAGCCACGCCGGAGTCGCACCGAACGGGGATGGAGGAGGCAAGGCTTGGCTTCACACCAAAAGGGGGGGCGGCTAATGGACTCTCTCCATGGTGGACGAATTCCTCAAAGGGGGTTTTAGGTTTTCTTTTTCATTCCATAACTCATCATAATAGCCTCCTTTAAATAGGAGTTACAAAAGGGATCCAACCGTCCATGATGGAGATGAAATCTCATCCATCCGGGCGGTTACATACACATAATAGCCTCCTTTAAATAGGAGTTACAAAAGAGATCCAACCGTCCATGATGGAGATGAAATCTCATCCATCCGGGCGGTTACATACACACCAAAATGTTTGCAGAAAATAATTAAAGATTACAAGTCACAAATGAATATAAAATTATTAACCAAGATTGGAATAATTTTATATTCGCACATAAAATAATAAAGCATGACAAATTAATTAAAATAGTCTTCAAGTGAGGGTAGCACGCCGCGGGCGGAGGTTGTAGCGGCGTCGTCCGTTAGCGTCATCACGGCTCCGAAGGTCTTTATGTTGTAGAGCCTCGGCAACTGGATCGTCATCAAGTAGTGGCGGAGGGGCAGCGACATCAATCCTCCCCCACTCAAAATCACGTATCTCCGATGCGTGGTCCGAGAGATAGCGGCGGAGAAGCTCGACATCCAAACGTTGAAGCTCTGTCGCAAGTACCCATGAATCATCTGAAGGGGGGCGGTCACGCCAACGGATGAGGAAGCGGTAGGTAGCACCATCAGGAGTGGTAAGT
The DNA here is from genome assembly GCA_039583875.1 of Platanthera guangdongensis. Classification (NCBI taxonomy): domain Eukaryota; kingdom Viridiplantae; phylum Streptophyta; class Magnoliopsida; order Asparagales; family Orchidaceae; genus Platanthera; species Platanthera guangdongensis. The sequence goes on along the minus strand of CM077153.1, from coordinate 18,355,511 downwards.
GGCTCAGCAGCAAGTATCATATCTGGAGTGAGAAATGTCTTCGGAAACCTGGGAAACATGTCAGTAGTAGGGAAAAAAGAAGGCAACGTACCATCCGATGTTATACCTGTGGGGACCGAAAGAGAGAGATCATCCGAACTATCACTCCCCAACCCAGTAGAAATTTTAGTGGAGGGAGAAGACGACAAAGAATTCAACTCAGGTGGAGGAGAAACAAACGACGTCAAATCCGAGACATTAAAAATAGGGGAGATACCCCAATCAGCTGGCAAATCCAACACGAAAGCGTTGTCACCTAGTTTCTTTATAATTTGAAAAGGGCCGGCGCGCTTTGGTGCCAACTTTTTAACGGTGCCAGATGGCAAGCGTTCGGGAACTAACCGGACTAGGACCAAATCGCCGATGTTGAAGTGTGACACCCTCCTATGTAGATTAGCGTGCGACTGATAAGACTCGTATTGAGCAGTCAAGGTAGCTCGTACACGTGCATGTAGGTCATGAATATGTTGGGCGAAGGATTGTGCAAATTGACTTGTCTTGCATGTTGGGGGCAAGGGAACCAAGTCAAGAGGCACAGGGGCCTTGTACCCGTGAACTATCTCATTTGGAGACAGACCAGTGGACCGGTTTTTGGAATTATTATAGGCCAACTGGGCGTGGGGAAGAAGAAGATCCCACGTACCTTTGTGATCGCTCACTAGGCATCTAAGGAGGCTTCCTAGGCTCCGATTGACTACCTCTGTTTGCCCATCGGTCTGAGGGTGATAGGCTGAGGAAAACAATAACTTGGTACCCATCAAGACCCAAAGTGTTTTCCAAAAATAGCTCGTATACTTAACATCTCTATCCGAGACTATTGTCTTCGGCACTCCCCTGTGACTAACTACTTCCTTAAAATATAATTTGGCAATGTGAGATGCGTCGTTGGTTCTAGCGCAAGGAATAAAATATGCCATTTTAGAGAATCTATCCACCACTACAAAAATAGAAGCGTGACGCCGTAAGGTGGTGGGTAGGCCTAGAACAAAATCCATACTCACGTCTTCCCATGGCGTGGAAGGGATAGGCAGGGGCGTATATAATCCTACGTTGGTCTTGGTGCCCTTGGATACCTGACAGGTACGACAACTACTAACTACCCGTCCCACCATTGCCTTAAGTTTTGGCCAATAGAATTTCTCCTCAACTAACGTAATGGTCTTATCCCTACCGAAATGACCACTCAACCCCCCACTATGCAATTCCCAGATGATATGAAGGCGTAGCGATGACTGCGGGATACATAACTTCCCATGCCTAAATAGGTAGCCATCCTTAATGACGAACGCAGATATAATCGTGGGGGAGCTATCTTGGGCAGACAAATATGCATCCTGAAAGTCTGGACATGTGGCGTACTCGTCCTTGATTCGCTCGAATCCTACCACGTTAACCTCCATAGTGGTGAGTAACAGGGTCAGGCGACTAAGAGCATCCGCGACTCGATTGTCAGCTCCTTTAAGGTGTTTGAGGTTAAAAGTGTAACCCTGTAGGAAAGATACCCACTTAGCGTGTCGCGGGCTGATTTTATGTTGGCCATTGATGAACCGCAGTGCCTCGTGATCGGAGAGGATCACAAACTCCTTAGAGAGGAGATAGTGCCTCCAATGGTGCAGACATCTAATGACGGCATAAAACTCCCCATCGTAATTCGAGTAATTCAATTTGGCGCCCGCTAACGTCTCACTAAAATAACTCACAGGGTGCCCTTCCTGACTCAAGACACCTCCTATTCCTACGCCAGAAGCGTCACACGTAAGCTCAAAGACCTTATTGAAGTCAGGTAGATGTAGGACAGGTGCCTCAGTCATAAGTTCCTTAATGCGTTGGAAAGCAGTAGCGGCGGACCTTGTCCAGGTGAACTCACCTTTGTCATGAAATCACTAATGAGGGCCATAATGCTACTAAAGTCTTTAATAAAACGGCGGTAAAAAGTAGCTAACCCATGGAAACTTCACACCTCTCGTAATGTGGTCGGTTCGGGCCAATCCCTCATGACCTTAACCTTATTAGGGTCAACTCTATTGCCTTCCGAACCGACTATATAGCCTAAGAATTCCACTTCAGTGACATAGAATGTGCATTTCTTGAGATTAAGGTATAAGGTTTCCTTCCGCAGGGTGGAAAGAATCGATCTCATGTGGGAGACGTGCTCAGCAGTGGTGGTACTAAAGACTAAAATGTCATCAAAATAGACGACCACAAACTTCCCCATGTAAGGCTGAAAGACATGGGTCATCATCCGGGAGAAGGTACTGGGGGCGTTGGATAGCCCAAAGGGCATCACAAGCCACTCGTATAACCCATCCTTGGACTTAAATACTATCTTCCACTCGTCCCCCTCACGGATCCTGATCTGGTGATAGCCACTCCGCAAATCTAACTTTGAAAAAATGGTGGCGCCAGATAAGACATTTAGGAGGTCATCTAATCGCGGAATAGGAAATCTATATTTGATGGTAATCTTGTTGATGGCACGGCTATCAACACACATTCTCCACGTACCATCCTTCTTGGGGGCAAGAAGGGCCGGTACCGAACATGGACTCATACTAGTCCTAATGAACCCCTTTTTCATCAAATCCTCGATCTGGGTCTGTAACTCCTTATGGGCGGCGGGGTGAAGCCTATAGTGGGGCTGGTTCGGTAAGGAGGAGCCGGGGATAAGGTCTATAGCATGCTATATATTCCTAAGCGGTGGTAATACCGAAGGCAGCTCATCCGGGTACACGTCCTTATACTCATCCAACAATTCCCGTAACTCTCTAGGCAACTCATCCAATGCTCTCGTATCCCCTTTCGCACTCATAAGAACTAGAGCGTACATCATGCCGTCAAGAAAGGGATCCTTCACAAACTCTATTCTTCCCACGAGACTCAACGTTTTCCTCTCGACTGGAACAGTGGTGTCCTTAGCCAAAGCTACTGGCTCTTTCGGGACGGTCGGTCTCAACTTAATGACCTTGCCATTGAATTTAAACTCATATGTGTTGGCCCTTCCAAAGTGTGTCACGTCACGGTCGTAAAGCCAAGGGCGGCCCAATAACACGTGGCAAGCGTCCATTGGAAGGACATCGCACCACACCTCGTCAGTATAGGATTTGATCGAGAGAGGTACAAGGCAACGCTTGGTGACCGGGACGGTAACCTTATTAATCCAGGCTACCTGATAGGGAGCCGGGTGGGGCTGCGTAGTCAAGGACATACGTGTAACGGCATTCTCAGAGATGACGTTTACACAACTGCCACTATCAATGATCAACTTGCACAACTTCTCGCCACTCTTAAAGATCAGGGAAAATATACTAGTCATTTTCCAGTCATCTAACGGACGAGGGGTGGTCAAGATACAACGCATCACCATAACGGGGTGTTCGTCCTCTAAATCGCTTGGGACTCCTTCTGGGTCACTCTCCTCAGCAGCCTCATAAACGAAATCAGCAAGGTCGGTAGTCAACTCTAGAAGGGCTATGGCTTTAGTCTTCGTTGGGCATTCAAAGGCATAGTGGCCTTGAATGCCGCAAGAGTAACAAGTAGTGTTAGCCTTGCTAACCTTCCCTATAGGGACACGCTCACTCGCAGGATTCTTGCCGTTCCTAGCAGTAATCACGACAGACTTTGACTCGGCAGACCGAAACTTCCCTTTATCCTGATATGTGGAGGAAGAGGCTCCAGCTGTGGACTTTCCCTTCGCATGGGAATACCGGGAGTGAGCCTTAGAGGCTAAGTGCTTTTCGATGTCGAGGGCGGCATTAAATGTCGTGTTCAGATCCGTATGACCATATCGTAAGAGCTTCCGCTGAATATCGGGATGAAGCCCCTTACGAAATCTGGATAGGGTGACCTCGGGGATCTCCCTCAAATCACAACGCACCATACGGTCCTTCAGTTCTCCCATATACTCAGCTACCGAATTGGAGCCCTGCCGTAGAGTGGAAAGCTCGTCGAACATCTGTGTCCGATGGTACGCGGGAACGTACTGATCGGTCAACAAGTTCTTCATCACGGCCCATCCAATTATTTGGACCCCGTTCCCGATTCCTAGCCTACGCTCTTCATTCAGCCAATAAGTTTTGGCACGTCCCGTTAGCTTCATCCTGCTAACTTGGACCTTTTGATGGTCCGTAAGGGTGTGCCAATCGAAGTAGCACTCCATATCCACCACCCAAGTAAGGAAGATCTGGGGATCTCCCATGCCATCATAAGTGGGGGCGTCGATCTTAATGGCCCTAGTGATATCGTAAGCACGATCGTGGCGGTGTTCTCGAGGGGGCACTCGGGGAGAGTCCTCATCGGAATCCGACTCAGGAGTTTGTTGGCGCCGGTTGGGCTGCTCAACATTAATGGGTGGCGGGGGTGGCCTTGCTTGATTTTGCAGGATCTGTGCCAACATGTTTCTAAGCTCCGTCATTTCGTTACGTAGCCCTGCTATGGCCTCGATGTTGGGATCCCCATGCTCGTTCGCAGCCATCCTAGACGTAGACGGTGTCGCGTACTCGGATCCGTGCCTAGTGCGCATTCAGGTCTAGGAAATTTTGGAAAAGTGATTTTTCCTAGGGCTGTAGCTATACTGAAAATAATATATTTTTATATTTTCCCGATGTGAGGAACACGTGGATCGCTAAAAATATTTTTTTTTGAAATTTTGCTGAAAAATAAAGATTTCAGCCCGCTATTGGCAGACCACAGAAAATATTTTTTTGATTTTTTTTTTTAGATCCGATCGGGCAACAAGAAACGTAGAGAGGATGTTTGCAACGTGGGAGTTGAAATGACCGCCTCTGATACCAAATTGGTGTAGGGGTGAACGTGACACGGACGTGCTTACGCTGACGGTAGCTTACCCATCACAGAACATAGAAAATAAAGAGAGTGCTCCGACCAAAAGCGAACAAAAAGGGGTCGGTTGGCTCTCAAAAATACGGGACTCGATACCACGTCCTTAGGACCTAACTCTCCAACAAGCACACAACTCGCTCCTAGCCGGACTCGATACCACGACCTTAAGACCTACCTCTCCAACAAGCACACGTCTCACCGCACCTACACAAGCATCTATTCTTTTCACAATAAGCCGTCAATCGCAGCGATAAAATAATTAAGAGCGGCGGTAAACGATAAAGAGCGATCAAGAACAAGTTGAGATTAACTCCCTTGTTAGCACAAGCGTGCCAAAACTTGGAGAACAAGGCAAGGCTAGGCCTAGTTTGTTCTCCAATGGATCTTCCCAATCCGGATAACAAGAGGGTCAATAACAACGTTCGATTCAGATTTTTGCAAGCGGAAAACACTTTAAAATCGCGGAAAAGACGGTTGAATAACCTCCACAAAATCTCACAGCAAGAAACACAAAGATAGGGAAGGGATTACCCAACCAAGAAGATGATCACACAATATTTGTGGGAGAATCACTCTCTCCACGGTTCCACCGGTTTCACACCGAATGGGGCTGCTTCCTTCTTCCACGGAGTCACACCGATAGAAGCCACGCAGGAGTCGCACCGAACGGGGATGGAGGAGGCAAGGCTTGGCTTCACACAAAAAGGGGGGGCGGCTAATGGACTCTCTCCATGGTGGCCGAATTCCTCAAAGGGGGTTTTAGGTTTTCTTTTTCATTCCATAACTCATCATAATAGCCTCCTTTAAATAGGAGTTACAAAAGAGATCCAACCGTCCATGATGGAGATGAAATCTCATCCATCCGGGCGGTTACATACACATAATAGCCTCCTTTAAATAGGAGTTACAAAAGAGATCCAACCGTCCATGATGGAGATGAAATCTCATCCATCCGGGCGGTTACATACACACCAAAATGTTTGCAGAAAATAATTAAAAATTACAAGTCACAAATGAATATAAAATTATTAACCAAGATTGGAATAATTTTATATTCGCACATAAAATAATAAAGCATGACAAATTAATTAAAATAGTCTTCAAGTGAGGGTAGCACGCCACGAGCGGAGGTTGTAGCGGCGTCGTCCGTTAGCGTCATCACGGCTCTGAAGGTCTTTATGTTGTAGAGCCTCGGCAACTGGATCATCATCAAGTAGTTGCGGAGGGGCAGCGACATCAGCCCAGAGTTCCATATGTATTTTCCTTGTAATGACTATCCCCTGCCAGGTTAGGTCAGGGTAGGTTGTATGTAATGTCTTTTTTCTTTACCAAGTACTTTTAGCTCTGAGATGGTTCTGCTGACCAAGCTCCTACTAGCTGGCAGGGCAGGTTGACCTCTCGTGGAGGTCAAGTACTTTTTGCTCTGAGATAGCTCCGCTGACCAGGCTACCATTAGCTGGCAGGGCAGTTTGACCTCTCATGGAGGCCAAGTACTTTTTGCTCCGAGATGGTTCCGCTGACCAGGCTCCCACTAGCTGGTAGGGCAGGTTGACCTCTCGTGGAGGCCAAGTACTTTTTGCTCCGAGATGGTTCCGCTGACCAGGCTCCCACTAGCTGGCAGGGCTGGTTGACCTCTCGTGGAGGCCAAGTACTTTTTGCTCCGAGATGGTTCTGCTGACCAGGCTACCACTAGCTGGCAGGGCAGGTTGACCTCTCGTGGAGGCCAAGTACTGTTTGATCCAATATGGTTCCGCTGACCAGGCTCTCACTAGCTGGCAGGGCAGGTTGACCTCTCGTGGAGGTCAAGTACTTTTTGCTCCGAGATGGTTCCGCTTACCAGGCTCCCACTAGCTGGCAGGGCAGGTTGACCTCTCGCGGAGACCAAGTATCTTTTGCTCCGAGATGGTTCCGCTGAACAGGCTCCCACTAGCTGGCAGGGCAGGTTGACCGCTCGTGGAGGCCAAGTACATTTTGCTCCGAGATGGTTCCACTGACCAGACTCCCACTAGCTGGCAGGGTAGGTTGACCTCTCGTGGAGGCCAAGTACTTTTTGCTCCGAGATAGTTCCAACCCCCGAGAGGATCTCCTTATCCAGGCCCCCACTTGTTGGATGGGTCGAATGTGCCTCGGGGAGATCAGCCCCACCCCCGAGAGGATCTCCTCACCCAGGATCCCACTAGCTGGATGGGTCGAATGTGCCTCGGGGAGATCAGCGCCAACCCCGAGAGGATCTCCTCATCCAAGCTCCCATTAGATGGATAGGTCGAATGTGCCTCGGGGAGAGCAAGTCCCACCCCCCGAGAGGATCTCTTCATCCAGGCTCCCACTAGATGGTTGGGTCGAATGTGCCCCGGGGAGAGCAAATCCCAACCCCAAGAGGGTCTCCTCATCCAGGCTCCCACTAGCTGGATGGGTCGAATGTGCCTCGGGGAGATCAAGTCCCACCACCGAGAGGATCTCCTCATCTAGGATCCCACTAGCTGGATGAGTCGAATGTGCCTCAGGGAGATCAGCCCCAACCCCGAGAGGATCTCCTCATCCAGGCTCTCACCAGCTGGATGGGTCGAATGTGCCTCGGGGAGAGCAAGTCCCACCCCCGAGAGGATCTCCTCATCCAGGGTCCCACTAGCTGGATGGGTCGAATGTGCCTCAGGGAGATCAAGTCCCACCCTAAGAGGATCTCCTCATCCAGGCTCCCACTAGCTGGATGGGTCGAATGTGCCTCGGGGAGATCAGCCCCACCCCCGAGAGCATCTCCTCACTCAGGCTCCCACTAGATGGATGGGTCGAATGTGCCTCGGGGAGAACAGCCCAAACCCCCAGAGGATCTCCTCATCCAGGCTCTCACTTGCTGGATGGGTCGAATGTGCCTCAGGGAGAGCAAGTCCCACCCCCGAGAGGATCTCCTCATCCAGGCTCCCACTAGTTGAATGAGTCAAATGTTCCTCGGGGAGATCAAGTCCCACCCCCGAGAGGATCTCCTCATCCAGGCTCCCACTAGCTGGATGGGTCGAATGTGCCTCGGGGAGATCAGTCCCACCCCCTAGAGGATCTCCTCACCTAGGCTCCCACTAGCTGGATGGGTCGAATATGTCTCGGGGAGATCAAGTCCCACCACTGAGAGGATCTCCTCATCCAGGCTCCCACTAGCTGGATGGGTCAAATGTGCCTCGGGGAGATCAGCCCCACCCCTGAGAAGATCTCCTCACCCAGGCTCCCATTAGTTGGATGGGTCTAATGTGCCTCGGGGTGATCAAGTCCCACCCCCGAGAGGATCTCCTCATCCAGGATCCCACTAGCTGGATGGGTCGAATGTGCCACGGGGATATCATCCCCAACCCCGAGAGGATCTCATCACCCAGGCTCCCACTAGCTGGATGGGTCGAATGTGCCTCAAGGAGATCAAGTCCCACCCCCAAGAGGATCTCCTCATCCAGGCTCGCACTAGCTGGATGGGTCGAATATGCCTCGGGCAGATCAGCCCCACCCCCGAGAGGATCTCCTCACCCAGGCTCTCACTAGCTGGCAGGGCCGGTGGTACCTCTCATGGATGCCTGTCCTTTTGGCTCCGAGACAATCCCGCTGCTAGGCTCTCACTAACTGGCAGGGCTGGTGGTACCTCTCGTGGATGCCCGTCCTTTTGGCTCCGAGATGGTCCTGCTGCCAGGATCTCACTAGCTGGCAGAGCCGGTGGTACCTCTTATGGATGCCCCAGTTCTCTTTGCTCTAAGACGGTCCCACTGTCAGGCTCTTACTAGCTGGCAGGGCCGGTGGTACCTCTCGTGGATGCCCAGTTCTCTTTGCTCCGAGACGGTCCTGCTGCCAAGCTCTCACTAGCTGGCAAGGCCGGTGGTACCTCCCGTAGATTCCTGTCCTTTTGGCTCCGAGACAGTCCCACTGCCAGGCTCTCACTAACTGACAGGGCCGGTGGTACCTATCGTGGATGCCCCGGTTCTCTTTGCTCCAAGACGGTCCCGCTACTAGGCTCTCACTAGCTGGCAGGGCCGGTGGTACCTCTCGTGGATGCCCCAGTTCTCTTTGCTCTGAGACGGTCCCACTGCCAGGATCTCACTAGTTGGCAGGGCCGGTGGTACATCTTATGGAAGCCTGTCCTTTTGGCTCCGAGACGGTCCCGCTGCCAGGCTCTCACTAGCTGGCAGGGCCGGTGGTACCTCTCGTGGATGCCCCAGTTCTCTTTGCTCCGAGACGGTCCCGCTGACAGGCTCTCACTAGCTGGCAGGGCCGGTGGTACCTCACGTGGATGCCCATCCTTTTGGCTCCGAGATGGTCCCGCTGTCAGGCTCTCACTAGCTGGCAAGGCCGGTGGTACCTCTCGTGGATGCCCCCGTTCTCTTTGCTCTAAGACGGTCCCGCTTCCAGGCTCTCACTAGCTGGTAGGGCCAGTGGTATCTCTCGTGGATGCCCGAGTTCTCTTTTGCTCCGAGACAGTCCCGCTGCCCAGGCTTTCACTAGCTTGGCAGGGCCGATGGTACCTCTCGTAGAGGCCTGGAAGTCCACCTAGTGTCGGCTATGTGCACCTATGGGGGGGGGGGAATAGGTGAAGTGTAGCGCTTTTACGGAACTTACGAATGTACCTGCACAATAAAAATAAAAAGCACAGCACACAGAATACACAGACAATTTATAGTGGTTCCCCGACTTGGGTACATCCACTTTCCCCCTTCGACCTATCTCCCAACACGGGACGACTCGGTCTCTTCTCCAACAGGATTGAAATCCAATCCCTGCACTATCGGAAGGAACCCTTCCACACGTGAGAGTCAACACTCCCACAAAACGGGTTGCACCCAACCCTTACAACACGGAACAAAAGTTCCTTTACAACAAAAGTAAATATAGAATGTACACGAGATACAAACTTCTTTTGGAGACTACGGTGTTCCTCTTCGATCGACGACGTGTTCGTGAAGTCAACGAATAGTCTACAACCTTGGTATCTCTTGGAGAGGATCTCCCCGGAACCGGCGGCGGCAATCCGAGCGGCGGCTTGGTTCGGGATCGGTAGCAACGAAGGTGCGCGGCAGCAGTACTTTGAGATCCAAACTTCGTAGCGAAGCTAGCTAGGTCTACCAACGGTCACACGAGGATCGGTCGTCTCGATCGATTCGGACGGGGGAGTTTTTCCCGGTCAACAAATCGAGAGACAAGGGATCTCTGGATAGACGCGTGAGACTCAAGCTTTGCTAAGCTTCTGTCACCGGAGATCGGGAAGAAAATCGATCAGCAGCGGCGACCAACTTGCCCGAGCGTGACGGCGGCGGCGGAGAGGAATCGCGATTTTAGGGTTACGTCGCGGCTCGGTTTCTTTCTGTCTCTGTATTCCGTTCAAAATACCCGTATATAAATACTGTAGATGCTTTCCAAAATGACCGTTGTGGGACCTACAAGCTGAATCCCTAAGTCCCGGTCCAGAATCTTAACAGCGGCAGAATCCGGTTCAGGAAGTTCCAGAAAAATGCCCAAGTCAAAATCGGTGAGAATCGAAAGTGATTCTCGCCGAGTCGCCGAGAATCAAAGGTGATTCTCGATGATTCGGCGAGAATCAAAGATGATTCTCGTCGAATTTGCCTTGGTTGCACGCACTGCTTTAGGCCAGGTCGAGACGGCGAGAATCAACCAGTGATTCTCGACGATTCGGCGAGAATCACTAGTGATTCTCGCCGAATCGGCGAGAATCACTTGGTGATTCTCGTCGATTCTTACTTAGAAGCAGAGGTGCTTGCTTAGAAGTGGCTGGGTCGAGTTCGGCGAGAATCAACTTCTGATTCTCGACGAATCGGCGAGAATCACTTGGTGATTCTCGTCGATTTAAACTTAGACGAATTTTCGTCTTTCCACCTATGAGGTGCTCCTTGACCCATCCTTGCTCCTTGTCTGCTCCTGCATATTTACAGCCCTGTGCTTGAAAATAAGTGCACTCCAATAGAGAGAATACACGTAGGCCAACACACTGAGCTGCTCAACGAGGGATTACGTCTTGCAGATCCGTGTATATTGACCTACTGCACCCTGACATTGGTGTGCACTTAGCGTGGAGGAGCTGCAAGTACAACTTAAGATGTTTCATCAAATACATTGTGAATTCATCTTAGCTTGACAGGTGGCTTCCTCAAATCCAGGTAATTGTGGATACAATACCCAACAATCTCCCCCTATTTGACGAAGCCAAAACCCTACTAGCTAAGATGAATAACACCTATCAAATAATAAACATAGCATTCAGAAATTAAACATGCAGCACAAGAGAATATATGCAACCAGATCAGGACTTGAGTCATTCACAAATTCAAATATATATATACCAATATATATATATACACATATAATCTCAGAATTGTTCATATGATAACAATAATCATTAAATGTTCTTAAGACAAAGTGACAAGCTATAAGTTATTGACTATTTTTCCTTAGTTAAGTCACCCTTAAGATTTTGAGCCAAGTACTTCTTGCTTTGCCTCTCCATGTATTCTTTGGGCTTCGGGTAATACCTAGGAGGAGGAACTTTATCTGCATCCTTGTTGTTTCTGAAAAAGATGTTGCGTTTCGCTTCAAACGTTTTGTGCGTTTGCCACTCATACTGGCTATATACTTCGTTTCGATTGATCTCTCCTCTTTCTTGCAGCCAGAAGGTGTCTAAGATGATGTTCCTTGAAACTGGACTCCATTTTTCGTTTCGTACGTCCTCCTCACTCATTCTGATCCTCTTTTCAGCTAGTGTCTCCTTGGAGGTCCCTTCCTGAGCTTTTCTCTTGGCCTTGGCTTTTGCTAGGGCCTCTTGATCAAACATGCTCCTCAGTTTAGCTTTGGAGAGAGCCCTAGCTTCAGCTTCACCTATGGGAACATCTGCAGCACTTGCACTTATTCCTTCAGCAGCACCTACTCCCTCAGCGGCCGTAGAAGTCTCAGGAGGATGAATATCTGCAGGATTTTCAGCCAAGGGGATGCCTAACGCCTGGTGGAGCATCCACCGGCAGCTGTCATAGACGTACTTGTTTGACTGTTCGAAGTTTTTGATCATGACTTCTCGGAGCTCAGCCATCTTAGCTATGTATTCCTTCTCCACCTTTTTGGCTTCTACAGCTATGAAGTTGGCATAGGAATGTAGGGAGTCATCAATATGCTTCGTGGTCTTGGAGAATTCAGAGACCAAGGCCTGCTGATTGGCGTTGAGAGTGACCATATTACCATCAAACTTTTGAATGTTGTTGGCGACAACATGTGCATTCTGATTTACGACAGCAAGAGTATCAGTGTTCTTTTTCAATCCGGCCATAAGGAGTGTGACAGCTTCGCCGGCCGCGGTATACGTTTCTTCAAATTTCTTGTCCATCACGTCAAGTTTATGATTAATCTCCACCATATTCTTGAGCATCAGATTTTCAGAAGTCTTAATCCTTTTCAGCAATTTATTCTGAGCGTTAGCAAAGGAGTCTTTGAGTTCATTCACAATTCCCTGAATGACATTTACTGTGTGAGTGGCTAGCTCATCTCGTAATGGAAGAGCCGGAGGCACTTGTGGACCTTGCCCTTCAGCAGACGCATCTGTAGAGCTGGATACAAGCACAGTCTCTAATGGAGGAATGCTGGCGGCCTCGGTAGATTTATCTGACTCCCCCTCCACTGGTGCATCCTTGTCCGATGGAGGTTCAACAAGATCCGGAGCCTCCAATACTTCATGTCCCTCATTCCCATCTTCCTCTCTGTCATCATCCAAGAAATCATCTATATCAGCAGCATCTTCCAACTCGTTGTCAACAGTCTCCATTCCAGTAGCTTCGGCTCCTTGCTCGTTTCGGTTCGGGGCCTCCCCATGCTCCAGCTCAGGTTCACTTTCTTCGTGTAGATCTTCCACAGCATCTCTGGCCAGCTGGGAGATGTCAGGTACTACATCAGTATGCGAGGGTAGAGGCTCCCCCTCGATTCCTGCAGTCAGGGTATCAGGAATTTCACCGGGGGTTACTGCTGGAGATACTCCCTGTTGCTCTTCCACTGCAGTCTGCCCAATACGCCTCTCCCATCGATCAAACACACTTGTGTCCATCTTCTTCAAGTAGTGGAGAGGGACACCTTTGCTCATGTCAAACTTGTCTCCATTTAGCTGGTTTAGATATAGACTTATGATGCGGCCAAAACTCGGAGTGCCCAAGGTGTCCTTGATCTTCTCGAACAACAACTCCCCCCAGTTGAACCTCTTACGACAGACAATAGCTATCAGGATCTTGAACATATCTCCTGAGATATGGTCATGAGAGCCCGGCTTGCAGATGAGCACCTTTCCAATAATATCAGACAGGAGCTTCCCTTCTTCATTCATATCCTTTCTCTTTATTGACCGAGTTCCTCGTGGGAGACCACAGAATAGGAGAGTTCTGGTTTTGTCCTCGTCCTCCAGATAGTCCTCATGCTCCGAGCTAGAAAGCTGCAGGTAGCGAGTCAGCTTGCTGGCAGACAGCTTGACCTTTGCCCCAGCCACCTTGCTTTTGATTAGTGAGTCGCCATTTCGGAGTCTTGCGGTGGCGAAGAACTCCAGTACTTCTTTGTCCAGGATTTTGCAAGGGTGCTCCAGGACGAATGTTAGCCCAGCCTCTTCCAGCATCAGAATGATGTTGCGGAATTCGTCCGAGGCGTGAGAGAACCCAGTTCGAACAAGCTCGCAACCGGTGACCAACCCAGCAGTTGTCCTTGGAGCCATTGCAGATCTAGAGAGAGAAGCCCTACTCTAAGCTTTAATGAACATTCAAAAAGGAAAGCGTCAATAGTGAGGACGTCCAAGTACGGGTGAGGAAGAGGTTACCTAAGGTGTAGACGGAAGTGAGTTGGAGAACTTCTTTCAGGGTTCGGCGGGATTCGTCGGGAGCTTTGCGAGAACCTTGCGGGAACCTAGGGGAAGACGATGGAGAACTTGCGGGATTTTGCGAAGGCGGTGGGGGATCCGACGAGAACCTTGCGCGATTCCTAAAGGAGAAACCTTGCGGGAACTTTGATAGATTCGACGTGCTACCTTGCGGGATCCGACGGAAGAAACTTTGCGATTTTGGCGTGGTTTCTGCGAGTCGGCGCGAGAGCTCTTGCGGGTTTCGGCAAGTCTGCGGGTTTCGGCGAGTCGGCGGAAAAGCTCTTGCGGGATATCTGCTGCGACGTGAGGCGGGATTCGTGAAGAAGGCGAAGGGTCGGCGTGATTTGTCTAATTCGGCGAGATTTCAAGTATATAATGGGTCAGCGGGATTTGTCTAATTCGAAATTGAGAGGTTCTTGACTAGGAATTTTCACGTTGAGAAGTATTGTAACATTTTTGAATTCTTCTGATGTCAAGTCAATATAAAAATGATAAATACATGTATATTTTAAAGTCAATCTATTTGGATTTGAACGAGGCTTTTCCAAAAACTTTTTGCTGTCAATTGTGAGTTGTCAAGATTCACGATGACATATCTTCGTTAACTCTTTATTGATGTATAAATTTTTGCATGCATCGAGTTAACCTATCCTAAGAGGTGCCCACATACATGTATAAGCATAAGTATAAATATACACACGGATATAAATATATATATATATAGGGGTTAAATGAGGATGCAATATGACGCAAGTCCTTGAACTGATCAAAAATTACCTGGGATTTTGAGAGTCATCGTTTAAGTCCCACAGGTAGAACATATTAGACGCTCAATGTGAGTATGCTCAAGTCGATATCACATCTGTTATTGCAGACGCTTGTTCCAATTTAGTCTTGAGCCACCTACTGTCTAGTTCCCATCATATTCACGGGAACCTAGACTACCCTGCAAGAAAGAATTACTTTACCTTAGGAACCCAAATCATATTGGGTCCTAGGTTCCTGTTAGCATAAGCACGCAACTGCCTTCCTTCAGAAAACCTGTCTGGAAGACTACCTCTGTCCCGAGAATGTGGATAAGCCCTTGCCGTGGGCACAGAGGGGTTGTGCCAACAGTCGAGGGCAAAGTGCCCCACTTTGCCACAGCACCAACATGGGTGAATGTTGTATCGCCGTTTCCGACCTGATCTCGTGACTGATGTAGTCACGGTCCTAGGTCTAAATGGGATAGGGCATGATCTTGTCACAAAAATTCCTCTTCCATCGTGACACGTGGAAGGGTGGAAAGAATGCATGTTGTGAGCGTTATGAGGCCGGGAAGGTGGTGCCAATCTTTCAGGCATCTCCCTTACAGAGGCCCCATGGAACCTGACATCATGACTTCTATCCTCTCTATCCTGTGTCCTCGAGTGGTGAGAAGTCTTCTGTGAGCTGGGACATGCAGATCCACACTGTGTTGAGGCAGTGGCAGTGAATACAAAGGGCTCAGAATGAGCCTTAGGTATTTCCTCATGGGTGGCCATGATGGCCCTTGCACTATGGACGTTTCCACATGGGGACAGATCACCCTTGTAGTGACCATGACTATTCCTGTGGTCATACATGAAGGCATGATGAATTGCCTTCCTGCTTGGAGTGGGGGGTCGGAATACCGTTTCCCCATTTCTCCATGCCTTGATACTCCGGGAGATCCACCCGGTTTCTTGCTTTCTCTTTATAGCATCAACTTTGGAAAAGTTTGATACTATGCGTTTCTCATTATCTAGACTACTCTCTAGAGCTGAGATCTTAGAGTCCTTGACCTTGTTGGACGCCAATTGGAGAACCAACAAGATCTTCAGTCGAGCAATCTCTCGAGCTTGCTCCTCAGCAAGTAGGTTGCTTTCCTGAAGGGCTCTCTTCAGGGAATCAGAATTTTCTGGAGGAGAGCAGTTTCTGTCTTCAGAAAGGTCAAAAGATATGGGGCAGGATGAAGATGTTACCTGCTCATCTGTGTTATTGTCATTAGAGTCAGTGACCATTGTTTCATCCTCGTCAGAGCTGCTTTCCTCACTGGTCTCGTCAGTCTCTGATACGGACACTGGAGCTCTGATGTTGTCCGAGTGATGCTTGCCTTCATCTTCAGAGGTGAGGACCCCCACATAGGCTTCCTCGTCTGGTTGACAACATATTCCAGCTTTCTCTGACTCCCCCATCAACCCTGATATCATCACCCACATGGATTTAGCCGTCCTACATTTTTCCAATCTAGAGCGAGAGGCTCCAGACCAGATATCCATAATAATTTGACGAATCCTCTCGTCCAAGTGAAATAGTGATAGTTCCGTCTCTGACATCTCAGCAATGCCCATGGGCACTTGGATCCCAGAGTCGGAGGTCTTCATGGGAATAAACGGACCCTCTTCCAGGATGAAGGATGCTCGAGGATCGATAGCATCAAGGTGAAATGACACTCTCATTCTCCAGATGGGATAATAATCCTTTGTGCATGCGGGGAGTTTGAGTGGCGGTATCTCATAATCCAGCTCCATGCTTCTGACACTGGTGGCAGGATTCTACTCAAGGTGTTAACCTTTTTGATGAGTAACCTCGCTCTGATACCACTTGGAAGTCCACCTAGTGTCGGCTATGTGCACCTATGGGGGGGGGGGGAATAGGTGAAGTGTAGCGCTTTTGCGGAACTTACGAATGTACCTGCACAATAAAAATAAAAAGCACAACACACAGAATACATAGGCAATTTATAGTGGTTCCCCGACTTGGGTACATCCACTTTCCCCCTTCGACCTATCTCCCAACACGGGACGACTCGGTCTCTTCTCCAACAGGATTGAAATCCAATCCCTGCACTATCGGAAGGAACCCTTCCATACGTGAGAGTCAACACTCCCACAAAACGGGTTGCACCCAACCCTTACAACATGGAACAAAAGTTCCTTTACAACAAAAGTAAATATAGAATGTACACGAGATACAAACTTCTTTTGGAGACTACGGTGTTCCTCTTCGATCGACGACGTGTTCGTGAAGTCAACGAATAGTCTACAACCTTGGTTTCTCTTGGAGAGGATCTCCCCGGAACCGGCGGCGGAAATCCGAGCGGCGGCTTGGTTCGGGATCGGCGGCAACGAAGGTGCGCGGCAGCAGTACTTTGAGATCCAAACTTCGTAGCGAAGCTAGCTAGGTCTACTAACGGTCACACGAGGATCGGTCGTCTCGATCGATTCGGACGGGGGAGTTTTTCCCGGTCAACAAATCGAGAGACAAGGGATCTCTGGATAGACGCGTGAGACTCAAGCTTTGCTAAGCTTCTGTCACCGGAGATCGGGAAGAAAATCGATCAGCAGCGGCGACCAACTTGCCCGAGCTTGACGGCGGCGGCGGAGAGGAATCGCGATTTTAGGGTTACGTCGCGGCTCGGTTTCTTTCTGTCTCTGTATTCCGTTCAAAATACCCGTATATAAATACTGTAGATGCTTTCCAAAATGACCGTTGTGGGACCCACAAGCTGAATCCCTAAGTCCCGGTCTAGAATCTTAACAGCGGCAAAATCCGGTTCAGGAAGTTCCAGAAAAATGCCCAAGTCAAAATCGGTGAGAATCGAAAGTGATTCTCGCCGAGTCGCCGAGAATCAAAGGTGATTCTCGACGATTCGGCGAGAATCAAAGATGATTCTCATCGAATTTGCCTTGGTTGCACGCACTGCTTTAGGCCAGGTCGAGACAGCGAGAATCAACCAGTGATTCTCGACGATTCGACGAGAATCACTAGTGATTCTCGCCGAATCGGCGAGAATCACTTGGTGATTCTCGTCGATTCTTACTTAGAAGCAGAGGTGCTTGCTTAGAAGTGGCTGGGTCGAGTTCGGCGAGAATCAACTTCTGATTCTCGACGAATCGGCGAGAATCACAAGTGATTCTTGCCGAATCGGCGAGAATCACTTGGTGATTCTCGTCGATTTAAACTTAGACGAATTTTCGTCTTTCCACCTATGAGGTGCTCCTTGACCCATCCTTGCTCCTTGTCTGCTCCTGCATATTTACAGCCCTGTGCTTGAAAATAAGTGCACTCCAATAGAGAGAATACACGTAGGCCAACACACTGAGCTGCTCAACGAGGGATTACGTCTTGCAGACCCGTGTATATTGACCTACTGCACCCTGACATTGGTGTGCACTTAGCGTGGAGGAGCTGCAAGTACAACTTAAGATGTTTCATCAAATACATTGTGAATTCATCTTAGCTTGACAGGTGGCTTCCTCAAATCCAGGTAATTGTGGATACAATACCCAGCAAGGCCGACTGCTTTTTACCTGGAGGGGGTCGCTCCACCAAGGCTCCCATCAGCTGGCACGGCAGGTTGACCCCTCTGGGAGGTTAAGTGTTTTTTACCCAGAGGGGGTCTCGCCACCTAGGCTCCTATCAGCTGGCATGGCAGATTGACTCCCCAGAGAGGCGCGCAAGAAAATTACCCTCAGCGAATACATTGGGTTGGATGTTTCTTTTCGAGCTTGTGCCAACCTCGAAAAGAGCGGGGATTATGTACAACCCCATATTCGCAGGTTTTGGGTTTTAAGCTTTTGGACGAGTTTAGCACCTTTGGTGGCCAATTTTGGCCTAGCCCTTAGAATATACTAGTAGGGGGAGGAAAAATCTACCTCCCCCAGTGGCCCTTGTTTGGGAGGCGGGTGCGACAAGTTGGCTGGCACCCGCCTCGACCTAATAAGTGCGAGGTGGGAGCAGCGGGACTGGCCGGGATGCCGGGGTCTCTCCCCCGCCCCTCCTGCTCTACGACCTGGTGGGGGGAGACCGGTCGGGAGGCCAGGGTCTCGCCCCTGTCCCCTCCTGCTCCGAGGCTTGGCGGAGTGAGACCGGCCGGGAGGCCGGGGTCTCTCCCCTGCCCCCTCCTGCTCCGCGGCCTGGCGTGGCGAGACCGGCCGGGTGGCCGGTGTCTCGCCCCTACCCCCTCCTGCTCCGAGGCCTGGCAGGGTGAGATCGGCCGGGAGGCTGGGGTCTCGCCCCTGCCCCTCCTGCTCCGCGGCCTGGAGGGGCGAGACCGGTCGGGAGGTCGGGGTCTCGCCCTTGCCACCTCCTGCTCCGCTGCCTGGCGGGGCGAGACCGGCCAAGAGGCCGGGGTCTCTCCCCTGCCCCCTCCTGCTCCGCGGCCTAGCGAGGCGAGACCGGTCGGGAGGCCGGGGTCTCACCCCATCCCCCTCCTACTCCACGGCCTGGCGGGGCGAGACCGGCCGGGAGGTCGGGGTCTCGCCCCTGCCGCCTCCTACTCCACGGCCTGGCGGGGCGAGACCGGCCGAGAGGCCGGGGTCTCGCCCCTGCCCCCTCCTGCTCCGTGGCGTGGCGGGGGGAGACCAGCCGGGAGGCCGAGCTCTCGCCCCTGCCCCCTCCTACTCCGCGGCCTGGCGGGGCGAGACTGGCCGGGAGGACGGGGTCTCGCCCCTGCCCCCTCCTACTCCGCGGCCTGGCGGGGCGAGACCGACCTGGAGGTCGGGGTCTTGCCCCTGTCCCCTCCTGCTCCGCGGCCTGGCAGGGCGAGACCGGCTGGGAGGCCGGGGTCTCGCCCCTGCCCCCTCCTGCTCCGCGGCCTGGCGGGGCGAGACCGGCCGGGAGGCCGTGGTCTCGCCCCTGCCCCCAGCTCCCCCGTTCTTCGGGGGTCACCTGCTCGTCTCGGGTGCCCGGGGAGACGGTGGGAATGGCTCCTCCCGCCCGTGGACCTCTTTTGACCATGTTGTTACCGTTTTACCCTTGGGGTGGAACTACCTCTTTACCCCGCGGTGTGGCTATTTTCTATTAGCCCAAGGCCTTTTTGTCCTAGGGGTGTTACAATCATTTTGGTCCATGGGATTTGGAAAACTATAAATAGACACTTGAGGGTGCCTTGGTGAACATTACATTCAGAGCCACAAAACTCCCCTTGCTCTCTCTTCCTCCAAGGCACCTAGCTCAGCATTGGCTATGGAGGGGGAGACCTCAAAGGTCTTCCGGGTGTGAGGTGGGACCTCCGCGCTAGAGCCGAGGGTCTGTTTCTAGTTTCTTGGTACTTTGGTCTGTGATGTTCTCCTGAGTGTAGTAGGTGCGATGTCACCCCTTTCTAGGGACCCCAAACTCCACAGAGGTCATTTTTGGCTTCAACAGCCATCTCAGAGTCACATGATCTAAAGTCTCTCCAAATTGAGAATCTCATTGACAACTTGAAAATTCATGAAGTAGAGTTGATGATTCAACAATAAGAGTATAGCTTGGAGCCAAAAAAGAAAGCTTTGGCGTTGAAGTCCAAGAAGGAGAAGGAAATCGAGTCCGATGAAAGTGACGATGAAGATGAAGAGAGCTTGTTTGTGAAGAAATTCAGGAGATTTATGAGAAATCCTGAAAGAAGAAATTCTGTCAAGAGATTTTTCAAGAGGCAAGAATCTGGGAATAGGAAAGGAAAGTTCCAAGCTGAAGGAGAGGATGACGAAGATAGACCACCACCTGAATGCTATCATTACTGGAAGATTGGCCACATAAAGAGCAAGTGCCCAAAGTATCTGAAAGAGCTGAAGGAGAAGCGACACAAAAAGAAAGATAAGAAGAAAGTTCTAAAGGCTGAAACATGGGATGAAGCCACTTCTGAGGAGTCAAGCAGTTCAGGGTCAGAAACTGAATAGGAGGCCAACATGTGCTTGATGGGAAAGAGCGCTTCATATTATGATGAAGGAAGCAGTGTCCAGAGAGACACTGAGGTAACTCCTGAAACCTTTGATGATTTATATTCAGAATTTTTGAGAACTTGTGAGTTTTTAGACAAAAAATTGCATGAAATTAAATTGATTAAATCTGAAAATAAAGTATTAGTTAAAGAAAATAAAAAACTAAAAAATGAAGTAAAAGTTCTTGGAAAGGAGAAAGCGTCTTGTCAAGAGGATTGTCCCTCCTTGACAAAGATAGTGGAGCTTGAGAAAGATCTCTCTACGACTCAGACTCTGGTTGAGACCCTTATAAAAGAGAAAGAGGCCTTAGAGAGATCTCTAAAGTTTTCTCAATCTCAAGTAGAAAGCAGCAGGAAGTCCTTCGCTAATCGTTGCGGCATCATAGTTGCCGAAAATAATGTATTAAGGAGACAAGTCCATAATTTAGAAATGGCCACTAACGAATTTGGAGTGGGCCAAAAATCTCTAAATATGATTTTGGGAAACCAGTACTATGGTTCTGGAAAATTCGGACTTGGATACTCTCCTGAGCACTATCGCCCGACGACATCCACTGTCGCCGACGATAGGAAAAATTCCAGGAAAGGGTCAAAATCTGATTTTTAGATTAAAAACAATAAACCCCTTGTCCCTGTAGCTTCCAGCAAAGGGTCAAAATTTAATTTAAAGAATCTGTCGACTTCTTTCATCAAGTGTGTCAAATGTTATAAGTTTGGTCACACAACACATACTTGTAAGAAGACGGGATACTGCTCAGTCAAACAAATCTGAGTGCCTAAGGCTTCCACCTATTCTATGGGATGAACCACTTGGGTAGCCAGATCTTTACTCTCATCCTCTTTCTAGGTGTGTTGGCAGGCTAAGGATAAAGAAGACATGTGGTACTTGGACTCAGGGTGTTCCAAGCACATGACGGGCAATAAATTAAAGTTCCTTAGCCTGGAGATGAAGAAAGGAGTAGTTATTTTTGGAGACCACGAAAAGGGAAAGATCATCGGCATTGGAGTAGTAGAAGCTAATAATACAGGTGTTGAAGTTGGTGACCGGGCGGTCTGGCGGTTTGTCTTGGCGGGTTGAAGACCGCGCGGTCTGGCGGTTTGTCTCAGCCGGCTTGGAGACCGGGCGGTCTGGCAGTCTACCCTGGCAGTCTCTCTTCCTCTCTGGTGGTTGCCGTGCGGTTAGCCCTGCTGTCTAACCGCGCGGCTTGTGCGGTTTGTTTTGTATAGTCCGCTTAGTCCTGTAAATTTTTAGTCCCACATCTCTTATTTGTATTCTCTCATCTCTCCTCCATTCTATATAAGGGAGGGCATACCTTTGTAATAGATACCTTTTTCAGATAATAAAATTTCAGTTAAAACCATTTCGGTTTGTTTTCTGTTCGGTTTCTACATGGTATCAGAGCACACGGTCGTTTCCTCCTGACTGTGTGCGCTCTCTGTTTCTCGCGGCTTGTTTTCCGCTCTCCGCGACCTGTCTTGCGGCCTGCCCTCTCCTCTGTCCGCCGCCCTGTTCGTACGGCTTGCTTCTCTTTGGTTCTCTTCTCCTACTGCTATTCGTCGCCGCGACCTGTCTCGTTGTCGCCGCGCTCCTGGTTCCTTCTTGCCTCTCCGACTTCCTAGTCGTTGCGGCCTGTTTCTGTTCGCCCGGTCTGCGACTTGTTGTAGTCGCTGCTTCTTGCCTCCTCTTCTCTTCTGTTCGCTCGGCCTTCTCAGTCCGCGCGACCTCTTCCCCGCTGTGCCTTTGACTGCTTTCTAGCCGCTTGTGTTCGCGAGGCTTCTTCCTTTTCTATCCACTGCGGTTTCTTGCTGGGTTCTATAGTCTGCTTTCGCGGCTTGATTCTCCGTCTGCCCGCGCGACCTGTCCGCGCGGCTTGCCCCTTCTTTTTCGCGAACCGTTTTCGCGATCTCCTCTATTCGCCGCGCTACTTGTTGTTGCCTTCTACCCGCTCCTGCTTGCTAGTCGCCCCGGCCTCATCTTTTGCCGTGCGACCTGTTCTCCTCTGTTCGCCCGACTTTTTCAAGCCGTGCGACTTCTTTCCCTCTGCTTTGCTCTCCTTCTTGGTAGCGGCCTTCCTAGCCGCGCGACCTGTTTTCTGTTCGCCCGGCTTGGTGCTCTTTTCTCTTCTCGCGGCTTGTTCTTATCATCGCGGTTTGCTCCTCTCTTGCTTCCATGGCTTTCCCGTCCTCCAGCCTGTCCGCCTCCGTGGTCACCTCTTCTGGCAGTGCTCATGTTGTTACTCGCGGAAGATGGCTAATCGACTCTGGTGCAACAAATTATATGACAGGCAATCCTCAATGTTTCTCTCTTCTTGACACACATACTCAGTTGCCCCCGGTCATTGTTGCTGATGGATCTCCCTCCCCGGTCCATGGGACGGGCATGGTTCAAGTCACTCCATCTCTCTGCCTGGCTGATACCCTCTATGTGCCCAAGTTTCCGTGCAATTTATTATCGGTTACTTCTTTATGCAAGCAACTACGGTGTTCTGTCATATTCACCCCTACCTCTTGTGCTTTTCAGGATCCGGACTCCCAACGGACGATTGCTACCGGGACTGAGAGTGGTGGCCTCTACTTCCTCGACAACGTTTCTGCTCTATCCGCCTTCTCCTCCTCCTCTACAGATCTTCTCCAATGGCATCTTCGCCTTGGGCATGCTCCTCCCCGAATTCTACGACAGCTCCTGCCGCACCTCCCTCCTCATCATCCTCCTCTAAACTGTGATGCATGTCAACTTGGCAAACATCACCGCTCATCCTTCCCACCAACTCAGAGTCGGGGCTCTTCCCGTCCGTTCGACCTCGTTCACTCTGACATATGGGGTCCCGCTCCTAACCTCACCATCGGTCGTGGTAGTTCCTATTTTGTCACCTTCATTGATGATTTCTCTCGATGTACGTGGGTATATCTTCTCAAAGATTGCTCCGAGCTGTTCTCTGTTTGGACCTCCTTTTATTCTATGGTTAAAACTCAGTTTGATACGTCTATTAAACTCCTTCGTTCTGACAATGCTAAGGAGTATCTTAGCCACGACTTCTCCTCCTTTTGTCTTCATCATGGTGTTATTCGTCAAACAAGTTGTGTCTACACCTCACAATAAAATGGGGTGGAGGAACGCAAAAACCGTCACCTCCTTGATGTCGCTCGCACTATGATGACTCAAATGCATGTTCCTCGCTCCTATTGGGGCTATGCTGTCCTCCTCTCCTGCTATCTCATCAATCGCCTTCCCTCCACAGTTCTCCACGGTGCTACCCCCTTCTCCATTCTTTATCCGGACAAGGATCCCTTTCCTCTTCCTCTGCACATCTTTGGGTGCACCGCTTTTGTGCACTCTCCCGCTGCCACCCGTGATAAACTCTCACCACGTGCCACCAAATGTGTCTTTCTGGGCTACTCTCCCACTCAGAAAGGATATTGTTGCTTTGACCCTGTTACCCGCAAGCAATTTGTCTCTGCGGATGTCACCTTCTTTGCCAATGCATCTTACTTCTCTCCCGCTTCCTCTTCTACTCCTCCTGATCCTACTTCTCATACCAACCCATTCATTCCCTCTGCTCCCACTGATGTTTCGCCCTCTCCACCCACTCCACCGTCTTCCCCATCCTCATCATCTCCACCCTCTACTCCACTCTCTCCCTCCACTCCGCTGCCATCTCTCTCTACTCCCGGGCCAGCTCTCTCCACCACGGATACTCCGGATACTGAGGCACCTGCTGACCTGGATCTCCCGATTGCTCTTCGCAAAGGGGTTCGGGCCTGTACCCAACACCCGCTTGCTGCAGTTGTTTCCTACGATCGTCTTACCCCTGCTCGCAGAGCTTTTGCACTGGATATCTCGGCCACTGCCACCCCCCGTTCCTACCAGGAGGCCCTTACTATTCCTCATTGGAAAGTTGCCATGGATGAGGAGATTGCTACTCTCACTGAACGGGGCACAGATGTTGTTGGTTGTCGCTGGGTCTTCGTGGTGAAGTTTCTCCCGGATGGCAGTGTGGATCGTTATAAGGCTCGCCTGGTTGCCAAGGGTTTTACCCAAACTTATGGGATTGATTACTTTGACACTCTCTCCCGTGGCTCGTCTCAGCACTATTCGGGTTCTTCTCTCTGTGGCTGTCAACAGGGATTGCCCATCTCGCAGTTAGATGTTATGAATGCCTTCCTCTATGGTGATCTGTAGGAGGATGTTTACATGGAGCAACCTCCTGGGTATGTTGCTCAGGGGGAGACACGGGTATGCCGGCTAAAGAAGGCTATCTATGGCCTCAAGCAGAGTCCTTGTGCCTGGTTTGACAAGTTCAGTGGCATTGTTGCGGCCATTGGTTTTACAAGAAGCTCCGCAGATCACTCCTTGTTTGTTCAGAAAACCGCCTCTGGTCTTGTTGTTCTTGCGGTTTATGTTGATGACATTCTTCTTACTGGCGATGACCAGGCTGGGGTATTGATGACCAAGAAACACCTTCGTCAACTTCTGGTCACAAAGGATATGGGCTCCCCGAAATACTTTCTGGGGATTGAAATCTCTAGAAAGCCCAACTCCATGGTCCTTTCCCAACGGAAGTATGCTCTTGATCTTTTAAAGGAGGCAGGACTGACTGGTGCTAAACCTGCACGTTGTCCTATGGCTGCTGGAGAAGACAAAACTTGGACAGATGACTCGCCTCTTCTCTCCGATCTTACGAGATACCGACGTCTGGTGGGCAAGCTCATATATCTCACGGTAACCAGACCCGACATCTCTTATGCTGTTGGCAAGGTGAGTCAGTTCATGCAAGCTCCGAGGGAGTGTCATCTACAATCTGCTCTAAGGATATTAGAGTATATTAAAGCTGCTCCAGGGAAAGGACTCCTATTTCAGAAGAATGGTCACCTAAGGGTTGAAGCTTACTCTGATTCAAGCTATGCGGATGACAAAGGGGACCGCAAATCGACTTCAGGTTTCTGCACATTTGTTGGAGGCAATCTTGTGAGTTGGAAGAGCAAGAAACAGTCTGTCGTTTCCAGGTCTAGTGCAGAGGCGGAATATCGCAGCATGGCATCGACTACATGTGAGTTGAAGTGGTTGCGGGCTCTCATGCTTGACTTAGGAGAGGTTTACAACTATCCTCTTCCTATGTTCTGTGACAATAAGGCCGCGATACACATTTCCAAAAATCCGGTTTTTCATGAGAGAACAAAACACATAGAAGTCGACTGTCATTTTATTCGGGAAGAAATATTGAAGAAACAGATTTGCACTCCATTTGTCACTTCTGACAACGAGTTGGCAGATGTCTTCACCAAGCTGGTGTCCGCTTCCTTTTTCCACATCTGCGACAAGCTGGGCATGATCGATATATATATATGATCCAGCTTGAGGGGGAGTGTTGAAGTTGGTGACCGGGCGGTCTGGCGGTTTGTCTTGGCGGGTTGAAGACCGCGCGGTCTGGCGGTTTGTCTCAGCCGGCTTGGAGACTGGGCGGTCTGGCAGTCTACCCTGGCAGTCTCTCTTCCTCTCTGGTGGTTGCCGTGCGGTTAGCCCTGCTGTCTAACCGCGCGGCTTGTGCGGTTTGTTTTGTATAGTCCGCTTAGTGCTGTAAATTTTTAGTCTCACATCACTTATTTGTATTCTCTTATCTCTCCTCCATTCTATATAAGGGAGGGCATACCTTTGTAATAGATACATTTTTCAGATAATAAAATTTCAGTTAAAACCATTTCGGTTTGTTTTCTGTTCGGTTTCTACAACAGGTAAAAATGAAGAGCTCTCCCCTCTACAAAGGGTGGATGAAGATGAAAACCTTAGAGAAAAAGATGAAGAAAAAGGAGTCGAACAAGAAGAAGAAGAAGAGCAAGGATACGTGCCTCCAAGCGAACTAAAACTTTCAAAAGATCATCCCCAAGATTTGGTTATTGGAGAACCAACAAGAGGGGTAAGTACTCGTTCATCCGTATGTGAGTTCGTGGGACACGTGGCAGCGGTTACCGATATCACCAGATGGCGATGCCCAGTATCGCCCGGCGATAGCGCCAGAATATAAAAACCTTTCATTTTTTGAGGAAATCGCGAATTTCATTACCTGGATTGTATTTTCCTGCATTGACGTTTCAGAGAGCTCCAGAACTCAGAGATACTTCATACTTTCAAGAAGGTCAAAAGCGCGAAAGATTGACAGCACGTGCGAAGCATTCAAAGCATCTCTAGCAAGGATTCGTCGGCATCTTCAGCGCATTGTTTGAAGGGAGTGTCTAGTCTAAAGTATTCAATTAGTTTTTGTTCTTTTCTTTTACTTTCTCATTGTAATCGGTAGAGAAAATCGCCGCCTTGTGCGTGGCGTATAGGTCCTTGTGTGGCTTAGGAGAGAATCGCCGCCTTGTGAATGGCGTCCAAGTCCTTGTGTGGCTTAGGGAGAAATCATTGCCTTCTGTGCAGCGTCTAGATTGTGGTTAGATCTAGGAGTGGCTAGTAGCAAGATCTAGGAAAAGATACGCTTTAGCTTGTCGGTTTTTGGTAGAATAACCTTCAAAACACAAGCAAATTATTTATTTCATGAGCCTTTGTCTCTAGCTCTATAGAGACACTTTGTATTCAATTTATATCTTTTGAAATATATCATTATTATTTTTTTGTTAGTATACATTTGCACTCTTCAATTGTATTGTTATTATTCATCTTGTTTAATTTTTGAGAAAATTTAAAAGAATCCTTATTCACCCCCCCCCCCTCTAAGGGCGCCGCAAGATCCAACACGGATGCCCCCGGTCCTCATTGCAGACGGCTCTTCCTCTCCTTTCCTCATTGCAGACGGCTCTTCCTCCCTGATCCATGACATGGGCATGGTTCAAGTCACACCATCTCTTCGCTTGACGGACACTCTTTATGTGTCCAAGTTTCCTTGCAATTTATTATCCGCTACCTCTCTATGCAAGCAACTTCAGTGCTCCATCACATTCACTCCTACTTCTTGTTCTTTTTAGGATCCAGGCTCCCAACGGACGATTGCTACTTTCTCGACAATGTTTCTGCTCTGTCCACCTTCTCCTCCTCTTCTACCGATCTCCTTTAATGACATCTTTGTCTTGGTCATTCTCCTCCTCGTCTTCTTCGCCAACTTCCGCCCTACCTCCCTCTGCATTATCCACCTCTCAACTGTGACGCATGTCAACTTGGCAAGCATCATCGCTCCTCCTTCCTACCAGCGCAAAGACGTGGCTCTTCCCGTCCATTTGAACTCGTTCACTCTGATGTATGGGGTCCTACTCCTACCCTCACCATCGGTCGGGGTAGTTCATATTTTGTCACCTTTATTGATTATTTCTCTAGCTGTACGTGGATGTATCTTCTAAAAGATCACTCTGCACTGTTCTCTGTATGAACATCATTTTATTATATGATTAAGAATTAGTTTGATACATCTATTAAAATCTTTCGTTCTGACAATGCTAAGGAATATCTTAGTCATGATTTCTCTTCTTTCTGTATGCAACACGGTGTTATTCATCAAACTAGCGGTGTCTAAACATCACAGCAAAATGGGGCGGCGGAACGCAAAAACCTTCACCTCCTCGATGTCGCTCGCACTCTAATGACCCAGATGCACGTTCCTCGCTCCTATTGGTGCAATACTGTTCTCATCTCTTGCTATCTCATCAATCGCATTCCCTCCACAGATCTCCACGGTAAAATCCCATTCTCCATTCTCTATCTGAACAATAATCTGTTTCCTCTTCCTCTATGTATTTTTGGGTGCACAGCCTTTGTGCACTCTCCCTTAGCCACATGTGACAAACTCTCACCACGGGCCACTAAATATGTCTTTCTTGGGTACTCAACCACTCAGAAAGGTTATTGTTGCTTTGACCTCGTTACCCGCAAGCAGTTCGTCTCTGCAGACGTCACCTTCTTTGAAAATGCATCCTACTTCTCTCACGACTCCTCCTCTCCTCCTGATGTTCCCACTTCTCATACCAACCCATCTGTCACCTCTACACATGATGACGTTCCTCCACCTCCACCATCTCCACCTCCACCATCTCCACCTCCACCATCTCTAAACTCTCCTCCATTGTCACCACCTCTCGAGATATCTCCCTCCTCTCCGCCGCCGTCTCTCTCTACTCCCGGCTAGCCTTTATGCCATGGATGCCCCGGCTACTCCGGCACATGCCGACATGGATCTTCCCATTGCTCTTCGTAAAGGGGTGCAGTCTTGTACCCAACACCCACTAGCTGCTGTTGTTTCCTATGATCATCTAACTCCTTCTCGAAGGGCATTTGCATTGACTATCTCTGTGACTTTCACTCCCCACACCTACCAGGAAGCTCTTGTTGTTCCTCATTGGAAGGCCATCATGGATGAGGAAATTGCTACCCTCACTAAACGGGGTACCTGGACCCTTATTCCTCCCCCCTTTGGGCACTGATGTGGTTGGCTGTCGTTGGGTCTTTGTTGTGAAGTTCCGTCTGGATGGCAGCGTGGATTGATATAAGGCCCGCTTGCTTGCCAAAGGCTTCACTCAGACCTATGGTGTTGATTACTTTGACACCTTCTCTACCGTTGCTCATCTCAGCACCATTCAGGTCCTTCTCTTTGTCGCTGTCAATAGGGATTGGCACATTTCACAGCTGGATGTTAAGAATTTTTTTTCTCTATGGTGATCTTCATGAAGATGTTTACATGGAGCAACCTCCTGGGTGTGTTGCTCAGGGGGAGACACGAGTATGCCGGCTGAAGAAGGTCATCTACAGCCTAAAGCAAAGCCCTCGGGCTTGGTTTGACAAGTTCAGCGGTATTGTTGCGGCCATTGGTTTTACAAGAAGTTCGGCCGATCACTCCTAATTCATCCGCAAAACCACCTCTAGTATGGTAGTTCTTGCTGTATATGTGGATGATATTCTTCTAACTAGTGATGATCGCATTGGGGTAGTCTTGACTAAGAAACGCCTCTGTCAACACCTGGTCACGAAGGATATGGGCTCCCCCAAGTACTTTCTGGGGATTGAAATCTCTCAGAAGCCCAACTCTTTGGTTCTCTCCCAACAGAATATGCTCTTGATTTACTAAAAGAGGCAGGGTTGACTAGTGCTAAACCTGCTCGATGTCCCATGGATACTAGAGAAGACAAAATTTGGATATATGACTCGCCTCTCCTATCTGTTACTACGAGGTATCGACGTCTGGTGGGCAAACTCATTTACCTTACAGTGACCAGATCTGACATCTCATATATTGTAGTCAAGGTTAGCCAATTCATGCAAGCTCCTAGGGAGTGTCATCTACAGTCTGCACCGAGGATATTGGAGTATGTCAAAGCAGCGCTAGAGAAAGGATTGCTTTTTCAGAATAATGGTCACTTGAGAGTTGAAGCATACCTAGATTCGAGCTATGCTGATGATAAAGGAGACCGTAAATCAATGTCGGGCTTTTGCACATTTGTTGGAGGAAATTTTGTGAGCTGGAAGAGCAAGAAACAGTCTGTCGTCTCCAGGTCCAGTGTAGAAGCAGAATATCAAAGTATGGCATCGACCATATACGAATTGAAGTGGTTACGAGCTCTCATGCTTGACTTAGGAGAGGTCTACAACCATCCTCTACCGATGTTTTATGATAACAAGGCGCTATATACATCTCCAAAAATCTGGTCTTCCATGAGAGAACAAATCACATTGAAGTCGACTGCCATTTTATTCGGGAAGAGATTTTGAAGAAACAAATTTGTACTCTGTTCGTCACCTCCGATAAAGAGTTGGCAGATATTTTCACCAAGCCGGTGTCCGCCTTCTTTCTTCACATTTGCGACAAGGTGAGCATGATTGATATATATGCTCCAACTTGAGGGGGAGTGTTGCTGTATGGAGACCGGGCGGTCTGACTCTGGCAGATTAGAGACCGAGCGGTCTATCAGTTTCTCTCCAGCGGTTTGGTGGTTGGACTGCTATTGTTGGTGTCCGGACGATCTGACGATTTGTCTCAGGTGACTTGGAGACCGGGCGGTATGGCGGTCTCCCATGGCTTCTTGTTCTCTCCTTCTGGTGATTGTCGGGCGGTTAGCCTATTCATCTAACCACGTGGCCTGTTCTGCTTGTTTTTATGTTGAACTGCTTACACTTGTAATTATTTAGTCCCAAATTATTTGATTGTAATCTCTTTCATCTCCACCATTCTAAAAAAGGGAGGCTATACCTTTGTAATAGATACCTTTTTTGGATAATAAAATATTTGTTATTCCAATTTCTGGTTTCTACTTGTCTGTTCGCACACTCTTAAAATATCCTAATATGGTTTATAATTCTTATAGGGGGGAGTCGATATATCATCATACTCTAAGTACCCGGCTAGTCCAAGAAAACTTTGGACTTCCGCCATGATTCTCAAAATTGGCCGATCTCTGATGGCTTAAACTTTCGCCAAATTAACCGCCACCCCATCACCACTAATCACATGGCCCAAAAAAACCACCTTCTCTAACCAGAACTCGCTCTTCGAGAAATTTGCATAAAGCTGGTTCTCTCTCAACACTTGCAAGACCACTCTCAAGTGAGTCTCATGCTCAGCCTCCGATTTGGAGTACACCAATATATCGTCAATGAAAAGCATCAAAAAAGAGTCCAAGTACTCCTGAAATACTCGATTCATCAAGTCCATGAACACGGATGGCGCGTTTGTCAACCCGAATGGCAACACCGAGAACTCAAAGTACCATACCTCGTACCAAAAGCTGTTTTGGGTATGTCCTCGTCTCGAATTCGCAACTAATAGTACCCTTACTTCAGATCCAACTTGGAATACACCACTGACCCCACCAACTGGTTGAACAGGTCGTCTATCCGAGCAATCAGATACTTATTCCTGACAGTCAATTTATTCAACTCTCAGTAGTCTATGCACCACTGCATACTACCATCCTTCTTCTTCACGAATATCACTGGTGCGCTCTACGGTGAAGAATTGAGTCTAATATATCCTTGCTCCAACAGTTCCTGCAATTGTACTTTGAGTTCGACCAACTCCTTTGGTGTCATCCTAAAAGGAGGACGTGACACTGGCCTAGCCTCTAGCACTAACTCGATCGAGAAATCAATCTCCCGTCGAAGATATGCTCCAAGAAGCTCCTCAGGGAACACATCCTCATACTTCGCCACTACTGGCACTTCCCCAAGTGATAACTTGGTAAGGCGAACCTCCAACAATGCTACAAGAGCTACTCCCCCTTGGTTAACTGCCTGCACCAACTGCATGGCCAAAATCAGGAAAAAGGCCGCTCCACTGAGGCCCTCAAACTTAACTTCTGACCGCCCTTCACCCATCAGGGTCACCACATTAGATAGGCAGTCAATACTGGCATGTTGCTCTGCAAGCCAGTGCATTCCCAAAATGACATCGAACTCCACCAACGGTAAAACCGTTGCTATCACCGTGAAGTCAACCCCGCCTAGATTCCAACAAATGCGCCCTTTTGCCACGGTGGTCATGGATGACCCATTAGGCATGCGCACCTTTAGCTCTGCATCCACCGAGAAAGACTCAACTCCAATTCTCTGGATAAATCTTTCCGCAAGAAAAGAGTGCGACGCTCCCGTATCAAACAATACCCTAGCGAGGTATCCAGAAAACAACACAAAGCCTAAACACAGGCAACAAACATAAATGGTCTTGAAAGTATGAAGTACAAGATTAAATTTAAACTTTCTTATACCTGTCACCACATCGGGTTGACGGATCGCTTCCTGCTGCCCAAGGTTATAAGCCCTTGGTTGCACAGGTTGGAACCAAGAAGCGCTAGACTCTACCATCTTTCCTTTCTCTACGGCACTGGGGCCGGAGCGCACAGACTGCTCCTGTCTTGGCTCCTGCTCAACACCTCCTTGAGTACAAAAATGAGCTATGTGGCCCACCTTTCCACAATTAAAGAACGCTAGTGGTCCCTTAAAGCGAGACCCTCCAGATGTCAAGTTGCTTTTATCACCGGAGTTGAAAGGATGAGACTTTTTCTTCCATCTATTCCCTTCAGATTTCCGTTGGGATTGAGAAGGCTTCCCTTCCCCTTGCTTGGCAGTGAAATCCTTACGATGTTGGGTTCACTCCAAGTCACTCTCCAGCATTCTGGCCGCCTCAACCAGCTCGTTGAAACCAAAATTCTTCATGGAGATGAGGGGTTGTCTCAGATTCTCCCTTAGCCCATGGTAGAAGAGGTTATCCCATAAACTCCTGAACGCACTCGTCCACCATCTTATCCCGCTGCACCAAGTGCAGAAATTGACTTTGAAGGGACAACCTCGTCGAAGCAGGAATGTACTTCATTAGGAAAGCATTCCCAAACTCTTCCATGGATGGGGTGCGTCTAGGGAACTGGCGGCCGCTATGGCTCACCCACCACAACTTCGCGTCTCCTTCCAACATAAAGGTCGCAAAATCAGATTTCTTTTCCTCTAGCATCTCTGCCGCCCTCAAAATTTCTTGCATTCATGCCCACCAATCCTCTGCATTAGTTGGCGTGCTGATTCCCTTAAATGTTGGAGGATGGAAGCTCAGAAAATATTTCATTTGTCGGTCCCCATGCACGACAACCACCCTTTCGTCCAATGACTCTACTTGTCTGGCTTCTCCGCCCGTCACGGCCGTCGCCGTATCTGGGGTAGCAGGAGTTGCTACCTGAACAACAGGGGTTACAACTTGTGCTGCCGCTACAGCTTGGGCTGCCACCATTGCTTCTACAAGCATGCGACAAAAATCGGTCGGGTTTACACCTATGCCTAAAGGACCCTGAGCAGTAACACTACTCGTCGAAAGCTCTTCTCTTAGCCTCGACGTCCCCACCTTATTGCTTGTACTCTTAACAAAAGCAAGGTAACAAAAAATCAGTCTCTAATCACAAGACTCAAACATAAGGACACTCACGGTCCCGCGATACTCATATGTGGATAACTTCTATACGCGATCGACTACATTAAATCGACTGCTTAACCTGATCTTGGACATCAACCTCCCTCTGATACCAAATTGTAATGCCTCCCCTATAATGACCATATAATATGGGTCCGGTCGGGGCCCCACAATATATGGACGCCACAGCTTTAGCATTAAAAGATGGTATTAACTACCCAACTCAAAACTCAGAATAAAGCAACAACGGAAACATACAAACAAAAGTAGAAGTTATCCACTACCAACCAGGAGTATCAAAATGGCCTTAAAGCCTTACACAAAATAAGTCCAAAACTGAATGACAACATGGTCAAACATCAACGTGCAAAAGAACTCCTAGGCTACCTCAGCATGCAAGCTGGAAATGCCAATAACATGGAGCATCACAGTCAAAAAGAAAACAAGCTAGTAAGCATGGTAATCACTTCATGAGGCTTAGGCCTTTTCGACCGGCGCACTTTCTCCCACTTGCGATCCTTGCCCTGTAAAAATTTGTGGTAACGTGGGTCAGCAAAGGCTGACCTCTACTGTGTAACCAACACATCTCCTCCCGGCCGCCCCTAATGGACCCCGGGGTACACCTCCAACCTACACGTTAGCACTTCGTATGCCATATACATAAATTTTTAAAGCTTTAAAAACAGGTTTGGATGTTTCAAACAGCAAACATGTTTTCTATGTTGAATATATAATCAAAGAGGCTTACTATTCAGCATGTATGCAAACTCGGGCTTCACCCAAGACACCCTATCACGTATGCATCTAGCGCATCATCATAATAACTGGGTACTTACAATTTCCCCATTGGCGTCAAGCCATAAACAAAAAAGGTACTGTAATTCCCCTAATAGCATACAAGCCAGCACATGGAAATCTTGCCAAGGCCCCACCCGCTCGGGGGTCTTATACCCGGGCTTGCCTGCAAATTCTGACTTCTCACGTCAGGATTCCGTCTCACACACAAACTGATTCTAAGAACCCTTGTTGGACCCCACCCGCTCGTGAGCTTCATTGCTCGGGCTTGTCCTATGCTTGGCATTCTCGTCAGTCTCACAGAAGGGGACTAGTCCCGCCGGGACACTCTCCCCACATGACTTGAACGTCACGGGATAGATAGCCGATCACGAAGACAAAGCCGCACCTTAGCACATCACAATCCATAGCCTTTCCCACCCTAATCCATCATTCGTACTACAGCGTTCCCGCGCACCAAGGAAACCATCTAACGCCAACGCGGAGCTAACCTTGTCCGATTCTGGCTACATGTACTCACTCAAAAAAGGGGGAAAATACATACATCACAAACGGCATCTTGCCGCAACGAATTTCTACAAAATCCTTAAGGCTCGCTATGCAACATCACCAAGTCGGACTAATGGTCGTGACTACGGCTTCACCCACAATGCCTAATCCACTAACAGAGTGGATCTCTAATGCAATATCATGTCGGGACGGACACAATCAACCCGGTGGTTCCTCTTGAACCATGGCGACCCAAACCCCTCTCATTTGAGAGATTTGGTGCCCAAAAGCTTGAAAAGCAAGAAAGAAAAAGATGTTATGCACGCATCTTAGAAACCGAGAGGAGAAATGTCATTACCTTACGACCCCTCTTCCTAGCCATGGAATCCTTGCTTTGAATGGATTGACACGAGCGCTTCCATGCCCTCTCCATGGATCTGCTCTCGGAATGACGATCGGAGCTCTGAAGCTCCGTCAATGGTGGAATAAAGTTCTCTCTCCTTCCTCCCCCCTTATCTTCCTCTCCAACCCTAACTCTCACTCTAAAAGATGAGAAAAATGAGGGGAAAGACACTCTCAGCCCTATTAAAGTCCTTTGTGCAGAAGATCCTGGGCCCTTGGATCTAGTTTAAGGAAGCATCGGACGACCACAAAAGAAAATGACGGAATTTCACCCGCCCGTACGATCAGTGGCGCACGACTAGTGGTCGTGCATACTGGATCCCATGATCGTGCAATTAATAATGGCAGAACTCTAAAGAAAATGGGATAAACGTGCACGAGCAGAGGCGCATGACCAGTGGCGTGCACACTATGTCCAATGGTCATTGTTGAAATCGAAAAACGGTCCCCTATGGAGTTCACCCTTGGGGAAGGGGTGATCGCGCGCCTACTTCACTCCTACAAGCAAAACAACAAAAGAAACAAGGGGAACCAGCCCAAGGGCTCGGCGGGGAGGACCCACCACACACCCGGAAGATATGAGAGCGCTTCCCCTCCTTAGCCAGAGGCCGAGCTAAGGTGCCCTCGGAAAGCACTTGAAAACTGGAGCAGGAGAGCACATGAAGCATGCCTTCTGGGGCACCCCTTGAGTCCTATTTATAGTTTCCAGAATCTGAACTGCCAATAACCAAAATGAACTGACCTGAAGTTACCAAAATACCCTCGGTTGTGTCTGCCAACAGCCAAACTCCGCTGTTTTGAAGGGCTATGGGCAGACCTGTGGGGAAAAAACAGTAAAAAGTACCTCATAAATCTGGGCGAGCTGGGCAGCCTGGCCACCTTGGCGGATCCTGCTCGCCTGCGCTGTTTCCGAGCTCCTTTGCGAGAGCGCGAGCTGGGGCGGTGAGCTCACCCATCCATTGGTCACCATCAGTCGACCTTAGTTGTACGATTCTTGGACTAGCTCGGCGAATGCCGAGCTCGCGGTCAAAGAATGTCGCTCTCCCATTCAACGAATGCCGAGCTCGGGATCGGTTTCCCTGCTGCCGAGCTCGCACATTAGTTTCAGCCTGATCGGTCTGGTTCCTAGCGACCTTATTTGCCGGACATGGGGTTGTACATAATCCCCGTTCTTTTTGAGCTTGACAAAGCTCGGAAAGAAACATCCAACCCTAAGTGTTCGGCGAGCGTGGGGTGGACTGGAGGGAATCTTCGGGTGGGGTCAACCTGCGTCTATATATATACACCTGCGTACCTGCCTGACTCTTGTCATTCCCTTTGCTCTGGCCCTGCCAAGATGCTAATCCCCAAGGAGATCCAAGAGCGCCTTGACCGATCTCGACAGGCCTCTACAGCTCGCGTAGCCGCCGTGACGGCGGTCCCAGCCACTGTGCCGCAGGGTGGATCTACCGAGCCTAGATCCAAGAAGATGAAACTGTTCCCTCAGGCGGCTGAGCCCATCTACGACGACCTAAGGACCGCCTTTTAGCACGGGACCGGCTCCTCCACTCCGCCTGCCTTTGAAAAGGGGAGGAATATTGTCGAGATCTGCGACGGCCCAGACAGCCGCCCTGATGGTGTAGAAGACGCCGCACCGCGAGACGCCACCCCGCGAGCCAAGACCACTCTTGGGGATTCGCGATTCAGGACTCCGGAAAACCTCCACCGGGAGCCGTCCCCTCCCTTCGGGACCTTGGGGTTGAGCTCGCAAAGGCCGAGCTCACCGGTGCGCGCCCCGTCTCCTCGACAAGCTGTCGTGGCCACAGGTGCGGGTCTGGAAACCATCCCTACCCCGAGATTCGAGCTTCTCCCATCGGGGATTCGCGGCCCAGGTCGCGGGAAGGATCTGAGGTTCATTCCTCCCCGCATCTCCTTCGAGCTGCCGAGCTCGTTAGGTCAACTTTGCTTGGATTCCTGCCTTATGCGTGTACAACCCCGTATTCGCCCCTGTATAGTTTTAAGCTTTTGGGAGTTTTTGCACTCTCGGTCGCCAATTTTGGCTCTAGCTTGGAAACATACTAGTAGGGGGAGGAAAAATCTACCTCCCCCCAGTGGCCCTCTTTTGGGGGGCGGGTGCGACAAGTTGGCTAACACCAGCCCCCGTCCCGATAGGTGCTTGGCGGCCTGGTGGGGCGAGACCGGCCGGGGGCCAGGGTCTCGCCCCCGCCTCCTTCTGCCTGGCGGCCTGGTGGGGCGAGACCGGCCGGGGGCCAGGGTCTCGCCCCCGCCTCCTTCTGACTGGCGGCCTGGTGGGGCGAGACCGGCCGGGGGCCGGGGTCTCGCCCCTGCCCCTTCTAGCCTGGCGGCCTGGTGGGGCGAGACCGGCCGGGGGCCGGGGTCTCGCCCCCTGCCCCTTCTAGCCTGGCGGCCTGGCGGGGCGAGACCGGCCGGGGGCCGGGGTCTCGCCCCTGCCCCTTTTAGCCTGGAGGCCTGGTGGGGCGAGACCGGCCGGGGGCCGGGGTCTCGCCCCTGCCCCTTCTAGCCTGGCAGCCTGGTGGGGCGAGACCGGCCGGGGGCCGGGGTCTCGCCCCTGCCCCTTCTAGCCTGGCGGCCTGGTGGGGCGAGACCGGCCGGGGGCCGGGGTCTCGCCCCTGCTCCTTCTAGCCTGGCGGCCTGGTGGGGCGAGACCGGCCGGGGGCCGGGGTCTCGCCCCTGCCCCTTCTAGCTTGGCGGCCTGACGGGGCGAGACCGGTCAGAGGCCGCGGTCTCGCCCTTGCCCCCCCTGCAGTTTTACCTTCTTGCCCTCGGGGGGAATTCCCCCTTTACCCCCGGCGTGGCTGTTTTCTATTGGCCCGAGGCCTTTTGGCCGTAGGGGTATTTCGGTCTTTTTACCCCTAGGACTTGGAAAAACTATAAATAGACCCCCTTGGGTGCCTTGGAGAGGATCCTTTTCTTAGCTTCCTCCTCCCTTAGCTTCTTCTTGGTTGAGTAGAGAGAGCTCTCCAAGGCACCTAGCCTAGCCCTTTGGTGAGGGAGGGGAAGAGCTCAGGTAGCCTTCCGAGTGTGAGGTGGGACCTCCGCGCTAGAGCCGAGGGTCTGTTCATAGTCTCCTAAGTCTCCGGTCCGTGACGTTCTCTCGAGTGTAGTAGGTGTGAGGTCACCCCTTTCAGGGACCCCGAACTCCACAGAGGTCAATTTTGGCTTCAACAATGCGCTTTTCCTGCATTCCTCTTTTTGCTGATGTTT
This sequence comes from Platanthera guangdongensis, assembly GCA_039583875.1. Taxonomy (NCBI): domain Eukaryota; kingdom Viridiplantae; phylum Streptophyta; class Magnoliopsida; order Asparagales; family Orchidaceae; genus Platanthera; species Platanthera guangdongensis. Next base: position 18,317,296 of record CM077153.1, on the reverse strand, counting down.
GTCTCCACAGCTCCCCCCAGCCAGTCCGCTACCGAGGAATATTCGCGGGCAGCCCACTACTCTCCCCTCCCCTCCCCAAGCTCGCTGGACTCTTACCTGGGCCCCGAAGTGGATCAAGGCGAGTTGATGAGGAGGGAGGTGAAGCTTCTCAAGAAGCTGGTGTGCGGGCTGTGCGAGGTGCAGGGGGTCAACGAGACGATACAACGCGACTACGTGCGTCTCGCTGACGAGGTGCGAAGCGGCCAGGCCGGCGAGCTGATGTCCCCTTCCCGGCTTCTGGACGAGATAGATGATGGCCTCTCAGTGGCGTAGAGGAATTCGGGGAGGATCCGCGAGCTGCTCCGCGTGCGGCAGTCTAGGGGGCGGGAGCTGCGAGACCGGGGTAGATAAGAGGGCGGCTCCTTTGCCGAGCCGACCGGTACTCGCCTCCTGGTGTTCCCCGTGCTTGCGCGCCCCGCTTTTTTATTACTGCACTTGGTCTTCATAATAAGTAACTTTAGAATATTCTTGGACATGCGGTATTGAAATAATATATTGCTTTGTTTGACTTAGTCTTGGTTGGGATGCGCCGAAAGTCGGCGAGCTGGGGTGGCGAGTTGGGGGTGGCGAGCTGGGGCGGCGAGCTGAGCCGATTGGATGGCCTGACCCCAGATTTCCTTTTCTATAAATACCCCCCTACCAACCCCCGTACTGCTGCTTTTATTGCTTTCTCTTTCTTTCTGCGCTTCTCTCCTTTTCTACTCGCGCCCTGTCTTCTTTCGCGAGCATGGGCAAGACCAACCCCGATGCTGATGGCCGTAGCAAGTGCGCCCATCACTTTACCGATTACTGCTTCTTCGAGGGGCATAGCAGCGAGGAGGAGCTCGCGGAGTTCGAGGCAGAATATGTGCCGCTGGGCTTCAAGGCGCGCCGACCGAGGCAAGGGGAGGCCATCAATACCTTCTACGACGATGAGCTCGCCTTCCCCATCTCTCACTTTGAGGTGGGGTTGTGTCTCCCCCTATGGCCGAAGATCCGGCAAAGTTTGAAGTACTATGGAGCGGTACCTACGCAGCTAAACTCCAACGCCATCGCCATGATGGTGGCGTTCGCGAGCTACCTCTGGCGAGAGAGGATAGAGTTCAACCTGACAGTGTTCAGGAAACGCTTCTCTTATAAGGCGACGCCGGACGGGGTCGCTTACTTCGGAGGCTCACTGATCAAAGTTCGCGAGATCGCGAATAAGCACCATAACTGGATGACCAGGATCGCCTTTATCAAGGGCAATCTCGACAACATCCCGTACTCGCCGCAGCAGAAAGGCGAGGAGGTCTACCGCCTGCCGGCCGTGTCCGGCAACGATGTCGAGCTCCACAAATACTTCCTCCATAAGGACTTCGAGGTCGCCTACCTGCGATGGGCCTTTGATGCGCTTCTCTCTGTCCTACCCGGCGAAGGTATTGCTCTCCCCGTATTTCCGAGCTCGCCCGGTTGCCGAGCTCGTCATATTGGTGTTGAAAGTGCTCTAACTCTTTCCAAGTTTTTTCTTGCAGGGGAGCGGTTGATTCCCGTGAACCCGCCGTTTGCGGACCCGGGGTTGCACCCGGACCCCCTTGCTCGTGAGAATGCGGCGGCAGCGACGGCCTGCCGAGATGAGGCGGCCTTCTCCCAACCCTCTTCCAGCAAGAGGCGGCCTGAGGATGCGGGGTCAAACCCGCCACACCGCCAGCCATTATCAAAAAAGATGAAGAAAGTTGTGCTTGCTCCACGGGGGAAACAACATCAACAACATCAATCCAGCCCCAAATACATAAGCTCGCCCGAGACCATCCTCGACGCGTCGCCGGAGAGCCCGCTGAAGGAGATCACCAGCAAAGGACGGAAGGGCGGCGAGGCTCCTACTCCCGAGGTGGCGATCTCCCCACCTCCTTCGACGAAGAGGGAGGCTCGCGAGCGTGGGGCGCCGAAACAACATCCCCTCTTCAGCCTCGGGGGGCGGTGGAAAGACTCGGCGGGCGAGTCAGGGTGTAGTGGGACGAGCTGGCCCATCGGGTCTCCATCTCCACCCTGCATCCTTCCTGGCATGACCGCGAGCCTGCCACCGGCCAGGCTTATTCCCTCGGCTTCGGTCTCTATGGTCGCGAGGATGCCGAGGCCTACAAGAACATGACCCTGCGGTAGCTCGGCCATGAGGGTCTGCTGGCCCATCTGCGGGCCATGGAGCTCCACCACATGCTGACCCGCCATAGCTTCGTCCTCAGCAACCAACTCCAAAAAGCCGAGCAGGCTTGCGATATTGCCAAGGACAAGGTCGCCGACCTGTCGAGGCGGCTCGGCATCTCCGAGGGTCTCCTCGCCCAGGCTGCCGGTGGATTGGTGAGTATCGGGCTGCACCTTCTCTCTTTATTTTGAAAAACTTTTGCGCCGACACTAATGAACTTTTCTTTTGTCAGGACGCCAAGGTCGCCGGGGAGCTGCAGGCTCATAATGCCGAGCAAGAGGAGGAGATCAGCCAGCTTTGCGTCCGGCTTGCCGAGCTGGAGGGGGCGAATACGAAGCTGAAGGATGAGAATCAGAATCTCACCCACGAGGTCCGCCGTCAGGCGGATATCTTCTTAGAGCCCGGCGGCGCCGATCCTACCCTCCCCTACAAAAGGCCAAGGGTCTTTGGCGAGGCCGACCTCGCTGAGAGGCTACGGATCAACTCCATCCAAGCTACCGAATGCACCCTCCAAATGATGAAGGACGCGGGGGTGCTGGTGGACGGATGCGAGGAGATTTTGGCCCGGGATCTAATGTCGAGCCTGTTCCCGGCGACGCCTCCCAGCGAGAAGGAAGACAACCTTGACGCGTTGTTCGGGAAGGGTTTCCAGGATCAGTCGGGTGAATGGGAGGACCAGTCCGGCGGGTGGGGGGGGGGGGGGGGGGTGGGGTGGGGTGGGGTGGGGGGGGGGGCTAAATGTGTATGCTTTTCTTTTGTTTCTTCGCCGAGGCGAGATCCACCTATAAATATCGTTATTTAATGAAAAAGATTTTTGATCATATCCGAGACATTTTCCATCTCTTTTTGCTGTGTTTTGTGTGTCCGTGAGCCCTTCCCCAAGCGATCTTGCATAGACAGGTATTGCGAGTAGGATAGTCGCTAGGACTCGCCCACAAGAGAGTACCTTGAGTGCTCGGCAATTCCCAGGACTCGCCACAGCTCGCTCGCGAGCTGTCCTTGGCCTTCTTAATCAAAAAATCGAACTCACTAAATTTGTCCAAGTAAAATAAAGCGGGGGCGGGGCGTCTCGCCGAGATCCGCCTCGCCTTGGCGAGGTCCAAGGCCCTGGCTTGCCAATTCTCAGGATTCTCCCCAGCTTGCTCGCGAGCTATCCATCATCTTATCGATGTGAGACCAAATTCTCTAAATCTTCCTGAGTAAAACCTAGTGGGGGGACGAGGTGGCCCGGCGTGACCCGCCTCCTCTTAGCAAGGTCCAAGGCCCTAGTTTGCCGATCCTCTACCGTGTCCGAACTGAATTAGCGAGCTCGAACTCGCCCATGCCGAGCTCTCCTCTCTTGGAAGGGCCAAGTTTGTTAGGCACTACCTAGGGGGGTAAGGACTTCCCTGGGTGACCTTCAGCCCGTCAGCTAGGTGAGAACCTGACAACGGAATTTGCTCGGGGTCCACTTCTAACACCATCGAGTGACTTCCAGCCCTGCCAGCTAGGTGAGATCCTGACAATGGGATCTGCTCGAGACCCAAGGATGACACCGAGTGACTTCCAGCCCTGCTAGCTAGGTGAGAGCCTGACAGTGGGATCTGCTCGGGGTCCACTACTAACACCATCGAGTGACTTCCAGCCCTGCCAGCTAGGTGAGAGCCTGACATCGGGATCTGCTCGAGGCCCAAGGATGACACTGAGTGACTTCCAGCCCTGCCAGCTAGGTGAGAACCTGACAACGGGATCTGCTCGGGGTCCACTACTAACACCATCGAGTGACTTCCAGCCCTGCCAGCTAGGTGAGAGCCTGACAGGGGGATCTGCTCGTGGCCCAAGGATGACATCGAGTGACTTCCAGCCCTGCCAGCTAGGTGAGAGCCTGACAGCGGGATCTGCTCGGGATCCACTACTAACACCATCGAGTGACTTCCAGCACTGCTAGCTAGGTTAGAGCCTGATAGCGGGATCTACTTGAGGCCCAAGGATGACACCAAGTGACTTCCAGCCCTTCCAGCTAGGTGAGAGCCTGGCAGCGGGATCTACTCGGGGTCCACTACTAACACCATCAAGTGACTTCCAGCTCTGCCAGCTAGGTGAGAGCCTGACAGCGGGATCTGCTCGAGGCCCAAGGATGACACTGAGTGACTTCCAGCCCTGCCAGCTGGGTGAGAGCCTGGCAGCGGGATCTGCTCGGGGTCCACTACTGACACCATCGAGTGACTTCCAGCCCTGCCATCTAGGTGAGAGCCTGACAGCGGGATCTGCTCGAGGCCCAAGGATGACACCGAGTGACTTTCAGCCCTGCCAGCTAGGTGAGAGCCTGACAGCGGGATCTACTCGGGGTCCAAAATCACTTCACTTCTTCATGCGAGCTCATTGCAATAGTATTGGCGTGTTTAAAGAACTCATATTAAAAATCAGAGCACCACTTACATGTTTTAAGGAAAAAATTGTTTCAAGTCGTCACCACTCCAGGTGAGACTTAGGGACTCACCCTCCACATTTTGGAGTCGATATCCTCCTGACCTTAGTGCTTCCTTTACAATGAATGGTCCCTCCCAGTTAGGGTTGAGTTTCCCCATGGTTGCCGACCTTCCCGCTACATCCACTTTCTTTAGCACCAAGTCCCCTTCCGTAAACTGCTTGACTCTAACGTGCTTGTCAAAGTACTTAGACATCCTTCTCTTCACCTCTTCTTGTCGGACGACGGAAAGGTCCCGCAATTCATCCACCATGTCGAGGGAAATCCGCAGCTCTTCCTCATTCTCCTCCTGCCATTCTTCCATGCCTTCCCCGGCCGCAATGACTCGAGGTGTCTGAACTTCAAATTCCATGGGGAGCACTGCCTCACACCCATGGGAGAGCTTGAAGGGGGTCACTCCTGTAGATGTATTGGGGGTGGTTCTCAGGGCCCAGAGAACCGCATGAAGCTGCTCCACCCAGCTCCCCTTCATATTTTCCACCTTCTTTTTCAGGAGGTTGACAATGATCTTGTTCGCGGCTTCCACCTGCCCGTTGCTCCTGGGGTGATGGACCGAGGCGAATCTGAGGTCGATTCCAAGCTGCTCGCAAAAACTGGTGAACTCAGCTCTGGCAAACTGGGGCCTGTTGTCCGTGACAATGGCCTGGGGTATCCCATGGCGACTGATGATCTCCCCACAAACAAAGTTTCCGATAACCTGGGAGGTCACCTTGGCCAATGCCTTTACCTCCAACCCCTTGGAGAAATAATCAATCATCACTAGGAGGAACCTCCTCTGCCCACTGGCCTGGGGGAACGGTCCAACCAAATCCATTCCCCAAATGGCAAAGGGCCGGGGGGTTGTGATGCTTTTGAGTCGCTGAGCCGGCTGTAGCTGGACGGGGCAAACAGCTTGCATTTGTGGCACCTTCATGTGAACTGTGTTGCATCACGGCCCAGGGTGGGCCAGAAGTACCCCTTCCTGACAATCCTCCCTTCTAGTGTCCGACTCCCAGAGTGACACCCACACTCTCCGGAGTGGACTTCCTCCAAGATTCTTTGTACCTCCCCCTTGGCCACACAACGAGCCAACATCCCTGAGAGTGTCTTCCTGTACAGCTGCCCATACTAGAAGAGGTAGTACGCCGACTTATGCCTGAGCTTCTTCTTATCTGCCCCCTCCGGATACTCTCCCGTGGAAAGGAAAGTTACAACTGGGTCCATCCATGAAGGTCACTTGTCTATCTCCATAAGCTCTCCTTCTTCGATTGAATGGCGGAATAGGTTGGTGATGGTACCCCCCACCCGAGGACCGTGCTTTGCGAGCTGATCGACCTGCTCATTTTCCTCCCGGGGCACGTGCTGGATGGAAAAAGTTTGGAATGTGCCGATGACCCCCTTTACCTTGTCTAAGTATAACCGCAGGGTAGGCTCTCTTGCCTCAAACTCCCCGTTGATCTAGGAAGCTACCACCATGGAGTCGGTAAGGACCTCCATGTCCAACACCCCCAACTCCCTGTCCAGGCGCAGCCCTGCTATCACGACCTCATACTCGGCTTGATTGTTGGTGATGGGAAAGTGCACCACCACCGTCTGCTCAATTCTAGTCCCCCGAGGGCTCTCCAAGATCACCCCCACTCCTAGGGAATGCCTCCCCGAGGTGCCATCCACCTTCACCTTCCAAGGAGTCGGACGAGTGAGCTCTTCCTCTGCCACCTCAATCACATAATCAGCCAAGAAGTCGGCCATTGCTTGAGCTTTGATCAAGAGGCGGGGAATGAAGGAAACGTCAAACTCACTCAACTCCACCGACCACTTAGTCAGCCTGCCAGAATGCTCCACCCCCTCGAAGGTGTGGCGGAGAGGATGGTCAGTCACCACTCGGTTTAAGTGTGCCTGGAAATAAGGTCGCAACCTTCGGGCCAAGATGATTAGGGCGAAAGCCAGCTTCTCCAAAATTGGATACCGGAGCTCGGCCTTCCTCAGGACCCGACTCATGTAGTAAATAGGGAGCAGATTCTTCCCCTCTTCCCGAACTAGGATGGAGCTCAAGGCCTCTGCCCCGACCCCGAGATACAAAAATAGGTCCTCACCCTCCTTGTGACCTTGGAGCAGTGGAGCCTGGGTCAACTGCATCTTGAGGGCCTGGAATGCCTCCTCGCACTCCTTGGTCCATTCAAACCTTTGACCGCCCCTTAGTGTTTTGAAGAAGGGGAAGCACTTTTCCCCAGCCCGGGAGAGGAACCTACTTAGCCCTGCCAGTTTCCCTGTCAGGCGCTGCACCTCCTTGGTATTCTGTGGCGACCCTAGCTCCATGATAGCCTTGACCTTGTCAGGATTTGGCTCGACCCCCGCAGGGGGTGAGGAGATGCCCCAAGAACTTTCCCCTGCTAGCCCCGAAGACACATTTCAGGGGGTTCAATCGCATCTTGTACTTGCGCAGGGTAACAAAGGTCTCCTCTAGGTCCTGGAGGTGGGAGTCCACATCCTGACTCTTGATCATGAGGTCATCCACTTACACCTCCAGGTTCCTCCCCTTTTGCTCTTTGAAGACTCTATCCATCATCTTCTGGTAGGTCTCCCCTGCGTTCTTTAGCCGGAAGGGCATCATCTTGTAACAGTAGCATCCATCCCCCGTGATGAACGAGACATCCTTGACGTCCGGGGGTGCATCCTGATTTGATGATAACCTGAAGAAGCATCTAGAAAACTCATTACAGAAAAACCAACGGCTAAGTCAACCAGCGCGTCGATCCGAGGCAAGGGATAATAGTCCTTAGGACAAGCTTTATTAAGTAAGGAGAAATCGATACACATTCGCCACCGGCCGTCTCCCTTTTTGACCATGACCACATTGGAGACCCAGCCGGGGTATTGGATTTTGGACACGAAGCCGGCCTTGAGAAGCTTTGCCACCTCCTCTCTGATGGGCTCTGTCAGCTTGTCCGCGGTGGACCTCTTCCTTTGTTGGACGGGGCGTGCTCCCGGGTCCAGGTTGAGGCGGTGGCAGGCCACATCCGCTTCAACCCCCGGCATCTCCGCGGCGTTTCATGTGAAGATGCCCACATTCTTCTGGATGCACTCCAGCGTCCTGCCTTGGTCCCCCGGGGTGAGCCCTCCGCTGACGCGGACCTTCTCCACCGTGCCTCCACGGGTGGGGACCTCCAACTCCACCACTTCCTCTGCAGCCTCCAACCTAGACTGCTCCCCCCATCCTTCAGCATCCCTCTCCTCTGGGACAGGGACCTCCACCTCCACCTCTTCCTCCATGGCCATCACTTCGGTCGTCTCCTCCTGATCTCTTTCTACCGCCTCCTTCTCAGCGCAGCTCTCCACCTCTAGCTCCTCCCTGCCAGCTTCCTACTCAGCCTTCTCCATCCTTCGCCCAATCTCCTTGGCTCCCTCCTGCCAAGAGATGGAGTTCACGACGGTGATATAAAATTCCCGCGCTACCTTAGGGCCCCCCCTGACCCTGACCTGAACCCCCTCGACATTGAACTTCAAGCACTGATGGAATGATGAGGGGACGCAGCGGAAGGCGCTGATAAGGGACCTCCTGAAGATGGCGCTGTAGCTGCTGGGGGCATCCACGATGACGAACCTGCAGTTCCTGGACTGCCCTCCCAGGGTGACATGGAGACTGACTCCTCCCTCCACTTCTTTCCTCTCCCCTGAAAACCCGAACAAGGGTCCATCCGAGGCCAGCACCCTCTTCCCCTCCACCTTCATCGCATCAAACGCCTTCTTAAAGACGACGTTGACAGAGCTTCCGTTGTCAATGAGGATCCGAGAGACGGTAAAATTTTTGATGGCTGTCTTGATGACCAGCGCATCACAGAATGGATCCTCGTGATCCGGCATGTCGCTCCTGGAGAAGATGATCCTATCTTCTGGTGGTAGGGTTTGGGATGTGGAGGCAACGCTCCGACGATATATGGTGTGGAGGCTCGCCTTCCGGGAAGGCTCGACCCCCCCCCCCCCCCCCCCCCCCCCCCCCCGTGGATCACTCTGATCCCTCCTTAGGTCCCAACGTCCACCCATTCTTTGCAACGGTCCTCCTCTGCTTGAGGCAGGACCTCCTCGATCCTCACTTCCTGGCTCCCCTGCTGGTGCTGGTGCTGTTCCCTGTTCCTTCTCATTTCAAGGAACTCCGGGCACGTGGTTGTGGCGTGCCCCTCCTCCTGATGAAAGTCGCAATAAGGCAACTCCACCCTAACTTCTCTCCTCCTCCTCCTTACTACTCTCCTCCTCTCCCCCATCGCTATGTCCATAGCCTATTCTTGATCGGGGAGTTGGGGCCTCTGGGCCTGCCTCCAGCCCAGGCGTTGGAACTGATCTTGCCCCCCACCCCCCCTTGATGGCGATCCCTTCCTTGGTACCCTCTATGTGGCCCCTGCCCTTGCCACTCAGGCCTCCAGCCCAGCCGACGGTCGGGCTCCTGACGCCCCCACATAGGCTGCTGCTGCCCCTGGAGCTGTCTCTGCTCCCTCTGTCGGGGCTCTCCTCTCCTCTCCTCCTGTCCTCTTCCTCCTCTTGATTCCTTCTTCTCCTCCGTGGCCCACCTGGCCAGCTTCTACACAAACTCCGGGTTTGACGCCTCCCCATCAACTTCTCTCGCCGCCCTCTCCATCAGCTCCTCATAGGAGAGGGGGGGGGGAATTCCCTTCAGCTCCATCCTGAAGAATCCTTGCTGCAGGCTCAGGGTGAAGGCCATCATCAAACTATGGCCTAGCATCTCCTGGACCTGAGTAACCTCCTCCTAGAACCGATCCACGTAGCTCCCCAGCGTATCATTCACCACCTAATTGATATGGAATAGGGACTCCGACTCCTTCTTCCTTCTCTTCGAGGTAGTGAACCTCAGCATGAACCTCCGACGCAGGTCCTCGAAGCAGTAGATGGAGCTGGCCGGTAATTGGTGGAACCACTCCCTTGCCTTCTCCTTGAGGGTGATAGCGAAGAGTCGGCACTTGAACCCGTCCGACATCTGCCGGATTGAAACTATATCCTCGAACCATTGAACGTGTTGGACCGGGACTCCCTTCCCGGTGTAGTAGCACATCTCGGGTTCCCTTGAACCCCTCTGGAACTGGAGCTGAAGAGACCAACTCGCTGAAGGGGCAGCCTCCCCCTGCTGGGCGAACTGGCGAGTCTCGCGATCATAGATCGCCGAACCGGCCTCGGCCTGTCGAGCCAGGGAAGAGCTCGCGCCCAGGGAGCTCGCACCCCCGGCCCTCCTCGGCCACTTCCTTCCCAGCTCGCCTGCCGGGGGTGTCTTCGCCCAGAGAGGGGACGATCGCGATCTGGGCTGCCGGAGTCGAGCACTCGGCCTACATGCCGAGTGCGAACTTGACGAGGTTCAGCACCTCGTTCCTGAAATCCTCGAACATTCCCACCGTGGCGAGAGGCGGGGGGGGGGGGGGGGGGGGGGGGGGGGGGGGGGCGGCGAGTCCGGCCTGTCAGATCCATGTCCTCCTGTTATCGGGCTCGCTGAAGCTTTTCTGCACTGACCACGCTCCACGCTCACCGCACCAAAATGTTGAAATCGAAAAACGGTCTCCTGTGGAGTTCACCCTTGGGGAAGGGGTGATCGCCCGCCGACTTCCCTCCTACAAGCAAAACAACAAAAGAAACAAGGGGAACCGACCCAAAGGCTCGGCGGGGAGGACCCACCACACACCCGGAAGATCTGAGAGCGCTTCCCCTCCTTAGCCAGAGGCTGAGCTAAGGTGCCCTCAGAAAGCACTTGAAAACTGGAGCAGGAGAGCACAGGAAGCATGCCTTCTGGGGTACCCCTTGGGTCCTATTTATAGTTTCCAGAATCTGAACTGCCAATAACCAAAATGAACTGACCTGAAGTTACCAAAATGCCCTCGGTTGGGTCTGCCAACAGCCAAACTCCGCTGTTTTGAAGGGCTATGGGCAGACCTGCGGGGGCAAAACAGTAAAAAGTACCTCATAGATTGTTGAAACCACCCGTCACCACACATCTTCCCAAAACCCCGAGGTGATGGTAAGGGGGGATGGGGGTACATAAACATCAAGGACCACCCACTGCAGGCAATGTGGGACTAATCCAACCACGGGATGGCGGGGATATTCCGCCACACGGTAGGCCCACCGGGGTCAACACCCAGACCTGGAACGCGATGGGGAAGCCAAATATGCGGTCCCACACACACCCAATCCCGCTGGACCTTGGTTCTCAACACACCCCCACAGCGGGATGGCTCTGATACCATGTTGAAACCACCCGTCACCACACATCTTCCCAAAACCCCGAGGTGATGGTAAGGGGGGACGGGGGTACATAAACACCCAGGACCACCCACTACAGGCAATGTGGGACTAATCCAACCACGGGATGGCGGGGATATTCCGCCACATGGGGGCCCACCGGGGTCAACACCCAGACCTGGAACGCGATGGGGAAGCCCAAATATGCGGTCCCACACACACGCAATCCCGTTGGACCTTGGTTCTCAACATATATCTGGGCGAGCTGGGGAGCCTGGCCACCTCGGCGGATCCTGCTCGCCTGCTGTTGTCGTGCTCCTTTGCGAGAGCGCGAGCTGGGGAGGCAAGATCGCCCATCCGTTGGTCACCATCAGTCGACGTTAGCTAGACGATTCTTGGACTAGCTCGGCGAATGCCGAGGTCGCGGTCGACGAATGTCGCTCTCCCGTTCCACGAATGCCGAGCTCGGGCTCGGCTTCCCTGCTGCCGAGCTCGCACATTAGTTTCAGCCCGATCGGTCTGGTTCCTGGCGACCTTATTCTCCGGACACGGGGTTTTACAGTCGTGCGATTTCCCTAGGCAGAACTTGGAAAAATGGAGAATAGTGCGCACGATCAGTGGAGAACGACCAGTTGTCGTGCGCACTAGATCCAATGATCGTGCGCTAGATCCAATGTCGAGCTCATCGTCCTACCGCCAGCGGTATATCTCTCGTCGGGCGTTAGCTTCTAGCGACTCCAGGTCTGCAAACTGGGGGTGTTACAAAGCCACTTAAGATCAATTACTACGATCACTTTCAAGGTCTACCCTTTAACAAACGTTCTATTCAATGATGCATACCTTTTGATCCCAATGCATAATGTGCGGTGCAAACCCTTAACATATTTATCTATACGCCACATGATTCATTCCAAAGATGCACCACGTCTTATTAATACCTTAAGTTAATATGATAAATTTCTATAGTGGAAGGGTCACATTTATTTCATTTATTTAAATGTGTGATATGTTTCTAAATTAATGAATAAACTATAGGATAAATGTTCTCCAAAAAATTTACAACTTTTAGGGGATGATAAAAATGATGCCCTACTGACATGATCCAAATAGCATTCAATTTCCATGTGTTCTTGATGGTCTATTCACTATACCATTATTTTGCTAAACACAGACCAACACACAAAATGAACTAGTCATTTTCTAAAAGAAGTAACTATCAAATTCCTAGGCCAATTGATCTAAAATTTAACCGAGAGGTTCATAATGACATAAATATTGGATGATCAGAAAATCATGAATTTTCTAACTAAAATGGTCATAATTAAATATCCAATAAATATGTGAAACAAGTCAAATTACACATGAACTACTAATTACAGATGTCCAAATATTACAAATAATTTACCAGTGACATAGAATGACAAACTAATATATTTGTCAGAGTTTCATAATTTTACATATATTATGGGTCTATAATTTTTATAAGTAATTATTAATTATAAAGTGTCACATTACAAATGAAGTGCCTAAATTATTTCTCCAAAAATTCCAGAGTTTCATAATGTTATAAAAAAGTATTTAGGCATAGGTTTAGAATTTTCCAAGTTATATTGACCACATGTATTTTATAATACATAAGTGTGACAAATGCAATTGTTGATATCCTTAAAGTAATAATTCTCAATGATTCTAATTAATTTCACAGGGATGTATTATGACGTAATAAATCATGTGACAAAAAATTATATTTTTTCCTAAGTCACTTGTTCATATTTACTCCATTAATTTAATTAAGGAATCAAATTATAATTAATTAAATATCTAGGTTTTTTAACTCCAAAAATGCTGATTTCACAAGAGATGATACCTTTCACAGTAACATGTGCAATACCATAGGCATGCAAAGAGCCAATTGTGAAGGAAACAAAAAATACACTTTTGTGCTATATGCACACCATTCTCCTTTACTACATACTTCATGCAAGTGGAATACACCAACATTCAGAGGTTCAAATGATCTCAATTTTTAACCAGTAACTAAGCATGACCTACTTAGCATTAAGCCTAAGATTTGGTGTCATTTGAGTTCATTAAACCATGTATATCATTCATATATGCTTAATTAAATTTTTACAAAAAATTAAAGGAGAATGTCATCCAAAAATTCTAATTTTTGGAATGTATGCCCATATGGGAACCAATCTTTCATGGCCAAAATTTCATTTCCAAGCAATCAACCTATGAAAAGTTATTCATAAAATATGGTCTAGTTCTATTTTAGGACACCTCCCAAAAAATGGACTTTTGGGGTGTTGTAGGGCACCAATCAAGGCGATTTAAAATTCTATGGAAAGTGGAGACAAAGCTACAATTTTGGTATTCAACAGTTAAAGTGAATAAGAGTCTTTGGGGCCTATAATTAAGCATGAAGATGTCTATCCAAGGTGTGATAAAATACATTATATTTAATATAATTATAACATAAATTAATATTTCCTGCATGAATCTTAAAGTTTAAACGGATCAGCTTGACTTCAAACTCCAGCCAATGTCCAAGATGATCTCGACGTGGGCCTTCATCAAACCCAATATTTGGGCCATTGCGTGGCCTCCATGACCAGCAACCACCACCACCTCTGTTGAAGTAGCGGTGGTCGATTGGCGGCAGTTTGGCCACAGGAAATTGCTTCTCCGTCGAACCCGAGCAAGAAGAAATGCTCAGAGAAATCCTGCTTTGCTCACATGGAATTGGGCTCAATTGAACCTAATATCACTCATAATAGATCTAAATAGCTAGCACTAGAGGTATGGGTAGGAAACACACATGAATTGGTGCCTGTTGACGGGTATTCTAACGGGTCGCCATTGCTCTTCCTCTCTCAGGCGAGTTAGCTCGATCCAAGGATTCTTAATCGAGTTCTACACTCCAAGGCACTAGCTCGACTGCGCTTCCCTCTATGAAGGTGGTGATATCAAAATGAAGAGGGTAAGGCTTATTCAATATTTGCCATTATGGGGTGTTCGACCATGAGCATATAATGCTCCTCCTTGGATCCAAGTGAGATGGACTTGCTGGGTTTCAACTAATAATTCACGGGGAAGCTCAATGAGGCTTAGGGAATGAAATGAGGAGGGCCAAGTGGCACCCCGTCCATAATATCATCTTGTCCCCTTCCAAAATTTGGGGATTTTCTTATTTATCCCCATACTTGTCTCTATAAGTTAAATCCAAAGGATAAAGTGGTCTTTAACCCTTGGGCTATAGAATGAGCTTGGGTTGAGGGCTTTAGCCCATCAGAAATGGTCTTGGACTATTACTTTCTTTGTTAGGCCTAAGTTTGACCATGGTTGACTTTAGACTTGACTTGGGAAAATTGATGAGTGAGCTGACCCCACTTGATGGTCATGAGTTCTATAACACCACCCAATATTAGTTGGGTAATGGTGGGACCATGATTGCGCTAATTGATCCATATGTTTCAATTTGAACTAGTTTGGCCTAAATTTGACTTAGGTTTGACTGTGTCAATTTGGGTCAATTGGTTGACCAATTGTTGGGTCTTCTGGTCAATTGAACCCATGTTATGGTTTGGAATGTAATGGTGGGGTCAATTTGACCATGTGAATTCTAATTAGGCAATTTAGGTTGAATTTAGTTGTGTTTACCTAGAGTTGACTTTGATCAATTCCATGAAATGGGTTGAACCAAATGAGTGATTATTGACCTAATGGCCTTCCATAGTGATTAATAAGGTACGAGTGTGATCAATTTGAGGTAGTGAAGTTAGATTGAGCCTAATGGTGTTAAATAGGATTATGTTGGTCTAAGTTTGACTTTGGTCAATTTGGCCAATTTGGTTGACCAACTCATGAGGTCTTCGGTCATTGGGGCCTCCCATGAGGTTAAGGCCATAGTGAGGAGGTCAATTTATTCTTGTTCAATTCGAGGTAAGTTGACCAAAGTTGACTTATGTTTTATTGGGTGCACCGTATGAGTTCACCATGGTTCAAGGAACCCTAGGGTCACCTTCTTGCCTAACTCACATGCCATGACACTTATCACGCCCTAACACTATTAAGGGGGTATAGTAGGAATAAGGATGTTACAAATCCCAATAAACAAAAAAAAATAATAATTTTGTCCCCAAAATTTAAGTTCAGGTCTATAGGGTTTTATGCACTATGAAAATGAGAATAATTTTTAAAGAGGTTTAGATTGTACTTGAGGTGAAGAGTTCCGGGTATTGTTGTTGCATGAGATCCATTAGCTCCCATATGTGGTCCTCTTGTCAATGATTAGACCATAATACCTTAACCAGTAGGACCTTCTTCCTATGCGGGACTCGAGCGTCTGTATCGTCGATCTGAACTGGCTCCATACAAACTAATCCGTCAAATATTATCGAGCCCGACGTATAAGTAACATGCTGCTCTAGCGTATTAAAGCTCTCTGGAGTGAGGAGACATGAAATACGTCATGTAGGTTCGCCAACTCATGTGCCTGCTCCAGCCTATAAGCCAAGGGGGCAGATTCGCTTCATGATTGTATAAGACCCCGTAAATAGAGAGCCGAGCTTATTCAGTCCTCGCTACCGCGAGACACAATGCACTGGACGTATCTTCAAAAAAACTCGGTCTACAACCTGAAACTGCATTTTATGATGTCAAACATCGTAATAATTTGCCTGTCTTATCAAAGCCTCCAGCATCCGACCACGGATCTTCCAAACAAGTTCATCCGTATCATTAATACAATCTGGCTAAAGTACCTTTAGATCCTTATCTTGGACCCAAGATAGCGGTGCTCGACACTTTTGTTGGGAATTATCCACAATATTCTTGATTTGAAGAAGTGTCCATTGAACTAAGTTGAATTGAGTTTATATTTGATGATGGTTTTAGTTATGTATGGTGCAGGTCTTAATTGCAGAGTACAAACCATTGTCAGGTTACAATTGGTCTCCAACCAGAGTTCTATGTAATGTAATTCCTCATTTTATAGAACATCGTGTTGACTTATGTGTAATCTCTCTAATGGGGTATACTTCATTTCTAGCTTCACAAATAAAGTTGTTATTCGGAAGTTTCCGAATTGGCTAAGTAATTTCGTCAAGTAGTCTTGGGAGGACTTGTGAAATTCATCGAGAACTCAAGTTAGCACTCGCGGAATTTGTTGAGTGATCTCGGGAGTGCTTGAGAGATCACTGAGAACTGTTGTCTGAAATGGCTAAGTTAAAGCAGCTTAGTCCTCTCGTATTTACTCGGCAAATTTGTCAAGTACTTACTTGAGTACTCCTGAAATTCGTCGAGTACTCTCGAGAATTCATGTAAACTGCTTTAAGGGTCCAGAGATAGTTTTAAGACTTAGCCAGTTTAATTCAATTTGTCGTATACTCAAAGAATTTGTCGAGTACTCTCGAGAGATCTCATGTATTTCGTCGAAAGGTCTCGTCAAGTCCAAATACCTCACGCAAGACGTTTTCAAGTAGTTTTTTCTGGTTCGTCAAGTGGTCTCGAGAGTTTATGTAATGTCTCAACGAATTGGATTTAAATTATTTTCGTTCTCATTTTGAGACGGATTTCCAAATTTAGGGTATCTGCCATGTACAGTACATGTGGACGGTAGAACTGAGTTCGGAATCTAGTCGTTAGTGAGGAATCGCCTATAATTAGTCAAGGGGATCTTTTAGAAAACCCTAATCACTAATCTAATCGCAAATTGCCATAAACATTCAGGAATTCAAATTCAGTTATACGAAGAACACTGTCGATGACAGAACTTTCGATTCGTGATTCCTCCCCAAGAAAAGACTCGATCGATCTTGGGATTTCAGATTCAAATACTTTCAGAGATCCATCGTTTCTCAAGATCAGATCTTTTTCTCAAGTTGCAGATTCTTTTTCTTCTTCAAGATTTTAGACAAAGCTTTCACGCAACAAAAAAGGGCTGTTTTTCAGATCTGAGAAAGAAGATTGTTTCCAATTCAATTATTTTCTTATTGCTTTGTAGGAAATTATTTCTTCCAAGTTTTTGTGGATCCTTGTTGGAAGAACGAGTGTAAGAGATGTTGTTCTCCGAGATTGTTGGGTTGGATACTCCGAGTGTAAGATTTTTTATAATTTGAGTTTTGGTGAAGTAGCTGACTCTAGCCCAAAGTGCTAGATAGGCAAGGAGAGAAAGTGGACATACCCATCTTCGGAGAACCACAATAAATCTTTGTGTCTGTGTTGTGTTGTGATCTCTTGTTTTGTGTGCTTTATTTTGTTAAATTTTTAAATTCGCTAAAAGACACAGGATTCACCTATTCACCCCCCTCTAGGTGATTTAGGTCGACCACTAGATACTTTCAATTAGTATCAAAGGAAGGTTGTTCGTTAAAAGGTTAATACCTTGAACAGATCCCGATCTAGTTGTCAAAAGAGTCAAGCATGTCTGGAATGGACAAGAGAAAGGATTTATCCTTGATGAAGCTGTCAGTGTGCTCAAAAGAAAATTTCTCTATGTGGAAGGAAAGAGTAAAATTCTTCATGGAAGCTTATGATCCCAGAATCATCACAATAGTTGAAGAAGGTCCGCATATTCCTATGACTCCGTCAACAATTGATCATAATCTGATGATTCCCAAAAAGATGGTGAACTTGAACAACGATGAGATTGCTCTCGTCACTCTGAATAAGAAGGAGAAGAACATCATTGCTAGTGCGGTGGACGATTCGATGCTGCAAAATTTAATATGCTGTAAGTCTACTAATGAGATGTGTCAATCTCTAATTGTTCTTATGGAAGGAATGAAGGAAGTTAGGGATGATAGAAAATCCCTCCTCAATCAGGAATACAAGGCTTTCAAGCAAGGCAAGAGGGACACTATTTCTGACAACTATGAAAAGTTCATTAAGACCGTCAATGACCTAATAAATTATGGCCGTGCGTTTACTAATAGTGAACTTATTGACAAATGTTTGAGATCTTTGAGCAAAAAAATGAGATATTAAAGTTTGTGCTATAAGGGAGTTTGGTAATTTGACCAAGATAGTGCCACAGAACTTGTTCTAGAAGCACTACAACATTTTTGGTCTTTAGCAACACCTGACTTGGCAACAGTTATGAAAATGTTGCCTAAACTTTGTTAGAAAATAGTTTAGAAGTGTTGCAATAGATTTACATGTTTAGGCAACATTTTCTGTGCAACATTCAAAAAACTGTTCTCTATTCCCTTATATGTAACATTTTGGAAATGTTGCCCTTGAGGATTCACTTTAGACAACAATTATGATATGTTGTCTTCTTAAAAATTAATTTGCAATATTTTTAAAGTGTTGCCTAAAGAATATTTTATGATTAACCAAAATATGAACATAGGACACATTTTTGAGGTTTTGTTAAAAATCATTGTTGCTAGTTTTCTATATAGCGACCTTTTCGATATAGCGACCTTGTTAGATTTTTAAATTTTGTTAAAAATCATGACTCCACATTTATTGAGACATTTTAAAAAGGGTCATCGTTGTTAGTTTTCTATGTACCCACAATCGTTTTCACGGCTCATCACCCACTCCAAGCTTCTCTTTTCCGGGTGTGAGAATATCTGCCCGTTTTTCATTCGAATCAAAAATAATAACTCCACATTAATTAATTAACCTAATTAACCTACCCGCACTCCATTTCACTGCTCATCACCTCATCCGCACGGCCCGCACTCCATTTATCAGAAACATTTTCCCCCTGATACCTAACTCCAAGCTTCTCTTCCCCGGCGACGACATGCTTCTTCCCCGGGCGCGGCTGTTGCACCGCGTGGATCTTCTTCCCCGTCGACGCCGGCGTGCAAAATCATTTTCTTCGTCGACGACGCAGTCCGATTGCACCGACCTAGCTTCTTCCCTGTTGACGCCGATAGTCCGATTGCACCGAACCGACGACGAAATCCGTCAGAATTTCTCCGTGGGATACCTAGCACAGGGTTCTTGCACATTCTTCCTCTGCATATCTTGTGCTACCGTTCTCCCTATCGCTGAGGTATACCCCTTCTCCTACATATCTTGTGTCCGGTACCTAGCCCATTTGATTCCATTTTTCATGTGCTTAAATTCTGAAATATTGAGGGATGGGATTCCATTCTTCCTGTATGTTGTACGTGTGTGTTGTAGTTGTTTATGTGTGTTGTTGTTGTGTTGTATGTGTGTTGTATGTGTGTGTGTGTGTGTGTGTGTGGTGTGGTGTATGTTGTATGTGTGTGTTAGTATTGTGTGTGTGTTGTGTGGGTGTGTTAGTGTGTTAGTGTTGTAGGTGTGTTTTTGTGTTTGTTGTTATTGTGTTGTATGTGTGTGTGTGTTGTATGTGTGTTGTACAGTATGTGTGTGTGTGTGTGTGTGTGTGTGTGTGTGTGTGTGTGTGTGTGTATGTGTGTTGTATTTGTGTTTGGAATGTGTGTGCTGTATGTGTGTGTGTGTGTGTGTTGTTGTTGTATTCTATGTGTGTGTGTGTGTTATAGGTTTGTGTTGTTGTATGCGTGTGTATGTGTGTGTGTGTGTGTTTGTTTGTTTTGCTGTATGTGTTTGTGTGTGTTTGTGTGTGTTGTATATATATGTGTGTTTGTTGTTGTTGTGTTGTATGTGTGTGTGTGTGTATTTGTGTGCATTGTATGTGTTTTTTGTATGTGTGTGTTGTAGGTGTGTATGTGTTGTTGTTGTGTGTGTGTTGTATGTGTGTGTGTGTGTGTGTGTGTGTGTGTTGTATGCGTGTGTTAGTGTTGTGTGTTGTGTGTGTTGTGTGTGTGTGTTTGTGTGTTTGTGTGTTTATGTGTTTGTGTTGTATGTGTGTTGTAGCATTGTAGGTGTGTTTTTGTGTTTGTTGCTATTATGTTGTATGTTTGTGTGTGTGTGTGTTTGTGTGTGTTGTATGTGTGTGTTTGTGTGTGTTGTATGTGTGTTTGGAATGTGTGTGTTGTATTTGTGTGTGTGTGTTGTTGTTGTTATGTTGTAGGTGTGTGTGTGTGTGTGTTGTTGTTGTTATGTTGTAGGTGTGTGTGTTGTTGTATGTGTGTGTGTGTTTGTTGTGGTGTATGGTGTATGTGTGTGTGATATAGCTTCTCTCTCTCAAATAATTTTTCAGACATAAATTATCTTGCAATGTTTTATACTAATGGTTTTCTTTTCAACATATCGGCGAAGAGCACATGCAGTTCGTTGAATTTCAGCGAACTGGACATGCAATTTGCTTAATTGTAGCAAAGAACACGTGCAGTTCGCTGAATATCAGCGAAGATGCAAACTATTCTCTCTCAACATGCATGTAATGTTTTAAGAAAAAACATGCAATTCTTCTTTTGTAAATTTTGCTTTGATAATATAACTCAATATAAATTTTTTTTTGTTTAGGTACCACCATTTTTCATTATTCAAAAGATAAAATATGATGAAAAAGGATTGGATTTTTTTGCCGCGTTATGGTGAAGATTATATTAATGGTGTTAAACATTTCTTGGATATTGCGTTCAGTAAAGGGTTGTTCGAAGGAGAAGAGATTTTATGTTCATGTGTTGTTTGTTGCAATGGTATTTGGAGAAAAAGAGATATGGTGTTTGACCATTTGATAAGTAAGGGATTTGTAAAAGGATACAATGATTGGATTTGTCATGGAGAGGATATTAAACGTATGGATCTTGATGAAGAAACTAATGATGATGTAACGTCCCTAGCCGATCCAACGTGACAACGTCACGGCTCCGCTCTAGGCGACGCTACCGGGCTGCAGCCCAAGCACCCCAACCCCTCTCCATCCACATGCGGGTTGTTGGTGGCCACAGCCTCCCTTTCATGAGGTAAACTCGATAGTCAAGCCCGCACCACGGGGACTTCCCAGGAGGTCACCCATCCCAGTACTACTCCAGCCCGAGCACGCTTAACTATGGAGTTCTTTCAACTGGAAGACCTGCTACGTCTATGCATCCTAGACCGAGGAGAGCCTTGGGAAAAGATGTTACCGATGGTGGAATTCTCGTACAACAACAGTCATCAGGCCAGCATAGGCATGGCCCCCTACGAGGCTCTATATGGACGGAAATGCAGAACCCCACTCTCTTGGATTCAGAACGAGGACCCGAAGGCTTTGGGATCGGATTTTGTTGAAGACACCGAGGCTCAGGTGAGGTTGATCAGGGACAGGATGTTAGAGGCACAGAGCAGGCAGGCCAAGTATTATGACGCCCGCCATCGTCAGGTGGAATTTCAGGTCGGGGACCGAGTGTTTTTGAAGATCCGGCCTATGCATGGAGTTTCTCGGATGCGTGGCCGAAGGAAGAAGCTCAGCCCCAGATATATGGGCCCTTACAGGATCCTGGAGCGGATAGGGGTCCTGGCTTACAGGCTGGAGTTGCCACCAGAGCTGGCAGCTCTGCATGATGTTTTCCACATATCCTCGCTGAGAAGGGCTCTACTACGCCCGGAGCAGCGGATTACGACCACCGAAGGGCCGGTAGCTTCGGACCGATCTGTTCACTTGGAGCCGGTGCGGATCGATGATAAAGGAGTACGGATCCTGCGACGCAAAAAGATTCCCTTAGTCAAGGTTTTGTGGAGGAACCACGGCCAAGAGGAGCATACTTGGGAGCCGCAGGATCTGATGCAACAGAAATATCCAAAGCTGTTTGGTCAGGTATACCTCTCAACCACACAAGAAGTTTAAATTAATTACTTGACTTTAACAGGTAAGACTACTTTAGTAGGAGTAGGGGTTAATCTTCCTATTTAATAACAACTATAAGTTCATTTTCTTCGGTAAGAAGATTACCGTAGGCGAGATCGTGATTTCGAGGACGAAATCCTTTTTTTGACTTGTTGGATTTGTAACATCCCAATTTCAACTAGACCCCCCTAAGGGTGATTTTGGGCAAGGCTAGGTCAAGACCAACCCTAGGAAGACCTTGGGGACCAAGTGGGCCTAGGTAGGAGGATGAAAGCTACCATGGTCTGCAAATAGTAAAATTCAAAACAATAATTTAGAAGGACATTAGGGCTTCACCATGACTCCATGACCCCATCACAACATTATTAACCTAGCAAAGGGGGGGGGGGGGGTCAACCCAAGCTCAACCCCTTTTTCCTTTTAAGTTAACCACAATATAATGAAATATTATGGGTGGAAAGGGCTGCCAATAGGCTGGGGAGTCAGCATGGTCAGCTTTGGTGACTAGGAAAGAGAGAGAAAGCTTCATTCCATACTAATGGAGGAGAGAGAAAAGGGGAAAGAGAGTTGAAGGAGGAGATTGGCCAAGGAAAGGCCAATGGTCCCCATTGATGGCAGCATTCATCTCCTCCAGTGAAGGGGAGGAGTTTCCAGCCATTTTCCTGGCTGTCAAGGGGCTGTTACAGCCTCCACCATCATGGCCGAAACAAGCCTTTAATGGCCATGATGGCCATGGCAGTTTCTTCCATTCTTCTCCCCCTCTGATGTTTTAAACATCATCAGTGAGCTTGGAGAAGAATTTCCCAATCCTTAACTGAAGAAATCCGGCGATTTTACTGGGAGATTGCAGAATTCCGATCGGCGGCGCCACCACCATGTCAACCCGCAGATCCGCTCGTCTCCAGGCCGCCAACAAGGTCCTCCTCCTCCTCTTTTCTCATGGGTAGATCTTAGGTTTCATTAGGGCCAAGGTTCGGGCACAATTGAGCCCGATCCAATTCGCAAAATTCATGGCTTTCGGCCGAAAATTTTATTGGTTGGATCGCCGGAATCCGCCCCTCCGGCGGCTGTGCCGCCGTCTGGCGATAGCCACCACCTCAACGGAGGTGATGGTGGCGGTGGCCGGCCGGGGAAGGGACTGGGTGGCCGGCGGCAGACGCTTGAAGTCGGCACAGGAAGAAGCAATCCTGGCCGTTGGCTCATCGGGGACGATAACCCAGCGCCGTCAATCTGCGCCAAGATTCGCGCGGCATCAAATCAGATACTTTAGGATTTAAATAAATATCATTTCATTTCTGTCACATTAGATGTATTTAATGTATTTAATTTTTAAAAATACTTAGGGACCCTGAATGGAAATCTGCCCAACATGAAAATTGTAGCTTCGGGTGTCTAGTATGTAGCAAAAATTGCTTGGACCCTTTTGGGCCACTGGTTAGACCAGGGTACCCCTTTTTGGTAGGACCTATACCTAGGCCTAAACAGAAATTATTTTTGGTGCCCACACTTCATTACTTGTCCAAACAAGTTGAAATTTGGGCAGTGAGAAAGTCTTAGTCATATCTAGAACCTGTCCAAAATTTAGAATTTTTGGAGAATAGTTTTCTATAGTTTTTAGAAAAATTTAATAAATCATGATTAATTTAATTATGTGACCTAATTAATTTAAAACTCCCCCAAATTTTGGTGGGTGGTCTTAGATGTCATGATAGGTATAGGGTTAAAACTTTAGCTCATTTGGAGATGTTTAGGATAGGTAATTTACCCACCCTATATATGACCTTATAAGGGTATTTTGGTCAAAAGCCACTATTTGATGGTTGAGTGGCCAAATTCCCTCATCAGAGGTTGAAATTTTGGCCACTGATATAATTTGACTTTTTACACTCACTTATGAAGTTTGGAGTGGTTTGGACTAGGGTAGCCCTAGAATTTTAGGTAGGCCCTTTAGGGTAAATTTCTAGGGTTTGAAGAATTTGGGGTCAAAAGACGTTGGATGGACTTGAAACTTGGGAATGATGTCCATAGGGTTACTATGGTCCTGTGGTTAAAATTTTAGGGCATTTGGAAGAATTTAAACCCCTTAAATCTATAACCCTAGTTTAGGGCACTAGCTTTGAAATCATAAGATCTAATACCAAAACTTTCTGAAAAGGGCTGAGTTTTTGAATGGGTAGTTGTTTAGGGTATATATATCTCTGGAAATTTTATAATAAATTTTGGATGAATATTTTTGGTACTTTATTCACAAAGTCATGTTTTACAATTTTCACTTAGGAATTTTTGGAGAAACGTATACTTGATTAAATCTGATGAAACTTAGCAAAGGGGCTTGTAATCATGGTACCCATCTCTGTAAAGTTTTATGAAATTTTTGAAGAATGATATTTAGTAGTTGCTTCTTTAATTATTTAATTCTATGGAACTTTGGTAAATTTAATAATGACATTTAAATGGTCTACAAAAATTTAATTTCTTCATCATGATGTTTCTAGTTCCTTATGAAGCCCTAGTAATTTTTACATAATTATTGGAGACATATTTGTGGCACTTCCTTCATTATATTTGATCTTAGGAATTATTTTTAATAAATCCTTTAGAGGTCAAGAACTATCTGGCAAATTATGAAAATTGGCAACCAATAATATTTCTCTATTATTTAGTTAATAAAAATTTTAGGAGGCCATTACCTGAGAAAATCGTATGGTTCATGTTCAAATTGACTATGGCCTAGTTTTTGAGGAAAATTCAATAAATAGTAGATTAATTGGGAAAAATATGATTTTCTGAATTTAGACTATATTTATCATAATAGACCTCTGGTAAAATTTGTAGAGTTATTGAAGGAGAATTTAGAGTATCACCTATTGAGTACATCATATTAGCTTAGGGAGGTCTGCAATTAGTAAAAACAGCAGAAATCAAATCAAAGTGCACAATGAGTTTAGGAAGTTGGAATAATGGGGAATTAGTCTGGTAGGTGAATTAGGTTTGTCATCAGAAGTGTAGATGAGTAGTGGAGGTTGGTTAGAGTTGTGTGGGGTTCGGGATCGACAAAGGATCACTCATCCTCGTTGAAAAGAAGGAGTCATATACACTTGGGTTAGAATTCAATTATAACCCTAAGGGATTGAGAGATTTGTGTAGTAACCAATAATAATAAGTGCCTTGCGAAAGGGAGCTTTGGGCGTAATCCCATCGTAGTTCCTAGTGCCTTCGAGAGCCCTTCACGGGGAATACCTTGGGCAGTCCTGGGCTAACGCAACTCATAGGAATAATGAAACTTCAAGAGTAACTAGAATAATTAGGGTTTCACTCTCACACACCCCGAGGTTACGGGAAGTAATTTTGGCTAGATGATCAAGCAGTAGGCTCAGTCGTTGTGGTAAGAGGGCAGGATGGCCCGGTGAGCTTCGGCTCGGTGTTGGTACGTAAATTTGCATGTGCATAAAAGGAATGAAATTAAGGTGGTGGGTCTTCGGTATTGGAGGATCTTAGCACAGACACCAATACGTTGACTCAGCAAGTGTTGTGATAGCACTTCGCCAACAGAAGTCTGGTGCGCCAGCCGGCAAGAGTACGCAGGAGTCCACTTAGTGCACCAGCGTTGAGGCGTACGATAGGTCTGACCAGTAGTGCTATACTGGTTTAGAGGTGGGCGAGGCCCAACCCACCGCTTCCGTCTGCCACTACGGAGGTATCCTGGGAGGTGAGGCTCCAGAAAGGGGGAACTAAAGGTCTGTGTGCACAGAGTCGGGTGTGTGTGTTGCACTTGATTGATCCATCATACCCACTTGCATGTCATAGCATAAGCGATTCATTTAACACTTTGACACCTAAAATATAAGTGGTATGGGACACTTATACATTAGGCCCTGCAAAACGACCCCTTGGTCTATAAGCTTGTGTGGGCAAGTTTATAAATTAAGGCTAATTTTCTTTACATATATATATTGTTGTTAATAACCGACACCCCAACGTATAAATTGGTATGAGACTCTTTATACGATGGGAGCCTTGCAAAAGACCCCTTGCTTATATGTACCCATATAAGTTAAGGTTACTTTACTTTACTTGTTTACAAATATGTTTAGTTACTATATAAATTGCTAGTTTTAGGTCCACCGTCACCTGCATTTGATATACTCTCCACTTTCAAGTCCTCCCTTTCTTCCTCTCCGCTCGGTGCCTAGGAGCCATGGGGGAAGGGGTGGGGGATGATAGGACTTAGTCTTTTAGACTAACGGTTTTCGAACCACATCATTTAGGGGATCGCGGAGCCCAGATTGGAGGAGCAGCCCCAGAGGTCGACACGCTTGGAGATAGGGCAGTCTAGCACAGGAGTTCAGACAGCTGGGACCGTGAGGCCCTTACTCTAGTAGTGTTTATTTTATTTCCACATGAGAGATCTTGTGGTGAGGAATTGTTGTGTCGGGCATAAGCCCTTATTTACAGTGCTTGGTTTTGTGGACTCTCCCATCGTGGAGATATTTTACTTGATGTGATATTTCTGTGGACTTTTACTTAGAGTTTTGCTTCGCATGTTATTACTCTAATTTTGTTACTATGCTGCGATCGAATTGGCCGGCAGAAACGGCGTTTTGTGGTGATGACGCTTCCGGGCGAGAAGGTGTCACCGCAAAGCGGCGGTTCTGGGCATAAGACCCTGTGTTTTTAAAAACAAAAAATGGGGTCTTACAGATGATGTCTCATCTAATGATATCAATGGATTATTATTTGACACATTTAAAGATGTGTTTGAAGAAAATGGATTATACGAAGGACCAAATGGAGATGCAAAGAAGTTTTAAAAGCTTGTTGAGGAAGCAAATAAAGAACTATATCCTGGTTGTAAAAAATTCTCTACATTATCTTTTAGTATTCATATGTATTTACTGAAATGCCTGCATGGATGGAGCAATGCATCATTCACATCTCTTTTAGAGTTATTGAAAGAGGCTATACCTGATTTGAACATCCATATCTCTTTTAACAAAACAAAGTCTATGATTAGAGACCTGAGATTAGATTATAAAAAGATTGATGCATGTCCTAATAATTGCATGTTATTTTGGAAAGAACATGAGAAAGATGACAAATGTCAAACTTGTGGCGAATCTCGTTGGATTCTACCTCCTGAAGTGAATTGTGAGTCTGAGAAATCCAAGAAAGCTCACAAAATTTCTGCAAAAGTGTTGAGACATTTTCCTTTAATTCCAGGACTAAAACGACTTTACATGTGTTCAAAAACTATTGATTCAATGAGGTGGCATGCAGAAGAACGTTCAAAAGACGGCAAGTTAAGGCATCCTGCTGATGGATAGTCATGGAAAGACTTTGATGTGAATCACCCAACTTTTGCAAATGAAACTCGTAATATAAGACTTGGATTGGCTAGTGATGGGTTTAATCCATTTGGCAATATGAGTCTATCACATAGCACATGGCCTGTGGTATTAACAGTGTATAACTATCCTCCAAATTTATGCTTGAAGCCAGAGAATCTTATGATGTCTTTGCTTATTCCCGGACTGCAATCACCTGGAAATGCTATTGATGTGTTCCTACAACCATTAATTGAGGAGCTAAAGATATTGTGGGATGCCGGAGTAGAAACATATGATGTTTCCAAAAATCAAACATTTCAGATGCGTGCTGTACTTTTGTGGACAGTTAGTGACTTTCCTGCATATGATATGTTATCTGGTTGGAGCACTAAAGGAAGGTTCGCATGCCCTGCTTGTCATTATGAAACATCTTCTCGTTATTTGAAACATAGTCGAAAGATGTGCTACATGGGTCATCTAGTATTTTTGGATGTGAATCATAAGTGGCGTTCTGATAAAGTTTCTTTTAATGGGATGACAGAATATAGGTCTGCACCTTGCTTGTTAGATTCAAAAAAAATTTAGAAGATTTATAAGACTTTTCTGACATATTCAAGGAGAATGATAAGAAGAAAAAATTTGGTTCGTGGAAAAAAAAATCTATCTTTTGGCAGTTGCCATATTGGAACAGTATTACTTTACGCCATAATTTTGATGTCATGCACATTGAGAAAAACATATTTGATAATATAATTGGGACACTTTTAGAGATTGAAGGAAAGAGAAAAGATCATGCAAAGGCTTGTTTGGACCTACAAGATATGGGGATAAGAAAGAAGCTTCATTTGAAGGCAACAAGTGATGGCAAGAAAACTCAACTCCCAAAAGCTTGTTTCTCCCTAACAAAAAAATGAGAAATCTATCTTTTGTGGTGTTCTAAAGAATGTAAAATATCCTGATGGGATAGCCTCTATTATTTCTCGATGTGTTCATGTTGATGAAGGAAAAATATCCCGGTATAAGAGTCACGATGCTCATATTATATTGCATTACTTGCTACAAATAGCAATAAGAGGTATAACTCCTAATCAAGTTGCAATTCCATTAATTAGGCTTTGTTCCTTCTTTCGTTGCTTATGTCAAAAGGTCATTGATTTGAGAAGTTTAGATCATTTAGAAATGGAGATGAGTGAAATACTTTGCCAGTTTGAAAGAATCTTTCCTGCTAGTTTTTTTGACATAATGATCCATTTACCTATTCACCTAGCAAATGAGGTTAGATTAGGTGGGCCAATTCAATTTCGATGGATGTATTATATGGAAAGATATTTGGGTGAATTAAAATCATTTGTTCGTAATAAGAGTCGCCCAGAAGACTCTATTGCAGAAGCATATTTGGCGAAGGAGTCTTTGACATTTTGTTCTCGGTATTTATCTAGTGATGTTGATACACGCATCAATAGAGTGGCAAAAAATAATGAATTTTCTATTAATGGACATCATATTGGGGGGGGGGGGGAGAAGTCTCAGTTCTCTTGATCATAAGTTACTAAACAAAGCCCATGGTTATATTTTGTTCAATTTTGATGAAGTTCAAGATTACATCAGGTACTATCATCATTTACTTATTACAATATTTTAAAAAAATAATTTAACATTGGTAAATAATCTTGACTTATTTATTTTATAGGGAACATGAGGTTTATCTTCAAAATTACAAAAAAAGAAGTACGTGGAGCAAAGGTAAAAGTCAAAGAGATGATTTCATTCAATGGTTTGCAATACGTGCCATGAATGATGATGTTTCAGATTTCATAAAAGAGTTGTCTCGGGGGCCAAATAATATTTCAAAAATATATTCTGGATATCTTATTAATGGATATAGATTTCATACAAGACAACGCAATGCAAGGCGAAAAACCCAAAATAGTGGGGTCACTTTGGAAGCGGTAACCCAAAGTTTTAAAAGTGTTAAGGATGAACATCCTGAAAAGATATGTATGACATATTATGGAGCAATAAGTAATATCATTGAGGTAGATTATTATGGATATTTGAATCAAGTGTTATTCAAATGTGTTTGGTTTGAGGCTAAAGAAGACAAATATGGGATGACTTTCGTTTATTTTAATAAAGAATGTTACAAGAATGATCCATTTGTCCTAGCATCTCAAGTGTAACAATGCTTCTATGTCGAAGATCCTTTTAATAAAAATAAGCAGTATGTTTTGAAAATACTTCCAAGGGACTCATTTGATATGGGAGATAATACAAATTTAAATACTCAAGAAGCACCTGAGGTTCCAATAAATATTGTTCTATCAACAGATGATGTTGAAGTTGATTTGGCTAGGGAAGATTTACCAGATGATATTATTGAAATGTCTTTATCTGAAATTCATGTTCAACACAAGGAGCTCGATGATGAAATCATTTTTGAAAGTGAAAATGAAAGTGATTCTGACTTTGTTTTTAGTAATAATACAATCTAGGTAATGTTTTTTTTATTTATTAAATACCGTTTGTTCGAATTATTGTACAAGCATATATTAAATATTAAAATATGTTTAATATTTGATTTTATCATTACAGAAATGAAGAAAGCAAAAAGTGGTTTTGATGTAACTATTCAGGCAAGGTCCAGTGTTGAACTGGCGAGAAAATTTCGTCAGGTTAAACAGGAGAAAGCTGATATTTTGCATAGAAAGCTTCGTGAAAGAAAGGGCAAAAATATTCAAGAAGATGTTGAAGTTGTTGAACCAAAAAAATTGGTATGTAGAATATTCTCTTTTTTATATTGTGTCTATTTACTTTAGATTGTCTTATTTTATTTATTCATTAAATAGCTAAAGATCCGCATCCAAAGAAGCTTCAAGCTGAAGAACCTGCATCCATTATACAACATTCCAATCAACATCAAGCCCGACAAGTAACAAGGAACAGGAAACGTCATTCAATGTTGATTGATGACTCTGTTGGAGTTTATGAGATTTCTCCTAAAGGAAGAAATCAACATGATCAAATTCAGCCTCCTATAAAGGTGAATCAAAATCAACCTTCATTAAAAGTGAACAAAAAACTACCACCATCTAGAAAACTAGATTTTGAGCATAGTGAGACAAATGAGTTACTTCGGGTTGATGGAGCTCTCAATCAAGAAGATGTTGAAGTTGTTGAACCAAACAAAGAAATAAGTATGTAGATTATTCTCTTTTTATATTATCTATTTATTTTAGATTGCCTAATTTTAATTATTCATTAAATAGCTAAAGATCCGCATCCAAAGAAGCTTCAACCTGAAGAACATGCATCCATTATACAACATTTCAATCAACATCAAGCTCAACAGGTAGAAAGGAATAAGAAATGTCCTTCAATGTTGATTGATGACTTTGTTGGAGTTTATGACATTTCTCCTAAAGGAACAAATCAACATGATCAAATTCAGCCTCCTATAAAGGTGAATCAAAATCTATCACCATCTAAAGAAATTCGGGAAGAGCTTAGTGGGAGAAATGAGTCATTACTTCAGGCTGATGGATTTCTCAATCAAGAAAATGTTGAAGTTGTAGAACAAAATAAAGAAACTGGTATGTTGATTGTTTTTTTTCTTATATTGTGTGTATTTAGTTTAGATTGTCTTATTTTAATTTGTTTAAGTGCTCCACTATACAATGAAATTAGCAGCAAGGATCAAAAGAACTCGTGGAGAAACAATGTGCAAAAACATTCATGCAAGAACTTTAGAGGAGCGAGTAGAAGTTACCTTAAATGAACACGGTCAACCAATAGGACCTACTGACAGTGTCGTGTCAGACTTAAGTCTCTTTTTGGGCACATTGGCTAGAAATTCAGCATTTTGTCCATTAATGTAGATAAGTTAGGCTTCCATGCCAGATGAGAACTTAGAGCGTGTATGGAATTATACCAAGGTAAACATACATATATTTTGTTCTCTTAACGTAATTTGTATAATTATTTACAAATATGGATCGAATAACCTTTTTTTCATTTTTTTTGTAGTCAAAGTTTATTTTACAAGATGATGCAAAAAATTGGGTAAAGTTCACTGTTAGAGATGCTTGGAGACGTTACAAACACATTATTAAGAAGAATCATTTTTTGAAGTATTCCAACATGACTGATAGGATCAAAAATCGCCCCATAAAGATGTCAGAGTCTCAATTTATAAAGCTTTGCATTTTTTGGAGTTCGGAAACTATACAAGTAAGAGTAATAATTGTTTTTTAAGTTATAGTAGAAAATATATTTGTATATATCTTTTCTCATTTTTAAGTTAATGTGCAGTCAATCAGCAAATGGAATACTCAAAGCAGGGCTACACAAAAGTGGAGGCATCGAATGGGCACCAAAACCTTTGCTATAATTCGTGAAAGAATGGTAATACATTAAATTCCATTCACATCCTTTGCATCTCTAGCTCTCAATTTTAATTCTTGAATGTAGTTTTTACGCATAGACAATTATATTGTGTATATTTGACTCACATCCTTTGCAGAGAGCATCAAGCTCCTCATGGGACCTCGCTGAAATCACGCTTAATTTCAGCATGCTGCAGGTGCAGCTCGCTGAATTTCAGGGGGCTGCAGGTGCAGCTCGCTGAATTTCATTAGGCGAGGATGCTCCACTTTTTACGAGAGTTTTAGCCACTTTTTGGGAAATCATTTTTTTCTCTATTGTGATAAAGTTCTTATGGTCACCTGATTTTTTAGCTCCCCTTTGTACTAGAATTTGGCGCAAGATTCTGTATTCTGAATGGAGCTTCTTCCCTGCCATTGACACTGATCACACCTGCAGTGACATTTTGTTTGAGAAAATTGTGCATTCATGTAAATGCTACTTGCGCTTTTTTACAATTGTGTTCACAACTGTTGTCACTCACCACTTGATTTCATTTACCCAAATGCCACTTGCATTTTTTATAACTATGCATACGTGGTCTCTCCCAAAAGGTTTGTAATATACATTTTTGAGCACTTTGGGATTGTTGAGTCCTGTATTATTGCAAGTTGATGATATTGAATTGATGTCACATGCTAATTAATATTGAATCATTGAATTGTACCTGGTACTTGCAAATCTGTGTATGGGAAAATATTATTTGTTAGGTGATCCTTAACGAATGATGGTTTAACCCATGCGTTTACGGCCATCACCCAAGAAAAAAATGAAGTGCAATCATAACCCAAAACTCAAGTAGTTTCCTGCCCCAGGGCCTAATTCCAGCACCCAAAAAATAAATTACTGCTGCCCAAGCCCACCATTGCAGCAGCTGGCACTATTCCCACATCCCCAAACCCCACTCCAGTAACTACCGAGACCTCTCCTACAGGCCGACACCAAGAGCTTCCTCTACAATCCCTCTACTACCTAGTTGTGTAAGTTCTCTAGTTTAAAGTCAAAAAATTTATGATTGAATCTTGTGTTAATTTCCTATTTGAAGAACACTAGTTTGTAGTCTTTGTTTCCAAATTTTGAAGTGTTGTATGCTTCCATTTTCTTGACTATTTGACTTCAAGCACTCTTGCATTTGTATGCTTTCTTTTTCTTTGGAATTGCGACATGTGCTAGCTAGATGAAAAGACATGATGTGCTTAGACATTAATGAGATTATGACTAAAGATAGGGGAGAATGTTGACATGCACCTGCAGCTCGCTAAAATTCAGTGAGCTGCACCTGCACCACGCTGAAATTCAGCGAGCTACACCTGCACCTGCAGCACGCTGAAATTCAGCGTGGTGCACCTGCAAAATGGTGTGCTTGAGAGCACTCTGCGAGAGTGGTGGTGGTTGTGAATGTAGTTATGAAAAACATTGAATTTCATTTGGATTGATGTGGATAGGAACATTGTTTTCCCAAGATAACATTTTAGGCTAAAATGCAGTATATCAAGCTTGTTTGCTTTAGCTGTTAGTGGCTGTGAACTTGAAAAGGTGAAATATAGGCTCTGTTTCGCATGGTTGCGACGGTCGTAAACACATGGGTTAAATCGTCATTCATTAAAGATTATTTAACAAACATCATCCGTTTGAACATAAAAGTCGATGAAGTTCTTTGGGTGGGTGTTAACGAATGATAATTTCATCTCTATATTCATGACTGCCACCACCGTGTCAAATAGTTGGGTAGGCAATTCTCATGTTTTCCTATGATAATGGCTCCGTTTGGCATAGTGGTGACGATCATGAACATAGGGGGTTAAATTGTCATTTGTTAACACTTGCTTAAGAAATTTCATCAACTTTTATGTTCAATCGGATGATATTTGTTAGGTGATCCTTAACGAATGATGGTTTAACCCATGCGTTTACGGCCGTCACCTAAGAAAAAAATGAAGTGCAAACATAACCCAAAACTCAAGTAGTTTCCTGCCCCAGGGCCTAATTCCAGCACCCAAAAAATAAATTCCTGCTGTCCAAGCCCACCATTGCAGTAGCTGGCACTATTCCCGCATCCCCAAACCCCACTCCAGTAACTACCGAGACCTCTCCTACAGGCCGACACCAAGCGCTTCCTCTACAATCCCTCTATTACCTAGTTGTGTAAGTTCTCTAGTGTAAAGTCAAAAAATTTATGATTGAATCATGTGTTAATTTCCTATTTGAAGAACACTAGTTTGTAGACTTTGTTTCCAAATTTTGAAGAGTTGTATGCTTCCATTTTCTTGACTATTTGACTTCAAGCACTCTTGCATTTGTATGCTTTCGTTTTCTTTGGAATTGCGACATGTGCTAGCTTGATGAAAAGACATGACGTGCTTAGACATTAATGAGATTATGACTAAAGATAGGGGAGAATGTTGACATGCACCTGCAGCTCGCTGAAATTCAGCGAGCTGCACCTACACCACGCTGAAATTCAGCGAGCTGCACCTGCACCACGCTGAAATTCAGCGTGCTGCACCTGCACCACGCTGAAATTCAGCGTGCTTCAGGTGCAGAACGCTGAAATTCAGCGTGCTTCAGGTGTAGCACGCTGAGCCAAATGGTTATAAATTGTTATTTTTTTACTGTACTGACTGAAAGTTTTAAACTTCTGAGTGATGTGTTTGTTGTGTGCATGGTCTTTCACCTCTTCACAAGTCCTTCAATTTCTATGATAGATAGGCAAAACTTGTTGGAGATATTTTTCAGCTTGGACCCAAACCTAAATTTGTGCTTGCATGATCATATGCGTTCAAAAAATAATCGCATACAACCAAAGAATGGTTGCATGTCACTGATTATGTGCAGTTCGTTAATTATGTTCAGTTCACTGATTATGTTTAATTTTCAATATTTTTTATGCATATGTAGCGTTCAAAAATGAAGAGAGACCCCACTCAAGCTGAAGTTTTTATTGAAACTCGAAGTAGCATTAGTGGAAAGGAGCTGGATTTAGAAACCAACAATGCAATTGTGAGTTATTTTTTTAATTAAGATCAAATATAATTTACTTATTTTATTTTATTTAAAAATCAACTATTCAATTTAATTGTTATCAGTCTCAACTTCAAGATACTATGAATAACGAGAAAAGTAATGTCGAAGCATTTAAAATTATGTTTGGGAAAGAACATCCTGGATCAATGCGTTGCTTTGGAAAAGGTATTACACAAACAGCTTTGAAGCGAAAGGAAGACATTGCGGCTTTGAAGAAAGTACATAATGAAGAAGTGGCTTTGTTGAATGAAAAAGTGCAAAATGTGGAAGATACACTTAATACTCTAAAAGTGGTACTTAAGATTATGCTTCAACAAAGCAAACCCGTTGGAATTGATGTACAATCATTAGAGAATCTATTAGGTTCATCTCTAGGGGATGCAAATAGTGGACAGAAGAGAGACGGGCTACCGCATGCACATTCTTCTACATCAACACACGTTCCAAACTATGGAGAGGTATAATGTTGTAGATTTTCATACAATATATTAAAATACTTTTATATGTTTACAATTTTTTATTTATATATTGATTTTGATGTCATTGTATTTATATATATATTATTTTACTTTGTGCAGAAAGTTCTTGAAGATGGCCAGGAAGACAAATGAGGATTTGCAATATGATCGATGACACCATATCATGAAGATCATTTGATGTTTAAGTTGATTTAGATAATTTTGTTTGTGTACTGTAATATTTAAATATTTTGATGTATTTTGATAAATTATGAGGATACTAATGACTTGTTAAATATTTAATGATAAAACATGTGCAAAATTGTTATATATTTATGTGTTATAAAAAATGTCTCATTATATAGGCTTCGTTTGGGAGGACTTATTTTCACCGGTCAAGCAGTTACGATCACATGAATTGGACCGTAATTAAGGTCTGGTTCATGCGGTCATAACCGCTTGATCGGTGAAAATAAGTCCCCCCAAACGGAGCCATAATCTGTTTGGTTTTGAAGTTTTAATTTATTTTCATGTTCTTTTTAAAATTTATATTTTTTTTATTAATTAAATAGTTTTGGCAACATTTATTAAATGTGACTTTAAACATTTTGAAAATGTTGAAATAGGTCCATGTAAAAACTGTTGCCTTTACTAGGGATATATGCAACAGTTTCAAGTAATGTTGCCTAAACATGTAAAAACTGTTGCCTTAGGTCTTTGGTAACACGGGCATAGACATACACCCCTATGACAACAATTTTCAATGTTTTGGCAACACTTTACGGTTTTAGGCAACAGTTTTTAAATGTTGCTAAAGACCAAAAATGTTGTAGTGAAGCTTCTTTCTCACGAGCTGCAACTCAACAAAAGAAAGGCATAAGAAGAGGGAAGCATGACTTTAGTTAGAGAGAAGTCTGTAGCACTGAAGGTCGAAGGGTCAAGGAAAGGCAGAGCCGTGTCACCATCAAGGACACGGGCTTTAAATGAACGTGAAGATTCAGATCCATGCACCTCCAGTTCTGAAATGTCAGATGGAGAATTTTCTTGGATCCTTTCCTCTTCTGATTACAGAAAATCTTGTCGTGATGGTGATCATCACAAGAAGAGCTACAATAACAATGACATGTATAAATAAAAACATAACAAAGACGTTTCTTCTGACATACTTTGTTATTGTTGTAATAAGTCTTGATACATGATCGGCAACTACCTACATAAAAAGAGGGAAGGATCCAAGAAATAAGAAAAGAGATCCTTCAAAGGAAAAAAAAGAGAAAATAACGTCATTGCTAAGAAGTCAAAGACTTTCAATGATAGCGACTCAAGTGAGTCAAGCTCGAATGAAGAAGCCTATTTTGGGCTTATGACACATACCGACGAGGATAGCTTCGACTCCCAATATAGCGAGAAGGTAAATTCACATACTCTGTCTGAATCTAATACAATATACGATGGTCATGAAGACTACTCATCTGAGGAGGATTCAGACTTAATGGTGTTGCATTGAGCATTACTGAAGGGATTTGACAAATGTCGCAAGATGGTCAAATATCAAGACAAAGAGATCGTCTTTCTCAAGGAATTAGAATCTGAACCGAGGGAGGAAATTGAGAGATTGACCCCTCTCAAAGATGAAATTCAATTTTTGAAAGGGGACCTAGAAAGCTCTACTGAGTTAGTAAGTCTGAAAGAGAAGTTCATAAATGAATTGGAAGAAAAGATATTAACTGAAAGGAAGCTTGTAGAAAGCTTTTCGAAGACAAAGACAGTCCTTACTCTCATTGATGGATTTTAAGCCTCTAAGGAGAGTGAGTTTGGATATAATGCTGCTAAGGATAAATGGATGGATCCTCAAAGTCAACCTTCCTTCAAGAAGGTAATCTTTCCTATAAATCAGTATGACCTTGAAAAACCCTACGATCATTTTGCTAGACCAATGCACGTTACCTCTAAGAAGAATAACCAAGGATGGATCCATCACAGAAATCTTGGAACCAGTGCTCTCATGGCATCCCAAGAAGAGATCATCCTTCAGCACTATGGTCCATTCGTTCATGGATTGAATGCTAAGAAAGCACCAAAAGTAAAATATGTTGCCAAAAAGCCATATGAGATAAAGAAGCCGAGCGTATGTTGTTCTCACAAGACTTCTACTTCTAGATCAGTAGCTCCTGTCACACCTCCCATTCAAAAGGTGACGCAGGAGAAGAAAGGAAGGTATAACTGATTTGACTGTTTGTGCTGTGACAAAATTGATCATTTTGTCATAGATTGTTGGTTCAATTCTAATAATTAT
The DNA here is from genome assembly GCA_039583875.1 of Platanthera guangdongensis. Classification (NCBI taxonomy): domain Eukaryota; kingdom Viridiplantae; phylum Streptophyta; class Magnoliopsida; order Asparagales; family Orchidaceae; genus Platanthera; species Platanthera guangdongensis. The sequence continues at coordinate 18,280,205 of CM077153.1, read as the reverse complement.
AATACTCCACGAGTTAACAATGCAAGAATGACCCCTCACAATGTTAACATTTCTAGTGGTGTTTATGTAACAAACACTACAAGAAAAAAACATAATTAGCAAAGAGCTGAATACCTTGCTAATTCTTCAAATTCGTTGCTAATTTTAATTAGCAACGAATTTAGAAACAAAAAAATTTCGTAGCTAATATGCTCCTAGCTAATTTTAGCAATGAAATTTTTTCTTTCTATATAGCAAGGATTATTTAGCAAGATATTTTATCCATTCTAAATTAGGAAGGAATTCTGTTTTTGTTGCTAAAAAATTCATTTATTTAATTGTGGATGCTAGGTTTCGAACACCCAACCTAATCCAAACAAACAACCCTTCTTACCAACTACTCTAACTTAATTCTTTGTTTTTAAGTGACAATATTATTTATATGTAACGTATGCATACATAATTCATAAAATAATGTAATCAAATATAAATATATAATATATATTTCTTTATATAACATATATATTTATATATATTTATTAATTATATATAATATATTTATATATATTAATTATATATATAATATTTATTATATATATATATAATATTTATTTATTATATATAATGATATTTTTTTTGTTATATATATGTGTGTTTCTATATAATAAATGAATATAACTTTATAATATATATATATGTATAGTTATTTATATTATATATTGTTCATATAATTTGTATGTATTATAAATATAATTAATATGTTGAATACTAACAATCTTTATTAATTTATAAATTTATATATGCGAATTTAAATAATAGATAAAAATATAAAATTGTATAAATAATTACATATATATTATATATTAATTATTTTGTTGAATGCAAATAATTTACATATTTATAAATATATTAAGCAACAATTATGTTTTATGGGAAATGATAATTTTTTAAGAAAGTGTCATGTCATTTTTTGAAAAAAAAATTAATCAATAAATATTTAGCAACATAAAAATTCATTGTTATTTTAACGACATAAATTTTGCACCGCTGGAAGACGGCGAGGAGAAAGCGCGGAGAGGGGCGAGCGAGGTGGCCCGGATAGGAGCTGGAATGTTGAGTCGAGCTGGAAAGCTAGGGCATATTTATTAATTAAGTAAAGATGTTATATAGGTTCATAAATATTAGTGAAATAGAAAATAATTTGGAGGGAAATGAAATTTTTCCCTCCATCATATTTTAATCTGAATTAATTAGAAACGAAATTTTGAAAGGAAGTTTTTTTGTTTCTAATTAGTAATAAATATTTTGCAACGAAATAATTCGTTGCTAATTTTGCAACAAAATAATTCGTTGCTGTTTTTGTAGGTAAAAATAAAACTCATAAACCTAGCTAAATTTGATGCTAATTAGCAACAAATATTTGAGCGTTCATAATTTTCCTTACTAATTCATGTTTTTCTTGTAGTGAAGAAACCAAAGATCTAAATCTATTTGAGTTTCTAAGGATATTTAATCTGTGAATGCAAGTATTTAATCTATGAACACTATTTCTTTTTAATATTGTATAAATATTATAAATATATTATATATAATATATTATAATAATTTCAAGTTGTATTATGCCTCCACCTCTTGAGGCCGTTACCGTGGGCTTTGTCCACCTAGGAGGGAACCCGAACCCAACACTTGTAGGGGCGGTGTCCTCTGCTGAATAGAAGATTAAAGTACACGACGATTGAGAACATATCACTCACCAGCTGGCTCCATAGGCATCTCTAGAAGGCCTGAAAGATAATCCACATGCGGATTGCCCAATCCATCGGCAACCACTCAATGATGATTTTATGAGGGCCTAAGAGATGATATTTTTTAGCATGTGTAAGGTGTGCTTAATTTCTGTGGATTGTCGTTGAAGTCTGTAGGATAAGCTGTAAGGTTTGCTTTCTTCTGTGGATTGTCCACAGAAAGACGTGCACATCTTTCATCGACAATCACTCAAAATATGATGATTTCCTGAGGCCGGGTCTGAAATTAAGATAAGAAAATATTGCATGTAGAGGCCGGGCAGGGCCTGAAAGATAAGCTGTGGATTGTCCACAGAAAGACATGCACGTTTTTCACGTGGTAGGCCAGAAAGATAAGCTGTGCTGTCATCTACAGCCGCTCAATTAATTAATGATGATTTTTTGAGGGTCTAAAAGATAAGCGAGCTTGCTTGAAGCAATGGGTTCAGGAATTACCTATAAATAAATACCTCTGCATGTGGGTGGAGCAATGCAAGGCTGTCTCAAACCGCAAAAGTTTCATATATAATTTAAGATCGAGAGAGAGAGAAAATTGTTGGCTGAATAATGATTTGACCTAAGTCAAAAGCAAGTTTTATACATTTATTATAAATATATTATTATAGGGCGGTGATATTTGCAGGCCATCTATGGATACTTGCAGCCCATGGATATTTGCAGCCCAAAAATAGATATTTGCAGTCCCATCGGATATTTGCAGCCCTTTTTTAAAAGTTTATAATTGATTTTCTTTTATCTTTTTGCTCCACTAATTGCTAAAACTAATAAACCCTAAATTACACATAATACATTCAAACAAAAACATATATTTTATCATTCTAACAAAAAAAAATGACAAAAACTATATTTTCTTCATTCAGCTCCGTTATAGCAATGAACACATATCGTTCAGGCTTGATACATCTTCCCCAAAATAAACACTAGCCTGCACACAATTAAAAAATGGGTTTATTTTAGTATTGTAAAACGAAAATGCTATCATAAAAAAAAAATTTGAAGTTGCGAAGATCTTACAAAATAGATGTATGAATTTGTCTGATACCCCTGATAAAATAAGCGTGAATGTAGTGGATGGCCAACCTACAAACAAATTTGAGTATATAAATTAAAATAAGGGCGCCCTAAAACAATTATGTAGAAAATAAATCACACTTGAACAAATGCATACCTTTCACATATTCTGAATACGTGTTATGTAAGGAATTTCCCATTCTTCTGCTATGTCTTTACGGTACCTCGACCATACCGGAAATAATGTTGGTAGCGGACAATCTTCATGGATTTTCAGAAGAACAAAATGGTTGCCATTAACAAAACCAATATTGATGACCATTCTTAAAGGTGGCAGCGCTGAATGCAATGGAAGAAATGTGAATGATTGTTCTCTTGAGTAATGAACAAATTGGGCGTTGTAACATGATGCCACTACTAGACCCATATCTGGCATGGACATCCATTTATCCACCGGGGCAGGAGTAATATAACAATCTAGTGAGCTTAGTAACTCCAATCTCCTTGTCACTCCCATTATCATGTTGTACAACTCTTCATGTTCATATAATTCTTGGCATAAATCCCGACGCACTTGAACCCAATTTTCCTTCATGTTCATAGCAATACTTACCGCTCTATATCCGCAGTGACCATCGCCCATCACATCGGTGATATCAATAATATGTGTTGACATGAATGGTGACATTTGTGATTTGATATGCTCAAGCAAAGTATTTCTTGTTTGGATAACCTTTCTTGCAGCTTTCTTTATATTCATCTTCAAAGGTTTAGTATTTATGGGTTGGTGATCAAGCATCAAGACATGCTCAAAATATGAAGGCTCTCTTTTGGTTGTCTTATAATCATCCACCATTCTCTTCAAACTCCCCTTTGGACGCCCCCGCAGTTTTCTCGGAATTTTTGGTTCTTGTGTTTGACTTAATGGCGGATTGATTATTTCACGGAGCTTTCTCTTTATTTCTTTTTTTTGGAGATCACTACTTGTCTTAAACCTGTTTAAGAGACCTTCAATATCATTACCGATATCATTTCCATCCGTGCATTCAACTTTGACTGAAGGACTATATTTGTTCTCGAGCAAAGTCAACTGTCTCCAATGCCTGTGTATCATCCAAAGTGGCAATGGTTTGGAACCACTGACAAATGACAATAACTCGTGTGCGCATGGTAAACCAAATGTAAATCTAAGTTTATGCGTGCATTTATCTGTTTCAAAATCAATTTCTTTGCTTGAAATCTCCTCTTTTTTAATAAGCTTTAACGCAAAAACTGAAATATTACCAACAAGCTCAGTGTACAACAAACTTTTAAACCATGTGCTCATATGAATCTTGCTTTGCCCAAACATCTTCTTAATCTCTGTATGTTGTAACACAAGTAACTAATCAAAAGCTTTCCATACGGTTGTGAGATTACCAGTAGAAACTTCTAAGAATTTTTTCAACTTGCTATGTCCACTTTCAACACGGTTGGTAGACGTATTACCCAAGTGCAAATATTTATCAATCCATGCTGAGACGAAATATTCCGTGTACGGGTCGAGCCATGTTGTGTTAACATATGAAAGAACGGTAGGGTGCATAACTCCATAATCAGCTATCAACTGATTATATCGCATGTTGAACACATTTTCAGTTATAGATTCTACAATATGTTGCCAAACACCCAAAAAAATGTCACTCTTTTCCGTTTGTGAAAATTTTTTTGCAATGCGCCAAAATATTTCTGCTAATATGAACCCGACATAATAGATTTTTGCCTTGAGGAAATACACACTTGATTGCGTTCATTAAAGCAACTTCCCGATCAGTGACAAAACAATTTGGCAAGTTACTTTCTTCAAAAATACTCTTAAAGCACTCCAATGCCCATCGATAGCTACATTCAGTTTCGTTTGACATGAAAGCAAAAGCTGAGAAAAACGACTGATTTGTCGATGTTAAACCCACAATACAAAGTAAAGTTAATCGATATCGATTGGTCTTATAAGTGCAATCAATCATGAAAGTATTTGAGAACATATTAGTCAACTTAACTGAAGTCGGATGTGCAAAGAATAAACATTCCAACTGATTAGTAGAAACAGTCACGACATTAAAACTAATATATCCATAATCGACAATGCACTTATATAAAAATTGTATTGGAGTCCCACCCTCCAATTCGGCTCTGAGAATCTTTGCTTTTTGGTTATAAATTGTCCTCAATGTTGTACTGTTGTCTGGATTTCTTTTCTTTAGCGTCATTAGTATTTTTCGGGGTTTCACAAATGCATTACACATATCTTCAACTATTTTTTGCTCGCACCTGCTTAGTCTTCCCGCATAAGGGTGTGCTTCTAAATGAACCATCTCATGATTATGAATCCCGTATTCAACTGTAATTTTCCATTCATTTTCTTCTTCTCTCCGTCCTCGAAGTGAAAATTTACAACCACATCTCTTTGAGCTAGATTTTCGTAGATTTTGCTTTACAAAATTTTTTGGATTTTGTCTTGCTCGCACAACTCCATATCTATTGCATCCAAGAGTAACTCTAGGTTTTGCTCTTTTTTCGAGTTTGTCGGCCCTTAGAATGATAACAACAAATCCCAAGCCTTTACCAACATGTCTAGCCCATGCAATCAATTCTTCCTTAGTAGAAAAACTCATATTTGTTACAAAATGTTCCCCCATATCAACATGTGGTTGTTGAGGAACATCTCCATAAGTCAACAATTTTACCCCTCCACTGTGCATTTCACTCTAAAATTGATGAACCAACAAACAAAATCAATGCTAACTATTCAAAAAAAAAGAAAAATCACAACCCAAAAATTATGAACTGTATTACCTCAAAAGTGGGAGATATTGTTGGAGATGAAGGCTCCGACATATTCAACTAATTTTGAAGGTTGACAGAGAATCCCACGATTTGAATGCATAAAAGACCCTAAAAACCAAAAGACACTTTAGTTCTTCAAATCAAAAAATACATTTCGAATATAACATTTGATAAGGAGCATCACGAAAGGCGTTTAGATACAAGGATGAGTATGATTCTCATAATTAATAGGAGAATACAAGACATTTAGATACAAGGCATGAGTATGGACATGTTCTACACTCTTTGAATCAAAACATGGACATGTTCTATACTCTTTGAATCGTGCTTTCATTTACCTCTTGTCATAAGCATTTTTTGGGTGAAAAATCTCTTATTATTATTGTTTATGCCATAAATCAACTCCCACCTCCTGTGATCAACCGCCAATTCCTATATGAAATGTTGTATGGAATATCTTCAAACTATAGTCTTTGGATTTGCTTGCTTCATTTTTTTTGCAACATCAAAAACGCCTAAAACTTGTTTTTTAAGTCCAATTTATTGCTTCCCAGGCTATGGTATTGAACATAAAAGATACCATTGTTTGGTATCTTGACCCATCGCATTCTGGGAACACAATATATTCCTCACTATCCAAATTTTTGCATATTTTCTCTTGCATTCACTCTTCCTCTTTGTTCCACTCCTTTTCCTACTAATTTTAATGCAGGTACCACAAATAAAATCAGCATACCGCACTCCCAAGAACATGCATACCACAGATAAAATCAGCATACCACACTCCGAAGAACATGCACAAATACCACTTATAAGCAAAAACTAATCGGCATCAACTTCCCGCTCCTCTAAAACCCCATCTTGGACGAGCTTATCAACAAAAAAAACTAATCGGCATCAAAGAGGCTCAACGGAAACATTACCGGGCGGTGAGGGGGAAATCGGGGCTTTGCTATCCAGCCGGCGAGGAGGGAAAACGCACAGTCGCACCCACACACTTCTCCAGGTGGCGGCGCCGGCAGCAAGGAGGCTTCCGAATGGGCGGCGTGGCGTTGGCGAGCAGTTCGCACGGTGGCGGAGGTCGGCCCGGCGGTGCGGAGGTCGGCGATGATTTCTCCGAGCGGAGCGGCGGAAGATGTATCGTGGGATTAGGGTTCGCGATGAGAGGGGGGCGACAATTAGAGGTTTTATTAGAAAAAGAAATTGATTTTATTTTTAAGAGAAGGGGCTGCAAGTATCCATAGATGGCCTGCAAATATCACCGCCCTTATTATAATATAATTTGGAAGCATTGCTGGCCTTAAATGATGTGAAAGGCATGCATTAATTGGAGGTAAAATTGGTTTTCTCTTTCTACCCAAAAATAGTAAAACCTGCCGCCTACAGTAGTACTGGCTTACTGCACATAAAAACCGGTCCCGACCGGTCCGGTTCGGACTGGTCCGGTCGGGACCGGACAGGGACCGGTTCCCGTTAGGACCGGTCCGGGACCTGACAGTCCCCCGTTTAAGGGTAAAAACCGGTCCCGGATCGGGACCGGTAAAAGACCGGTCCCAGTCCGGGACCGGTTTCGGGACCGGAAAAGAGCCTAATGGCTCTTTTAATATATATTTTTTTATTAATAAAAAATATATATATATTTTTAATTTACTTCTTAACCCCCCCCCCCCCCCCCCCCCGCTCCCTCATTTCCCTCTCTTACTCTCTCTCACTCATATTCGTGTTAAATGACTTCCTCCTTCTCCATGCCGGCGTCCTCCTCAGCGTCCGTCGATCATGAGATCGTTGAGCACCGGCATAAAGCGGCGGTATGGGATAACTTCGATAAAGTGCGGATCGACGGAGAAATTAAGGCGAAGTGCAAACTTTGCGTGAAGCTTATGTCCGCTAACAGTAGCAACACAACGCTCGCCCGACACAACAAATCGTGTTTTTCCAAACAAGCCCCGTCGGAGGCCAACCAAGTTCAAATTTCGACGACCGGACACATTTGGACGTATGACCAAGCTCGGCAACGGGAGCGGCAAATGGAGAATGTCATCAAAAGCGGACTTCTGTTCAACCACTACGACAACGATGAAATGACGTCTTACATACACGAAGCACTCCAACCAAAATATCAACAGATAAGTCGTACTACAACTCGACGTGATGCTTTACAAGCTTACCTGCAATCAAAATTATATTTACAAAATTATTTTGAAACATTCGACGGTCGAGTTAGTTTAACGAGAGACGTTTGGACTAGCGGTTTAGTTTACGAATTTTCTTATATTTGCATAACTTGTCACTGGGTCGATCCCGATAGTTGAGAATTAAATAAACGTATAATTTGTTTTGAAGGTTTTGAATATCCGCACACCGGTAAAGCTATTTATCAGGTGATTATTAAGTGTATTAGAGATTTTAAAATAAAAGATAAAATTTTAAGTATTTCGTTTGATAATGCCTCGAATAATAATATAGCTATTAAATATTTGATTAATGATCTGGAACCTATGCTAGATGGTATTTCTTTCATACACGTTGCGTATGTCACGTTCTTAATTTAATTGTGCAAGATAGTTTAACTTTTATGAAAAATTATGTTATTAAAATACGTACTATGTTACGAGTTATTTATAGTTCAAAACGACGAAAACAAGATTTCAAAAAATTTGTTATAGCGCAGGGTAAAATTTTTTTGTGTCCATCTTATGATATGCCGGTACGATGGAATTCCACGTACAAAATGTTAAAGCGGGTTTTATCGCAAAAATCGTTATTGATAGAATTTTATAATAGTGTAGAAGAATCACATGATTTAGATGCGTCCGATTGGGCTATAATCGAAGATTACGTAAATTTATTAGAAAGTTTTTATCAGGCAACAACTATTTTATCTGGAGTTTATTATCCTACTAGCTCGCTTGTTATTGAAATTTTTTTATTAATTACTGAAACGTTTAAAACTTACAAAATTAAACCAATGTGGCGTCCGTTAATATTATTACTGGGGGCAAAGTTTTTAAAATATTATACGCATATGTCACCTATATTTTCTTGTGCTGCGGCTTTAAACCCTTTAATGGGTGTAGACGGGGTTGAAAATTTTATAGAGGAAGTTAATCGAAATTTAGAGTTAAACGAATCTTCTAGTGATTTTCACAACGTTAGTGTTTCAAAATTTAATTCTGATTTTACTCGTCTATATAATTATTACGATCAACTATATGGATTGCGACCTCGCGAGAAATACACCGCCGCTCGAACAAAAGATATTTTAAAAAATAGATTTTTAGAATTAGCTTTCGAAGAAAAAACAACGAACTTCGAGTACTTTAAACGAATTAGGTTTATATAGCATAACACAGTTTCAAGATTTTATGACCGCGTACAAAATAGAAAATTTTGATATTTTAAAATGGTGGAAAATTAAATCTAATAATTATCCTATTTTGGCATTAATGGCCAGTGATTTACTAACCATCCAAGCTAGTACGGTAGCTTCGGAGTCTGCGTTTTCTTTGAGTGGCAGGATTCTGAACGAGCGAAGGAGACGTTTGACGGAAGAATCTTTGGAGATTTGCATTTGCTACAAGGACCATTTGGACGCTTTGAGGAGGAGACAACACGTCTCGTCAATTGAAGACAGTGAGTCTGAAGTTGAAGACGAGCTTAATAACTTAAATCTGGGGAGCGCCGCAGAATAATGACGTTGAAGTTGAAGACGAGTTCAAAATCAAAAGCGACTCCGTAGTTGAAGACGAGTCCAAGGCTCAACTCCAAATTTTGAATTTGTATTTTGTATTATAATTTCAAATTTAATAAAAATGTTTGTATTTTGATTTTGTATTATAATTTGTAATTTGTATTTTGATTTTGTAGTTTTATTTCAAATTTAATAAAAAATTTTATTTACTTTGCAGTTTTGCATTTCAAATTATTACATGTTATTTAATTAAATTATTAAAAATGAAATATAATAATATATAATTAAAATAATTAAATAATTAATTTAATTAACCGGTCCCGGTCTGGGACCGGTTAGGACCGGTCCTTCCGGTCCCAGGCGGTCCCGGTTTTCAAAGGAAAAACCGGTCCCGGACCGGGACCGGTTTGGGCAGGACCGGTCCGGGACCGGTGTCCCAAAGGACCGGTCCTACCCAGGACCAGTCCCGGACTGGGACTGGGGTCTTTATGTGTAGTACTACGCCTACTTTTGCGGTCTGAAATTGTCGAACAGCGGAGCATGAAAAGAATAAAAATTTTTAAAATATAAAAATAAAAATATAAAAAATCATTTTTTGAATAAAAATTTATTAATATTTAATATTATGTAAGATATATATTAAATTTTTAAATATTTAATAAGATAAAATGTTATATTTTATTCCATATTGAAAATATTACAACACACACAAACGGGTCGGCCACCAATCCAGTGGAAAACTACCCGAACTTACAAAACATACAAAATCTCACAACTCTCAAGCTACCCACCCACAATAAGAAAGGTGTCAAAACACCGTATGATAGCCAACCCAAAATAAAATAAAATACATCACAATTACTCAATCTTCATCGGCCAAGTTTAACGAACTCAGTTCTTCTTCGACTGATGAGGAGCTGTCTTCGAAGGAAGCAGTATGTTGCTCTCTGTTCGCCGCGTCCAAATAATCTTTATAGCAAATACAAATCTCCAACGACTCTTCGTTAAGACGACACCGCCGTTCATTCAAAACTCTGCCACTTAAAGAAAATGCAGACTCCGACGCTACTGTACTAGCTTGAACAGTTAATATATCGCGGGCCATTAAGGACAAAATAGGATATGTGTTCGTTTTATTTTTCCACCACTTTAATATATTTAAATTTTCAATTTCATTGTTAGTCATATACTCTCTAAATTGTATTTTGATGTATAGTCCTAATTCATTTAATGTACTAGTAGTTCGTGATTTTTTTTCGAGATGCAACCTCATAAATTTCATTTTGAAAATCATCTGTTATTTGTACTTGTGTTGAATCATCTCGCGATCGCGACCCATATAAATCATAATAATAATTATAGAAATCTGTAAAAGCTGTATTAAAATTTAAAATTATTGAATCTTCAAATTCCAAATTATTTAAATCTAGGTGTAAATTTTTATTTATCTCTTCCAAAAGATTTTCAACACCTAAAACGCCTAATAAAGGATTTAAAGCCGCCGCACATGAAAACATAGGTGACATTTCCTTATAGTATTTTAAAAATTTTGCTTCCATTGTTTCAATTACGGACTGCCAAAACCTATATTGTTTGTAGTAATTTAAAGTTTTTGTAATAATTAAAAAAATTTCAATAACTCAGTAGCTAGTGGAATAATAAACGCCGGATAATTGAATCGTCGCTCTATAAAAGCATTCTAATAAGCGCATATAAATCGTAATTGTTTCCCAATTATCGTCATTTAAATCATGTTTTGTATTTGTCGAATAAAATTCCATTAGAAATTTTTTTTTGACGAATTAATCTTTTTAACATTTTATAAGTGGAATTACACCTAATTGTCATGTCATATTCTGACTTTAAAAAAATTTTTCCCTGATTTGTTTCAAATTTTTTAAAATCCTGTCATCTCTTTTGAGAACTATATATATATATATATATATATATATATATATATATATATATATATATATATATATATATATATATGTTAACATACTTCTAATTTTAATAATATATGTTCCATTAATTTTAAACTATCTTGGACAATTAAATTTAGAACGTGACAAACACAATGAGTATGAAAAAAAAATACTCCATTTAACATAGGTTTTAAATCTCTTTTTAAATTATCATTAGCCGCAGTATTATTAATAGCGTTATCAAAAGAAATACTAATAACTTTATCTTTTATTTTAAAATCGCGTATACAATTCATAATTACTTGATAAATTACTGTTCCGGTATATGGAACTTCAAAACTATTAAAGTAAATGATGCGCTTGGATAGGTCCCATGAAGTAGGATCTATCCAATGACTTGTAATGCAAATATAAGAATGTCCTAATTATATACCGTTACTCCAAACATCACAAGTTAAACTAATTCTATTATCTAAATTGTCAAAATATTTAATCAAATTAATTTTCGCTTTAATATAAGCTTTATATGTGTCACGCCTTATTGTAGTTCTACTTACATGATGATATTTGGGTTGGAGAGCTAGATGAACATAAGCGGTCTCACGGGCGTTGTCGTAATGATTAAACGACAATTCGCGTCCGATGATGTTCTCCATCTGCGCTTCTCTTTGTCGCATGTGATCGTAAGTCCAAACTTGTCCGGCTGCTGATAGATGTGCTTGACTGGATTCCGGAGCTAGCTTTGCAACACATGATTTGATGTGTCGCACGAGTGTGGAGTTTCCGGCCCCCATCAACAACTTCGAACAATGTCGACAATTTGCTTTGAATTCATTGTTGATTTTAACTTTGTCAAAATGCTCCCAGATTGGAGCACTATGCATGTGCTCGACAATCTCAGGAACGACACCAGATGAAGACGTCATTGATCAAAACATACGAAGTAGAGAATTGCAATGAGTTGGAGTTCGATCAAGAAATGATGTAAGTTTTAGATAATGCAAGATTGCAAGCTCTCTACTCTCATATTTATAACTCTTAAAAAATAATATAAGAATTTATTAAATTATAATTTTAAAATTTTTTTTAAAAAATGCAATAATACCATTCAGCTTGAGTGCTGCTTGGAAACTTGTGCCATTTGCCAGCTTCAGCTTGCAATGTCTCTATGAAGAGATGTTGCCAACTGGCAACGTCTCTTCATAGAGACGTTGCCTAGCAGCTGGCAATGTTTCTCTTGGCAACTTGGGCTGCCCAAGTTGCAGCCCAAGTTGCCATAGAGAAGTTGCAGGCTTGCAGCCTAAGTTGGGCAACTTGGGCTGCTCGGGCCAGTCTTGGTCCAGGTCCAGGCCCAGGCAAGGCCTGGGAGCAGGCCCAGGCAAGGCCTGGAACCGGGCCAAGACTGGGCCTAGCCCGGGCCGGGCACATTCTATATTTTAAGGTCTTGTTAGGCCCCTCAGGACCGGCCTGGGCCTGGACCAGTCCTGCCTGGGCCTGGGCCTGGACCAGTCCTGCCTGGGCCTGGGCCTGGACCAGTCCTGCCTGGGCCCATGCCTAACCAGACTTTTTCCAGGCCGGGCCCAGGTGGGCTTTTCGGGCCCTATATTTTTTCTCACCTCTAGCTTCCCACGCCATCAAAAAGTGGCGGACTGGATTTCTACGAATAGAAAAATAATAACAAAGGTGGCAGACTACTATTGGCAAATAAGATAGCTTATTCAAAGTTGGCGTACATCAAGTTGGTAAACTGCAGCTTTGCGGATAACAATTTTTGGGTGATCAAGCTTCAAGCTAAGCGGGTTATAGTCATGATCAAACTTGTTTGCAAGTTCTTGTGTGTGCATTGTGTTGTGTTGTAACTTATAATGGAGTTGTATTTTGTTGTAACCTTGTAAACACTTGTTTGTTATAATATAAGTTGTTTGCCCTGCCTTTCTCAAGTTGTGTGTCCATTATAGCCGCTTCCCACAGCGGTATCAGAGGGAGGTTTTGAACCTCGGTAGTAACTCAAAAGAGTTGAAGAGATCGTAGCAATGGAGATGGTACATGCTATGCCGGGTCAAGTTCCCAAGTTGACAAAGACGAACTATGCGAACTGAAGTATCCAGATGAGAGTGCTGCTAGCATTAAAGGAGCTTCGGGAGATAGTTGAGGATGGTTATGAGGAGCAGACTACTAAGCACGAGGCGGCATTGACTAACGCCCAAAGGACGACGCTACGAGAAGCAAGAAAGAGAGACAAGAAGGCTTTGTTCTTGCTATATCAAGGGGTTGATGAATCAACCTTTGAGAAGATCTCGGATGCTAGAAGTTCTAAGGAAGCATGGGAAATCTTGCAACGCTCCTTGCAAGGAGTAGACAAGGCAAAAAAAGGTGAAACTACAATCTCTCCGAGCAGAATATGAAGTTATGAAGATGCAAAACTCCGAGAAAGTTGGTGACTATGTAACTCGTCTGCGGACGCTTGCAAAAGAAATGAAACGCAACAGAGAGACTATTGATGATGTGAGTTTCATGGAGAAACTTCTGTGATCAATATCGAAGAAGTTTAATTATATAATAGTGGTGATAGAAGAGTCGAAGGATCTCATTCAGATATCTGTTGATGAACTTATAGGCTCTCTGCAAGCCCATGAATGCCACATGCTACAAGATGAAGAGTCAAGTGGCTTAGAAAAAGCACTTCAGACTTAGTTGTACTTTGTTGAGAGTTCAGGAAGAGGAGGTGGCTAGAGAGGCCGAGGCTACCAAGGCAGAGGTAGAGGAAGAAGAGGAGGCCGGACGAGATCAAGGAAGAAACCAAAATTTTCAAAGAGAGGAGCATGCTCAAGGCAAAGAGCAAGGAGGAAGAGGAAGAGGTCGTGAAAGAGGCCGAGGAAGGATGTCCCAAGTCCAGTGTTACAACTGTAACAGGTTTGGGAACATGAGCTATGACTGTAGAAAATCGAGGAGGATAGAGGAATTCAACCACTATGTATAAGCAAGCAATACTGATGGTGACCCAATGATGTTCTTGACTTACAGAAGAGCTGAAGGAGGTAGAAATAAAGTCTGGTACTTGGACACAGGAGTGATCAACCATATGTGCGGTGAGAAAGAGTTGTTCACTAACCTCGAACCAAGTGTTGGTGATGTTAGCTTTGGCGATGCTTCGAAGATTTCTGTAGAAGGCAAAGGGTTGATAGTGGTCACCCTAAATGGCGAGAAGGTGCATCTTAACGTTGTGTTTTATGCTCCATGCTTGAAGAGTAACATCTTAAGCCTTGGGCAGTTGGTGGAGAAAGGTTACTGCATTCAGTTAAAGGATGGATCATTGGCTATGCAGAATCAACGAGGAAAAGAAGTGGTGAAAGTAAAGATGATGATGAATCATCTCTTTATGTTGAGGATGGTTGCCGAGGAGACGACATGTCTTACAAGAACTAAAGATGAAGAAGAAGCTTTGTTGTGGCACCACAAGATGGGTCACTTAAGCTTCAGTGGTCTGAAGCTTCTATCACATGCAAAGATGGTGGAAGGTCTACCAAAGATCTTACCTCCATAGAAGAATTATAAAGCTTGTACCAAGGGAAAGCAGAAGCGACAGACGTTTGAAGGAGGACAGTCTCGAAGGGTGTACAACCCCGTATTCATGAAGAGAGGGCCCCAAATAAGGCACAATACTTGGTGCACGTTTTTAAGCTTTTGGGAGTTTTGCACTCCTGGAGGCCAATTTTGGGTGAACTTGCGTAAATACTAGTAGGGGAGGAAATATTTGTCTCTCCCCTGACCCCTTAGAGGAGTTAGCCCAGGCCGCCGCATCGCCAGACCGCATCTCGCCAGACCGTCGTCTCGCCAGACCACAGTCTCGCCAAGAAGGCCGTAGCTCGCTAGGGTGCGTCTCGCCAGACCGCCGTCTCGCCAAACAGGTCGAGTCTCGCCAGACCGCCGTCTCGCCAAGAAGTCTGCAGCTCGCCAAGTAAGCCGCAGCTCCCCACGATGCATCTCGCCAGACCTCCGTCTCGCCAAGATGGCCGCAGCTCGCCAAGCAGGCCGCATCTCGCCATACCGTCGTCTCGCCAAGTAGGCCGTAGCTCGCCAAGCAGGCCTCAACTCGCCAAGACGGCCCTAGCTCGCACGACTTCAGCTCACCCGACCCCAGCTCTCCCGGCTTCAGCTCGCCTAGTCGCCTCAGCCTGCCAGGTCGCCACTCGCAGGCCGCCTGTTCGCCCAGGCCGTCCCTCGCTTCTCGCCTGACCGCCAGCTCGCCCGGCTTGAGGGACTACCCCTGGTGGTCTGCAATTAGCCGCTTAGTATAGCGGGATTTGGCAGTTGGCAGCCCATCCTGGGGGCATTTCCATAATTTTCAGAGAAGAGGAGGTTGGTTATTTGCAGGCCATTCCCAGAAAACTATAAATAGGCCCTTAGGGGTGCCTTGGAGGGGATCACTTCTTCACTCTCTCTTCATCCTCCAAGGCACCTAGCTCTGCATTGTCTAGGGAGGGGGAGATCTCCAAGGTCTTCCGGGTGTGAGGTGGGACCTCCACGCTAGAGCTGAGGGTCTGTTCCTAGTTTCCTGAGCCTTTGGTCCGTGACATTTGCCCGAGTGCAGTAAGTGTGAGGTCACCCTTTCTAAGGACCCCGAACTCCACAGAGATCGATTTCTCGGTTTCAATATCTTGGTACGGTGAGCGTGGAGAGTGACCAGCATAGAAGATCTCGGGAGAGTGTCATGGCTGGAGGTCAAGGAGGTAGTGATGATCTCGGCGAGCTCCCTAACCCAGGACCCTTTGTGGGGAGGGAAGAGTTCATGGCATCCATCTAAGGCATCATGGAGATGCTGCGAAGTATTGCTCCTCGGGATGGAAGCTCCACTCAAACCCCCTAGGAGCTAGCTCCCCCCCTCTCGATGAGTCGACTCCCTGGGGTCTAGGTGAGATGACCCCAGCATGGGGAGAAGGAAGTGTGCTAGGAAGACGGCCCGGGAAGGAGAGGATGAGAGATGGGATCGAGCGAGACCTCATCGGCTGGGAGTTGTTCTCCAGCCTGGCGAGTGCCAGCCTTCCAAGTGAGCAGGTCGTGCGAGTAGAGGTGGCGAGGCCACCCCTTAGGGGGTCACCCTTCAGCGAGCTGATCATCTCAGCTCCCGTTCCCGAGGGGTTCAGAGAGCCTGACATAGCTTACTATACCGGGAAGGATGACCCTGTCCAGCACCTGCAGTGGTTTGAAGATGCCGTCTCCATTAGGCCGATGATGAATGCCTTCAAGTGTCGCCTCTTCATGATCATGTTGAAGGACAAAGCAAGGGACTAGTTCCACCAACTCCCACTGAGATCGATTTTTGGGTTCGAGGACTTGAGCCAGAGCTTTCAGCTTCACTTCTCCACCTCCAAGAAGAGGAAGAAGAGTCCTGAGTCCATCTTCCTGATAAGATAGGGGGTCGAGGAGTCGCTGGCTCATTACATTGACAGGTTCCAAGAAGAGATCCTGGAGGTCCAGGAGATGTCGGGGTATGCCCTCCAGATGGCATTCACGGTGGGGTTGCACGAGGGGTTCTTTAAGATGAGCCTGACCCGAAAGTCCCCCTTTCCTTCGAGGAGCTGATGGAAAGGGCGGCAGAGGAGATAGCATCTGAGGCGGCCAACCCAGCGTTTGTTAAGAAGTTGGCAAGATTGACAGAGGTAGAGTCGAAGGAGCAAGGTGGCTCGAGGCATTAGGAGGGGAGAAGGAGGGAGGAGCAGAGAGCTCAGGGTCTCCAGGGACCTCAAGAAGGTCCGGAGCCAGGTTGGAGACAACAGGGAGGACCCGTTCAGGGTCCAGTAAGAGGACACATCCAAGGTGGAGGGGGATTTTCATGGAAGCTAAGGGAGGTTCAACTTCCAAAGGCAAGCCCCTAGGCAGCTCCTACCCCCGCCGCAGCAAGAAATGGAGATTGGTCGAAGGGAGAGGAGGAACCGCCCGGGAAGGAGAAGATTTAGAGTAGAGTTACCCTACTGTGAGTTCCACCATGAGGAAGGCCATGTGACAGCTACTTGCCTCGAATTTCTGGAGTTGAGAAGGACAAGAGCTCCGACACCACAGCCTCATCAGCCTCAACAAGTGCAAGATCCGGTGCGGATTGTAGAAGTACAAGCCGAGGCGGCAGGGGAGAGATGTGAGGACAGTGTTGATGTGGGCACCCGGGGAGGGATCCTATGATTCACGAGGGAGGATGGAGGTAGGAAAGAAGTGAATCATCTCTTGTAATGAAATTTGCTTGCATTGTATCAACTATGAATGAAGACAGGGAGCGCCGAAAAATATTTGTGATCCATGAAAGACCTCACCTCGAGATGATTCCGCTGCCAGGCTCCCACTAAGTTGCAGGGCAGGTTGATCTCTCAGAGGGGGGAGTAGGCCTCACCTTGAGATAATTCCGCTGCCAGGCTCCCACTAGATGGCAGGACAGGTTGATCTCTCAGAGGGGTGAGTTTGCCTCACCTTAAGATGATTTCGTTGCCAGGCTCCCACTAGCTGGTAGGGCAGGTTAATCTATTGGAGGGATGAGTAGGCCTCACCTAAATATGATTCCGCTGCCAGGCTCCCACTAGCTGGCAGGGCAGGTTGATCTCTCGTAGGGGTGAGTAGACCTCACCTCGAGATGATTCCGCTATCAGGCTCCCACTAGATGGCAGGGCAGGTTGATCTCTTGAAGCGGTGAGTAGGCATCACCTCGAGATGATTCTGCTACCAGGCTCCCACTAACTGGCAGGACAAGTTGATATCTCGGAGGAGTGAGTAGGCCTCAACTCGAGATGATTCCCCTGACAGGATCCCACTAGCTGGCAGGGCAGGTTGATCTCTTGGAGGGGGGAGTAGATCTCACCTCGACATGATTCCACTGCCAGGCTCCCACTAGGTAGCAGGGCAGGTTGATCTCTCGGAGGGGGGAGTAGGTCTCACCTCGAGATGATTCCGCTGTCAGGCTCCCACTAGCTAGCAGGGCAGGTTGATCTCTCGGAGTGGGGAGTAGGGCTCACCTCAAGATGATTTCATTGCCAGGCTCCCACTAGCTGGCAGGGCAGGTTGATCTCTCAGAGGGGTGAGTAGGCCTCAACTCGAGATGATTCCGCTGTCAGGCTCCCACTAGCTGGCAAGGCAGGTTCATATCTCGGAGGGGTGAGTAGGCCTTACCTCGAGATGATTCCGCTGCTAGGCTCCCACTAGCTGGCTGGGCAGGTTGATCACTCGTAGAGGTGAGTAGGCCTAACCTCGAGATGATTCCGCTGTCAGGCTCCCACTAGCTGGCAGGGCAGGTTGATCTCTCGGAGGGGGGGTGTACCTCACCTCTAGATGATTCCGCTTCCAGGTTCCCACTAGTTGGCAGGGCAGGTTGATCTCTCGGAGGGGTGAGTAGACCTCACCTTGAGATGATTCTGCTGCCAGGCTCCCACTAGCTGGCAGGGCAGGTTGATCTCTCGGAGGGGTTAGTAGGTCTCACCTCGAGATGATTCAGCTGCCAGGATCCCACTAGCTGGTAGGGCAGGTTGATCTCTCAGAGGGGTGAGTAGACTTTACCCTGAGGCCATCTCGTCATCCAGGCTCCCATTAGCTGGCTTGACTGGTTGACCCCTCGAGGAGGCCAAGTATTTTTACCCTGAGGCCGTCTCATCATCCAGGATCCCATTAGCTGGCTTGACAGGTTGACCCTTCGGGGATGCCAAGTGTTTTTTTACCCCGAGGTCGTCTCATCATCCAGGCTCCCATTTGCTGGCTTGACAGGTTGACCCCTCGGGGAGGCCAAATATTTTTACCCCGAGGCCGTCTCGTCAGCCTGGCTCCCATTATCTAGCTTGACAGGTTGACCCCTTGGGGAGGCCAAGTATTTTTACCTCGAGGCTATCTTGTCATACAGGCTCCCATTAGCTGGCTTGACAGGTTGACCCATCGGGGAGGCCAAGTATTTTTACCCAGAGACCGTCTTGTCATCCAGGCTCCCATTAGCTGGCTTGACAGGTTGACCCCTCGGGGAGGCCAAGTATTTTTACCCCGAGGCCGTCTCGTCATCCAGGCTCCCATTAGCTGGCTTGACAGGTTGACCCCTCGGGGAGGACAAGTGTTTTTACCCCGAGGCCGTCTCGTCATCCAGGCTCCCATTAACTGGCTTGACAGGTTGACCCCTCGGGGAGGCCAAGTATTTTTATCCCGAGGCCATCTCGTCATCCGGGCTCCCATTAGCTGGTTTGATAGGTTGACCCTTCGGGGAGGCCAAGTATTTTTACCCTGAGGCCGTCTCGTCATCCAGGCTCCCATTAGCTGGCTTAACAGGTTGACCCATCGGGGAGGCCCAGTGTTTTCTACCCTGAGGCCGTCTCGTCACCCAGGCTCCTATTAGCTGGCTGGACAGATCGACCCCCCAGGAGGCCAAGAGTTTTCGGCTCCAAGAAGGCTACACAGCGAATACGTTGGGTTGGACATTTCTTTTCGAGCATGGAAACCACTCGAAAAGAGCGGGGATTGTGTATAATCCTGTATTCGCGAAGAGAGGGCCCCAAACAAGGCGCAAGACTTGGTGCACGTTTTTAAGCTTTTTGGGAGTTTTGCACTCCTGGAGGCCAATTTTGGGTGAACCTGCGTAAATAGTAGTAGGGGGAGGAAATATTTGTCTCTCCCCCAGCCCCTTAGAGGAGTTAGCCCATGTCGCCGCCTCGCCAGGCCACGTCTCACAAGGTCACATCGCGCTAGACCGCCGTCTTGCTAAGCAGGCAGCGTCTCGCCAGACCACCGTCTTGCCAAGAAGGTCGCAGCTCTCCTAGTAGGTCGCAGCTCGCCAGGCCGTGTCTCGCCAGATCGCCGTCTCGCCAAGAAGGTCGCAGCTCGCCAAGCAAGCCGCAGCTCGCCAGGCCGCGTCTCGCCAGGCCGCCATCTTGCCAAGCAAGCCGCAGCTCGCTAAGCATGTCGCAGCTCGCCAAGACGGCCCCAGCTCACCCGGCTTCAGCTCTCCCGGCCCAAGCTCGCCCGGCTTCAGCTCTGTTCCAGAATAGAGATCGGGTGGTCTGGCGCGTTGCAGTCCGGGCGGTCTGTCGGTTTCTCTCCTGCGGTTTGGTTGTTGACCTGTTGTTGGTGGTGCTCTGGCGGTTTGTCAATCAGTCCCTGGCAACTTGGAGATCGGGCGACCTGGCGGTCTAGTGTGGAGGCTTGGTTTCTTTCTCTTGTGGTTGCCGGGTGGTTTGCCCATTCATCAAACCACATGGCTTGGCGACTTGTATTTATGTTAAACCGTTTGTACATGATATTTTTTACTCCCACATTGCTTATTTATAATCTCTCTCATCTCCTCCATTCTATAAAAGGGAGGCTATACTATGTAATTGATACCTTTTTTGGAATACAAAAATTTCTGTTTGTCCAATTTCCGGACTTCCTTTTTCTGTTCGCACATGGTATCAGAGCCCGCGATCTTGTCCGCCTGATTCAGTGCCTTCCTCTGCCCGCACGACTTGATCTCCTTCTTGCCTCTTGTTCGTGCGGCCTCTCCTTCTTTGTCACTGCTCTTTGTCTGTGCGGCCTTCTTCTTCTTCTCCGCGGACTGTCTTTGTGGCTTCTTGGTCTTCTGTTCGCGCGGCCTGCTCTCTTCCTGCGCGACTTCTTCCTTTTCTCTATTGCGGATTCTTCTTCTATCCGCTGCGGTCTTCTCTCTCCCACGCGGCCATTTATCCGCCCCGACCTCTTTCTTTCCGCGCGGCCTTTCTCTCATCCCTCTACACGCGCGGCTTCTTCCATGGCCCTTTCCAGCTCTTCTACCACCAACGCTAATCCTGTGACAACTCCACCTCCTCCTCCCATTCTTTCCGGGAATCTTGGCACCATCTCCAAGCTTGTTGGTTTCAACTACCCGGATTGGAGCGTTCCTTCACCTTCCTCCTCCGCTCACAACGTAAATGCCACCACCTTACCGATGACCCTCCTACCACCACTTCTGCTGAATTTGACGACTGGGATGCTAGCGATGCGCTTGTCCGCACTTGGCTCACTAACAGTCTTTCTGATGAATGTCTTCCTGTTATCCATCATGATGAGAGGGTCAAGAAGGCATGGCTTCATCTTGATGCTCTGTATTCAAAGGGGGCTCAGACGTCCCGCATTTATACTTTGTATGTGGACCTCTTTGCCCGTCCGTCTATGTCTCCTGATGCCGCTTATCAACAAGTTCAAGCTCTTGGGGCTGAGATCTTTCAACATCGCCCCTTCTCTGCGGATCTTGCTGAACAGCACAAGCACTTTCAAGAGCTTCTTGTTGTGTGCTACCTCCTTCGGCTTCCTGATTCCTACGACATGATCCGCCAAAAAATCTTGGGTGAAGTGGACTCTCCCAACTTGGATACAATGACTGAACGCATTGCAGCGGTTACATCTCTTCTTCAGCGTCCGCTTCTGTCTTCTCCTCCTCCAGAACAATATGCTCACCAGACTCAACAAAGCGGCTCTGGTAGTCGCAACCATCATTCCGGTGGTCAGAGTTCTTCCCGCTTCCTCTGCTCTCACTGTGGCCGCACCGGGCATCTTGCGGATCGATGTTGGTTGAAACATCAACGTCTTCGCCCTTCTGGTGACGCTTCCACCTCCTCTTCCAAGCCGTCCGCTTCGGTGGTCACTTCCTCAGGTAGTGCTCACGTGGTTACTCAAGGTAAATGGCTCATCGACTCTGGTGCAACTAATCACATGACGGGCAATCCACAATGCTTTTCTCTCCTTGAAACACATGATCGGTTGCCTCCGGTCCTTGTTGTAGACGACTCTCCCTCACCGGTTCATAGGACGGGAGTGGTTCATGTCACTCCGTCTCTTCGCTTGGCCGACACTCTCTATGTGCCCAAGTTTCCCTGCAATTTGTTGTCAGTTACATCTTTGTTCAAGCAACTTCAATGCTCCATCACATTTACTCCCACTTCTTGCTCTTTTCAGGATCCGAGCTCCCAACAGACGATTACTACTGGGACTGAGAGCGGCGGCCTCTACTTCCTTGACAACATTTCTGCTCTCTCCGTCTTCTCCTCCTCTTCTACAGATCTCCTACAATGGCATCTCCACCTTGGGCATCCTCCTCCACGGCTTCTTCATCAGCTGCTACCTCACCTCCCTCCATACAGTTCTCCTCTCAACTATGATGTCTGTCAGCTTGGCAAGCATCACCGTTTTTCCTTCCCGCCAAAGCAAGGTCGTGGTTCTACCCGTCCATTTGATCTTGTTCACTCCGATATCTGGGGCCCTGCTCCTACCCTCACCATTGGTCGGGGTAGCTCTTATTTTGTTACGTTCATTGATGATTTTTCATGATGTACTTTGGTGTATCTCTTACGAGAACACTCTGAACTTTTTGATGTATGGCAATCTTTTTATCATTTAATTAAAAATCAGTTTGATGTTTCTATTAAAATATTACGCTCTGATATTGCCAAAGAGTACGTTAGTCAAGCTTTTTCCTCATTTTGTATGCAGCATGGAATTATTCATCAAATAAGTTGCGTTTACACCTCCCCACAAAATGGGGTGGCGAAACACAAAAACCGTCACCTCCTTGATGTTGCTCGCACCTTACTTACACAAATGCATGGTCCTCGCTCCTACTGGGGCTATGTTGTTCTCATTTCTTGCTACCTCATCAATCGCATTGCCTCCTCTTCGCCGCCGTCGCTCTCTCCTCTCGGGCTAGCTCTCTCCACCATGGATGCTCCGGATACTGAGGAACCTGCTGACCTGGACCTCCCCATTGCCCTTCGCAAAGGGGTTCGGGCTTGTACCAAGCATACACTTGCTGTAGTTGTTTCCTATGATCGTCTGACGCCTGCTCGCAGGGACTTTGCACTTGCTATCTCTTCCACTTCCACCCCCCGTTTCACATTGAAAGGCTGTCATGGATGAAGAGATTGCTACTCTCACTGAACGGGGTACCTGGACCCTAGTTCCTCCTCCTGTTGGCACAGATGTTGTTGGCTGTCGCTGGGTTTTTGTGGTAAAATTCCTCCCCGATGGCAGTGTGGATCGTTACAAGGCTCGGCTTGTTGCCAAGTGCTTTACCCAGACTTATGACATTGATTACTTTGACACCTTCTCTCCCGTTGCTCGTCTCAGCACTATTCAGGTCCTCTCTGTGGCTGTCAAAAGAGATTGGCCCATTTCACAACTAGATGTGAAGAATGCCTTTCTTTATGGGGATCTTCAGGAAGATGTCTACATGGAGCAACCTCCATGGTTTGTTGCTCAGGGGGAGACACAGGTTTACCGGCTAAAGAAGGCTATCTATGGCCTAAAACAAAGTCCTCGCGCTTGGTTTGATAAGTTTAGCGGGATTGTGGCAGCTGTTGGTTTTACGAGGAGTTCTGCTGATCACTCCCTATTTACTCGTAAAAATTCTCTGGGTTTAGTGGTCCTGCAGTATATGTGGATGATATTCTTCTTACTAGAGATGATCAAGCTGGGATAATCTTGACAAAGAAGCATCTTCGACAACACTTGGTTATAAAGGATATGGGCTCTCCAAAATACTTTCCGGGGATAGAAATTTCTCGGAAGCCCGCTTCTCTTGTCCTCTCCCAACGGAAGTATGCTCTTGACTTGTTAAAAGAGGCAGGGTTGACTGAGGCTAAACCTGCCCGATGTCCCATGACGACTGGAGAAGATAAAACATGGACAGATGACTCTCCTCTTCTTTCTGATGTTACGAGGTATAGACGTCTGGTTGATAAACTTATATATCTCACAGTAACCATACCCGACATTGCCTATGTTGTTGGCAAGGTTAGCCAGTTCATGCAAGCTCCCAGGGAGTGCCATCTACAGTCGGCCATGAAGATATTGGAGTATATTAAATCAGCTCCCGGGAAAGGACTTCTCTTTTAGAAGAATGGACATTTAAGGGTTGAAGCGTACTCTGATTCAAGCTATGCCGATGACAAAGGAGACCGTAAGTCAACTTCAGGTTTTTGCACCTTTGTGGGGGTGGGGGGGAACCTTGTGAGCTGGAAAAGCAAGAAACAGTCGGTAGTTTCCAGGTCCAGTGCAGAAGCAGAAAACCGAAGTATGCCATCAACCACGTGTGAGCTGAAGTGGTTACAGGCTCTCATGCTTGACTTAGGAGAGGTCTACAACCATTCCCTAGCTATGTTTTGTGACAACAAAGCCGCCATATACATCTCTAAAAATCCGGTCTTCCATGATAAAGAGTTGGCTGATATTTCATCAAGCCAGTATCCGCCTCTTTTCATCATATTTGCGACAAACTAGGCATGATCGATATATATGCTCTAACTTGAGTGGGAGTGTTACAGAATAGAGACCGGACGGTCTGGCGGTCTGACTCTGGCGGGTTGTAGTCCGGGCGGTATGTCGGTTTCTCTCCTGTGGTTTGGTTGCTGACCTGTTGCAGTTGGTGCACTGGCGGTTTGTCAATTAGTCCCTGGCGACTTGGAGACCAGGCGACCTGGCGGTCTAGTGTGGAGGCTTGGTGTCTTTCTCTTGTGGTTGCCGGGCGGTTTGCCCATTCATCAAACCGCACGGCTTGGCGACTTGCATTTATGTTAAACCGATTGTACATGATATTTTTTAGTCCCATATTTTTTATTTGTAATCTCTCACATCTCCTCCATTCTATAAAAGAGAGGCTATACCATGTAATTGATACCTTTTTTGGAATACAAAAAATTATGTTTTTCCAATTTTCGGACTTCCTTTTTCTGTTCGCACAAGCTCGCCTAGTCGCCTCAGCCTGCCAGGTCGCCACTCGCAGGCTGCCTGTTCGCCCAAGCCGCCCCTTGCTTCTCGCGCGACCGCCAGCTCGCCCTGCTTGAGGGACTACCCCTGGTGGTCTGCAATTAGTCGCTTAGTATAGCAGGATTTGGATGTTGGCAGCCCATCCCGGAGGCATTTCAGTAATTTTCAGAGAAGCAGAGGTTGGTTATTTGCAGGTCATTCCCAGAAAACTATAAATAGGCCCTTAGTGGTGCCTTGTAGGGGATCACTTCTTCACTCTCTCTTCATCCTCCAAGGCACCTAGCTCAACATTGGCTAGGGAGGGGGAGATCTCCAAGGTCTTCCAAGTGTGAGGTAGGACCTCTGTGCTAGAGCTGAGGTTCTGTTCCTAGTTTCCCGAGCCTTTGGTCCGTAATATTTGCCCTAGTGTAGTAAGTGTGAGGTAACCCCTTTAGGGACCCCGAACTCCATAGAGACCGATTTCTCATTTTCAATATATTGGTGCGGTGAGTGTGGAGAGTGACCAGCACAAAAGATCTCAGGAGAGTGTCATGGCTGGAGGTCAAGGAGGTAGTGATGATCTCAGCGAGCTCCCCAACCTAGGACCCTTTGTAGGGAGGGAAGAGTTCATCGCATCCATCCAAGACATAAGGAGATGATGCGAAATATTGCTCCTCGGGGTGGCAGCTCCACTCAAACCCCACAATAGCTAGCTCCACCCCTCTCGATGAGTCGACTCCCATGGGTCTAGACGAGATTACCCCAACATGGGGAGAAGGAAGTGTGCCGGGAAGACGACCCGGGAAGGAGAGTATGGGAGATGGGATCGAGCGAGTCCTCACTGGCCAGGAGTTGTTCTCCAGCCCGGCGAGTGCCAGCCTTCCAGGTGAGCAGGTCGCGTGAGTAGAGGTGGCGAGGCCACCCCTCAGGGGGTCACCCTTCAGCGAGCTGATCATATCAGCTCCCGTTCTCGAGGGGTTCAGAGAGCCTGACATGGCTTACTATACCGGGAAGGATGACCTCGTCCAACACCTGCAGTGGATTGAAGATGTCATCTCCATCAGGCTGATGACGGATACCTTCAAGTGTCACCTCTTCGCGATCATGTTGAAGGACAAAGCAATGGACGGGTTCCACCAACTCCCATCGAGATCGATTTATGGGTTTGAGGACTTGAGCCTGAGCTTTCAGCTTCGCTTCTCCACCTCCAAGAAGAGGAAGAAGAGTCCTGAGTCCATCTTCCTGATAAGGTAGGGGGCCGAGGAGTCACTGGCCCATTACGTTGGCAGGTTCCAAGAAGAGATCCTGGAGGTCCAGGAGATGCCGGAGTATGCCCTCCAGATGGCGTTCACGGTGGGGTTGCGCAAGGGGTTCTTCAAGATAAGCCTGACCCGAAAGGCCACCCTTTCCTTCGAGGAGCTGATGGAAAGGGCAGCAGAGGAGATAGCAACTGAGGCGGCCAAGCCGGCGTTTGTCAAGAAGTTGGCAAGATTGATAGAGGAAGAGGCGGAGGAGCAAGGTGGCTCGAGGCATCAGGAGGGGAGAAGGAGGGAGGTGCAGAGAGCTCAGGGGCTCCAGGGACCTCAAGAAGGTCCGGAGCCAGGTTGGAGACAACAGGGAGGACCCTTTCAGGGTCCAGGAAGAGGGCATATCCAAGGTGGGGGGGATTTTCATGGAAGCCAAGGAGGTTCAACTTTAAAAGGCAAGCCCCTAAGCAGCTCCTACCCCCACCACAACAAACAATGGAGACTGGTCGAAGGGAGAGGAGGAAATGCCCGAGAAGGAGAAGAGTCAGAGCAGAGTTACCCTACTGTGAGTTCCACCAGGAGGAAGGCCATGTGACAACTACATGCCCCGAATTTCTGGAGTTGAGAAGGACAAGAGCTCGTGCACCACAGACTCATCAGCCTCAACAAGTGCAAGATCCGGTGCGGATTGAAGAAGTCCAACCCGAGGTGGCAGTTGAGAGATGTGAGGACAGGGTTGATGTGGGCACCTGGGGAGGGATCCGATGATTCACAAGGGAAGAGGGAGGTAGGAAAGAAGTGAATCATCTCTTGTAATGAAATTTTCTTGCATTGTATTAACTATGAATGAAGACAGGGGCCGCCAAAAAATATTTGTGATCCATGAAAGACCTCACCTCGAGATGATTCCACTGTCAAGCTCCCACAAGCTGGCAGGGCCGGTTGATCTCTCGGAGGGGTAAGTAGGCCTTACCTCGAGATGATTTCGCTGCCAGGCTCCCACTAGCTGGCAAGGCAGGTTGATCTCTCGGAGGGGGAGTAGATCTCACCTCGGGATGATTCTGCTGCTAGGCTCCCACTAGCTGACAGGGTAGGTTGATCTCTCGGAGGGGGGAGTAGGTCTCACCTCGAGATGATTCCGCTGTCAAGCTCCCACTAGCTGGCAGAGCAGGTTGATCTCTCGGAGGGGGGGAGTAGGTCTCACCTCGAGATGATTCTGCTACCAGGCATCCACTAGCTGGCAGGGCAGGTTGATCTCTCGGAGGGAGGAGTAGGTCTCACCTCGGGATGATTCTGCTGCCAGACTCCTACTAGCTGGCAGGGCAGGTTATTCTCTCGGAGAGGGGAGTAGGTCTCACCTCGGCATGATTCCGCTGCCAAGATCCCACTAGCTGGCAGGGAAGGTTGATCTCTCGGAGGGGTGAGTAGGCCTCACCTCGCGATGATTCCGCTACCAGGATCCCACTAGCTGGCAGGGCAGGTTGATCTCTCGGATGGGTGAGTAGGCCTCACCTAGAGATGATTTCGCTACTAGGCTCCCACTAGCTGGCAGGGCAGGTTGATCTCTTGGAGGGGTGAGTAGGCCTCACCTCGAGATGATTCCGCTACCAGAGTCCCACTAGCTGGCAGGGCAGGTTGATCACTCGGAGGGGGAGTAGATCTCACCTCGGGATGATTCCGCTGCCAGGCTCCCACTAGCTGGCAGGGCAGGTTGATCTCTCGGAGGGGGGAGTAGATCTCACCTCGGGATGATTCTACTGCCAAGCTCCTACTAGCTGGCAGGGCAGGTTTATCTCTCGAAGGGACGAGTAGGTCTCACCTCGAGATGATTCCGCTGCCAGGTTCCAACTAGCTGCATGGTAGTGTGATCTCTCGGAGGGGGGGAGTAGATCTCACCTCTGGATGATTCCACTACCAGGCTCCTACTAGCTGACAGGGCAGGTTGATCTCTCAGAGGGGGGAGTAAATCTCACCACTGGATGATTCCGCTGCCACGCTCCCACTAACTGGCAGGGCAGGTTGATCTCTCGGAGGAGGGAGTAGGTCTCACCTCGGGATGATTCTGCTGCAAGGTTCCCACGAGCTGGCAGGGTAGGTTGATCTCTCGGAGGGGGAAGTAGGGCTCACCTCGGGATGATTTCATTGTCAGGCTCCCACTAGCTGGCAGGATAGGTTGATCTTTCGGAGGGGGGAGTAGGCCTCACCTCGAGATGATTCCGCTGCCAGGCTCCCACTAGCTGGCAGGGTAGTTTGATCTCTCAGAGGGGGGAGTAGGTCTCACCTCAGGATGATTGCGCTGTCAGGCTACCACTAGCTGCCAGGGCAGGTTGATCTCTTGGTGGGGGGAGTAGGTCTCACCTCAGGAAGATTCCGCTGCTAGGCTACTACAAGCTGGCAGGGTAGGTTGATCTCGCGGAGGGGGGAGTAGGTTTCACCTTGGGATGATTCCACTGCCAGGCTCCCACTAGCTGGCAGGGCAGGTTGATCTCTCAGAGGGGGGAGTAGGCCTCAACTTGAGATGATTCTGCAGCTAGGATCCCACTAGCTGGCAGGGCAGGTTGATCTCTTGCAGGGGTGAGTAGGCCTCACCTCGAGATGATTCCGCTGCTAGACTCCCACTAGCTGGCAGGGCAGGTTGATCTCTCGTAGGGGTGAGTAGTCCTCACCTCGAGATGATTCTGCTGCCAGGCTCCCACTAGCTGCCAGGGTATGGTTGATCTCTCGGAGGGGTGAGTAGGCCTCACCTTGAGATTATTCCGCTGCCAGGCTCCTACTAGCTGGCAAGGTAGGTTGATCACTCGGAGGGGTGAGTAGGCCTTACCTCGAGATGATTCCGTCATTAGGCTCTCACTAGCTGGCAGGGCAGTTTGATCTCTCGGAGGGGGGAGTAGGTCTCACCTCGAGATGATTCGGCTGTCAGGATCCCACTAGTTGGCAGGGCAGGTTGATCTCTCGGAGGGGTGAGTAGGCCTCACCTCATGATGATTCCGCTGCCAGGCTCCCACTAGCTGGCAGGGTAGGTTGATCTCTCGGAGGGGTGAGTAGGCCTTACCTGGAGATGATTTCGCTGCAATGCTCCCACTAGCTGGCAGGGCAGGTTGATCTCTCGTAGGGATGAGTATGCCTCACCTCGAGATGATTCCGCTGTCAGGCTCCCACTAGCTGGTAGGATAGGTTGATCTCTCGGAGTGGTAGTATACCTCACCTCGAGTTGATTCCGCTATCAGGCTCCCACTAGCTTGCAGTGCAGGTTGATCTCTCAGAGGTGGAGTAGACCTCACCTCGAGATGATTCTGCTTCCAGTCTCCCACAGGCAGGCAAGGCAGCTTGATCTCTCGGAGGGTTGAGTAGACCTCACCTCGAGATGATTCTGCTGCCAGGCTCCCACTAGCTGGCAGGGCAGGTTGATCTCTCGAAGGGGTGAGTAGGTCTCACCTCGAGATGATTCCTCTGTCAGGCTCCCACTAACTGGCAAGGCAGGTTGATCTTTTGGAGGGGTGAGTAGGCTTTACCCCGAGGCCGTCTCATCTTCCAGGCTTTCATTAGCTGGCTTGACAAGTTGACCGCTCAGTGAGGCCAAGTATTTTTACCCCGAGGCCGTCTCTTCATCCAAACTCCCATTAGCTGGCTTGACAGGTTGACACCTCGAGGAGACCAAGTATTTTTACCCCGAGGTCGTCTCGTCATCCAGGCTCCCATTAGCTGGCTTGACAGGTTGACCACTCAGGGATTCCAAGTGTTTTTTACCCCGAGGTTGTCTCGTCATCCAGGCTCCCATTAGCTGGCTTGACAGGTTGACCCCTCAGGGAGGCCAAGTATTTTACTCCGAGGCCATCTCATCATCTAGGCTCCCAGTAGCTGGCTTGACAGGCTGACCCCTCGAGGAGGCCAAGTATTTTTACCCCGAGTCCGTCTCATCATCCAGGCTCCCATTAGATGGCTTGACAGGTTGACCCCTCGGGGAGGCCAAGTATTTTTACCCCGAGGCCGTTGAAAGTCCACCTAGTGTCAACTATCTTCACCTATGGGGGGGGGGGGAATAGGTGACGTGCAGCGTTTTTGCGGAATTCAAAATAGTACCTGCACAAGAAAACAAAACACCACATCACAGAAGATACACCAGCAATTTATAGTGGTTCCCCGATTTGGGTACATCCACTTTCCCCCTTCGACCTATCTCCCAACAAGGGACGACTCGGTCTCTTCACCAACAGGATTGAAATCCAATCCTTGCACTATCGGAAGGAACCCTTTCACACGTAGGAGTCAACACTCCCACAACACGGGTTGCACCCAACCCTTACAACTAGGAACCAACGTTCCTTTACAACAAAAGTAAAACTAGAATGTACAAGAGATACAAACTACGTTTGGAGACTAAGGTGTCCCTCTTCGTTGACGACGTGTTTTTGAAGTCCACGAAGAGTCCACAACCCTAGATCTCTCTTGGAGAGAATCTCCCCGGAACCGGCGGCGGCAAGATGGGCGGCGGCTAGGTTCACGGGATCGGCGGCGACAATGATGTGCGGCTGCTGTACTTTGGAGATCCAAACTTCGTAGCGAAGCTAGCTAGGTCTACCAACGGTCACACTAGGATCAATCGTCTCGATCGATTCGGATGGGGAAGATTTTCCCGATCTACAAATCAAGAGACAAGAGATCTCCGGTTAGACACGTGAGACTCTACGCTTGGCTAAGCTTCTGTCGCCGGAAGATCAGGAAGAATCGCGATCAAAGGCGGCGACCAACACTCTCGAGCGGCGGCGGCGGCGGCGGCGGAAATCGCGATCTAGGTCACGTCGCGGCTCGGCTTCGTATATTTTTTTTCGTCTTTTTTACTGTTCAAACATACGCCTGTATTTATACTGTAGACAACTTCAATATGACCGTTGTGGGTCCCACCAGAAGAAACCCTAAATCCGGTTCAAAATAGTGCCAGCGGCAGAATCCGGTTCAGGGTGTTCCAGAAAAATGCCCAAGTCAAAATCGGCGAGAATCACCTGTGATTCTCGTCGAATCGTCGAGAATCAAGGGTGATTCTCGACGATTCGGCGAGAATCACAAAGTGATTCTCATCGAATCTGACTTGATTGCACTCTGATTTAGCCGGCGAGAATCAGCCAGTGATTCTCGCCGAATCGGCGAGAATCACTTGGTGATTCTCGTCGATTCTTACTTAGATGATTTTTCATTTTATGCCTCTGAGCTGCTCTTTGACTCATCCTTGCTCCTTGTCTGCTCTTGCATAGACACAGCCCTGTACTTGAAAGTAAGTGCACTCCAATAGAGAGAGTACACATAGGCCAACACACTGATCTGCTCAACGAGGGATTACGTCGTGCAGACCCGTGTATATTGACCTACTGCACCTGACATTGGTGTGCACTTAGTGTGGAATAACTGCAAGCACAACTTAAGAGGTTTCATCAAATACATTGTGAATTCATCTTAGCTTGACAGGTGGCTTCCTCAAATCCAGGTAATTGTGGATACAATACCCAACAATCTCCCCCTATTTGACGAAGCCAAAATCCTACTAGCTAAGATGAATAATACCAACCAGATAATATAAACAACATTCAGAATTTAAATATGCAGCACAAGAGAATATAGACAAACAGATCAAGACTTGAGTCATTCAAAAATTCAAATATATATATATATATATATATATATATATATATATATATATAATCTCAAGATTGTTCATATACTAACAGTAAACGTTAATTGTTCTTAAGAGAGAATGACAGGCTATAAATTTTAGACTATTTTTCTTTGGCTAAGTCATCCTTGAGTTTTTGAGCCAAATACTTCTTTCTTTGCCTCTCCATATACTCTTTGGGCTTCGGATAATATCTGGGAGGAGGAGCTTTATCTGTCGCAGTATTGGTCCTGAAGAAGATGTTCCGTTTCGCTTCATACGTCTTGTGCATCTCCCACTCATACTGGCTGTATACATCGTTTTGATTGATTTCTCCTTTATCTTGTAGCCAGAATGTGTCCAAGATGATACTCTTTGAAACTGGACTCCACTTTTCGTTTCTTACTTCCTCCTCCTTCAGTCTGATTCTCTTTTCAGCTTGTGTTTCCTTTGATGTTCCTTCTTGAGATTTTCTCTTGTCCCTGGCTTTTGCTAGGGCCTCTTGGTCAAACATGGCCATACGTTTTGCTTTGGAAATAGCCCTAGCATCAGCTTCACTTACAGGAGCTTCTTCAGCATTGTCTCCATCATCAGCCCCAATATACATTTCGGGAGCATGAATACCCGCAAGATTTTCAGGCAAAGCGATGCCTAACGCTTGTTGGAGCATCCACCAGCAACTGTCATAGACATATTTGTTTGACTGCTCAAAGTTGTTGATCATGACTTCCCGAAGCTCAGCCATCTTAGCTGTATATGCTTTCTCCCTCTTTTTGGCTTCGACTGCGATGGAGTTTGCATAGGAATGCAGGGACTCATCAATGTGCTTAGTAGTCTTGGAGAATTCAGTGACCAAGGCTTGTTGATTGGTGTTGAGAGTTACCATATTGCCATCAAACTTTTGAATATTATTTGCTACGACATGAGCATTCTGATTCACTACGCCGAGAGTATCAGTGTTCTTTTTCAAGCCGTCCATAAGAAGAATGACAGCTTGGCCGACCGCTGTATACTTATCTTCAAACTTCTTTTCCATCACGTCCAGTTTGTGATTGATCTCCACCATGTTCTTGAGCATGAGATTCTCCGATTTCTTGATTCTTTTTAATATTTTATCCTGAGCTTTCTCAAAAGAGGCTTTAAGCTCATCCACTATACCCTGAATGACATTCACGGTGTGAGTGGCTAGATTATCTCGTAGTGGAAGATCCAGAGGCATTTCTTGGCCTTGCTCTTCAGCAGAAGCACCTGTAGAGCTGGACACGAGCACAGTCTCTAAGGGGGGAATGCTTGCGGCCTCTGTAGATTTCTCGGACTCCCCCTCCACTGGTGCACCAATGATCTCAAGAGCAATCTCAGGAGCGTGCTTGTCAAATGGAGCTTCAGTGATATCCTGAGTCTCCAAAGCTTCCTGTCCCTCATTGCCTTCTTCCTCACCTTCATCATCCATGAGATCATTCTCATTAGCATCATCTTCCAACCCTTCGTCAGCAGTATCCTCTACATTAGCTTCGGCTCCTTGATCGTTCAAGTTCAGGGCCTCCTCATTCTCCGGGACAGCTTCACTTTCTTCTTGTATATTCGCAACTGCATCTCTGGCTATCTGGGAGATGTCAGATACGATATGAGCATCAGTGGGTAGAGGCTCCCCCTCAATTCCTGCAGTCAATGCATCAGGAATTTCACTGGGGATTACTACGGAATCAGCCACAGTACCGTCCTCGGCTGGAGATGCGTCCTGTTGTTCTACCACGGCAGCCTGCCCAATTCGCCTCTCCCATCTGTCAAAAATACTCGAGTCCATTTTCTTTAAGTAATGTAGAGGAACACCTTTACTCATGTCATATTTATCTCCATTCAGCTGATTGAGATACAGACTGATGATTCGGCCAAAGCTAGGAGATCTCAGGGTGTCCTTTATCTTCTCAAAGAGCAATGCCCCCCAGTTGAATCCTTTCCTGCAGACAATTGCCACCAGGATCTTGAACATGTCCGCAGAGATGTGGTCATGAGAGCCCGGCTTGCATATGAGTACTTTTCCAACGATGTCTGACAGAAGTTTCCCTTCTTCATTCATATCCTTTCTCTTTATCGACCGAGTTCCTCGAGCGAGACCACAGAATAATAGAGTCCTGGTTTTGTCTTCTTCCTCAAGATAGTCCTCGTGCTCCGAGCTAGAGAGCTGCAGGAAGTGGGTCAGCTTGCTGGCAGACATCTTGATCTTTGCCCCAGCAACCTTGCTCTTGATGAGAGAGTCATCATTCCGGAGTTTTGCGGTTGCAAAGAACTCCAGCACTTCCTTGTCCAGGATTTTACAGGGAAGCTCTAGTACGAATGAGAGTCCAGCCTCCTCTAGCATAAGGATGATGTTCCTGAATTCATCTGAGGCATGAGAGAACCCTGTGCGAACCAGCTCGCATCCAGTGACCAGCCCAGCGGTTGTCCTTGGAGCCATTACACACCTAGGGAGAGAATCCCTAGTCCACGCTTAATCAAAAGGCAAAAGGGAAGCGACACTAGTGATCAAGTCCAAGTAAGAGTGAGGATGTGGTTACCTAAAAGCGTAGTCGGTGAGTTAGTTCGATGAAGACGATGGACACCTGGTAGGTGCACGCGACGGGATCAACGAGATCGACGG
The DNA here is from genome assembly GCA_039583875.1 of Platanthera guangdongensis. Taxonomy (NCBI): domain Eukaryota; kingdom Viridiplantae; phylum Streptophyta; class Magnoliopsida; order Asparagales; family Orchidaceae; genus Platanthera; species Platanthera guangdongensis. Next base: position 18,245,732 of record CM077153.1, on the reverse strand, counting down.
GATTTTTGCACGCTGAGATTGACGGAGTTCTTCGCGAGTTGCGATCGGTGAATCTTGCGGGATGTCGACGGAAGGGGAAGAATCGGCGAAAGACCTTCGGTGAGAAGCTTGCGTGAAACCTTCGGTGAATCGGCGAGAGTCTTGCGGGATTCGGCGAGTTTCCTGCGGAGAAGGTCCTTCGGCGGGATTCCTACGGAATGTGAAGGGTCGGCGAGAATTCTAAATATATAAAGGATCGTGAGTATGCCCATGTATGAAGGATCGACGAGTTAAGGGGATTCTAACGGTTTCCGTGTGTTCGGCGGAAGGCTTCAGGTTAAGCGGGTTTCGAGTTTGTCTAAGGCGATTTGAAAATCTTCTAAATATATAAATACTCCTTAAAGCCAAGCTATTAGGGTTTGAACCGACTTTTCCATACATTTATTGATGGCAATCTTCGCTAGTTTTCAGTGAACTAATTTACGCCTGTAGATGTTAGATCTCGAGTCTACCAGTGGAATTTCCGATAAGTCTTCATTGTTGTATCTATGGTTTATGTTTACCGTGTTAACATATCCTTAGATGTACACACATATAAGTGTAAGTATAAGTATAAATATATATTTATATATATGTAAATGTGGATACAGTATGACTCAAGTCCTGGAACTGATCAAAAGTACCTGGGATTATGAGAGTTATCATTTAGACCCTCAGGTAAAACATATTAGGAGCTCAATGTGAGTATGCCCATGTAGATATCACATCTGTTATTCCAGACGCTTGTTCCAATTTAGTCTTGAGCCATCTACTGTCTAGTTCCCATCATATTTACGGGAACCTAGACTACCCTGCAAGAAAGAGTTACTTTACCTTAGGAACCCAATACATATTGGGTCCTAGGTTACTGTTAGCATAAGCACTCGACTGCCTTCCTTCAGAAAACCTGTCAGGAAGACTACCTCTGCCCTGAAAATGTGGATAGGCCCTTGCCCTTGACACAGAGGGGTTGTGCCAACAGTCTATGGCAAAGTGTCCCACTTTGCCACAGCACCAACACGGGTGAATGTTGTATCGTCGTTTCTGACCTGATCTAGTGACTGAGGTAGTCACGGTCCTAGGTCTAAACGGGATAGGGCATGATCTCCTCACAAAATTTCCTCTTCCACCGTGACACGTGACAGGGTGGAAGGAATGCATGTTGCAAGCGTCATGAGGCCGGGGAGGTGGTGCCTTCCTTTCAGGCATCCCCCTTCCTGAGGCCCCATGAAAACTTACACCATGACTTCTAACCTCCCTGTCCTGTGTCCTCGGGTGGTGAGAAGTGTTCTGTGAGCTGGCACATGCAGATTCACACCGAGTAGAGGCAGTGGCAGTGAATACAAAGGGCTCACAATGAGCCTTAGGTATTCTCTCATGGGTGGCCACGACGGCCCTTGCACTATGGGTGTCTCCACATGAGGACAGATCACCCTTGCAGTGACCACAATTATTCCTGTGATCATACCTGAAGGCATGATGAGTTGCCTTCCTGCTTGGAGTGGGGGGTCGGAATACCGTTTCCCCATTTCTCCACGAATTGATAATCCGGGAGATCCACCCATTTTCTTGCTTTCTCTTTATAGCATCAACCTTGGAAAAGTTTGATACTATCCTTTTCTCATTCTCTAGACTACTCTCTAGATCAGAGATTTTAGAGTCCTTGACCTTGTTGGATGCCAATTGGAGAACCAACAAGATCTTCAGCCGAGCAATCTCCTGAGCTTGTTCTTCAACAAGTAGGTTGCTCTTCTGAAGGGCTCTCTTCAGAGAATCAGAATTTTCTGAAGGAAAGCAGTTCCTGTCTTCAGAAACTTTAAGAGAGACGGGGCAGGATGAAGAAGTTACCTGCTCTTCAGTGTTATTGTCATTAGAGCCAGTGACCGTTGTGTCATCCTCATCAGAGTTGCTTTCCTCACTGGCCTCTTCAGTCTCTAACATAGACACTGGAGCTCTGATGCTGTCCGATAGATCCTTGCCTTCATCTTCAGAGGCGAGGACCCCCACATAGGCGTCATCCTCTGGTTGACAGCAGATTCCAACTTTCTCTGATCCCCCATCAGCTCTGAGATCATCACCCACATAGATTTAGCCGACCCACATTTTTCCAATCTAGAGCGAGGGGGTCCAGACCAGATATCCATGATAATTTGACGAATCCTCTTGTCCAAATTAAATAGTGAAAGTTCCGTCTCCGACATCTCAGCAATGCACTTGGGCACTTGGATATTCTTTCCAGAGTCGGAGGACTTCATGGGAATAAAAGGACCCTCTTCCAGGATGAAAGATGCTCGAGGATCGATAGCATCCAAGTGATACGACACTCTCATCCTCCAGACGGGATAAAAATCCTTTGTGCATGTGGGGAGTCTTAGTGGCGATATCTCATGATCCAGCTCCATGCTTCTGACACTGGTGGCAGGATTCTACTCAAGGTGTAAACCTTTTTGATGAGTAACCTCCCTCTGATACCACTTGAAAGTCCACCTAGTGTCAACTATCTTCACCTATGGGGGGGGGGGGAATAGGTGACGTGCAGCGTTTTTGCGGAATTCAAAATAGTACCTGCACAAGAAAACAAAACACCACAGCACAGAAGATACACAAGCAATTTATAGTGGTTCCCCGATTTGGGTACATCCACTTTCCCCCTTCGACCTATCTCCCAACAAGGGACGACTCGGTCTCTTCACCAACAGGATTGAAATCCAATCCTTGCACTATCGGAAGGAACCCTTCCACACGTAGGAGTCAACACTCCCACAACACGGGTTGCACCCAACCATTACAACTAGGAACCAACGTTCCTTTACAATAAAAGTAAAACTAGAATGTACAAGAGATACAAACTACGTTTGGAGACTAAGGTGTCCCTCTTCGTTGACGACGTGTTTTTGAAGTCCACGAAGAGTCCACAACCCTAGATCTCTCTTGGAGAGAATCTCCCCGGAACCGGCGGCGGCAAGAGGGGCGGCGGCTAGGTTCACGGGATCGGCGGCGACAACGATGTGTGGTTGCTGTACTTTGGAGATCCAAACTTCGTAGGGAAGCTAGCTAGGTCTACCAACGGTCACACTAGGATCAATCGTCTCGATCGATTCGGATGGGGAAGATTTTCCCGATCTACAAATCAAGAGACAAGAGATCTCCAGTTAGACACGTGAGACTCTACGCTTGGCTAAGCTTCTGTCGCCGGAAGATCCGGAAGAATCGCGATCAAAGGCGGCGACCAACACTCTCGAGCGGCGGCGGCGGCGGCGGCGGAAATCGCGATCTAGGTCACGTCGCGGCTCGGCTTCGTATAATTTTTTTTTCGTCTTTTTTACTGTTCAAACATACGCCTGTATTTATACTGTAGACAACTTCAATATGACCGTTGTGGGTCCCACCAGAAGAAACCCTAAATCCGGTTCAAAATAGTGCCAGCGGCAGAATCCGGTTCAGGGTGTTCCAGAAAAATGCCCAAGTCAAAATCGGCGAGAATCACTTGTGATTCTCGTCGAATCGTCAAGAATCAAGGGTGATTCTCGACGATTCAGCGAGAATCACAAAGTGATTCTCGACGATCCGTCGAGGATCACAAAGTGATTCTCGACGATCCGTCAAGAATCATAAAGTGATTCTCGTCGAATCTGACTTGATTGCACTCTGATTTAGCCGGCGAGAATCAGCCAGTGATTCTCTACGATTCGGCGAGAATCACTAGTGATTCTCGCCGAATCGGCGAGAATCACTTGGTGATTCTCGTCGATTCTTACTTAGATGATTTTTCATCTTACGCCTCTGAGCTGCTCTTTGACTCATCCTTGCTCCTTGTCTGCTCTTGCATAGACACAGCCCTGTACTTGAAAGTAAGTGCACACCAATAGAGAGAGTACACATAGGCCAACACACTGATCTGCTCAACGAGGGATTACGTCGTGCAGACCCGTGTATATTGACCTACTGCACCTGACATTGGTGTGCACTTAGCGTGGAATAACTGCAAGCACAACTTAAGAGGTTTCATCAAATACATTGTGAATTCATCTTAGCTTGACAGGTGGCTTCCTCAAATCCAGGTAATTGTGGATACAATACCCAACAATCTCCCCCTATTTGACGAAGCCAAAATCCTACTAGCTAAGATGAATAACACCAACCAGATAATATAAACAATATTCAGAATTTAAATATGCAGCACAAGAGAATATAGACAAACAGATCAAGACTTGAGTCATTCAAAAATTCAAATATATATATATATATATATATATATATATATATATATATATATATATATATATATATATATATAATCTCAAGATTGTTCATATACTAACAGTAAACGTTAATTGTTCTTAAGAGAGAATGACAGGCTATAAATTTTAGACTATTTTTCTTTGGCTAAGTCATCCTTGAGTTTTTGAGCCAAATACTTCTTTCTTTGCCTCTCCATATACTCTTTGGGCTTCGGATAATATCTGGGAGGAGGAGCTTAATCTGCCGCAGTATTGGTCCTGAAGAAGATGTTCCGTTTCGCTTCATACGTCTTGTGCATCTCCCACTCATACTGGATGTATACATCGTTTCGATTGATTTCTCCTTTATCTTGTAGCCAGAATGTGTCCAAGATGATACTCTTTGAAACTGGACTCCACTTTTCGTTTCTTACTTCCTCCTCCTTCAGTCTGATTCTCTTTTCAGCTTGTGTTTCCTTTGATGTCCCTTCTTGAGATTTTCTCTTGTCCCTGGCTTTTGCTAGGGCCTCTTGGTCAAACATGGCCATACGTTTTGCTTTGGAAATAGCCCTAGCATCAGCTTCACTTACAGGAGCTTCTTCAGCATTGTCTCCCTCATCAGCCGCAGTATACATTTCAGGAGCATGAATACCAGCAGGATTTTCAGGCAAAGCGACGCCTAACGCTTGTTGGAGCATCCACCAGCAACTGTCATAGACATATTTGTTTGACTGCTCAAAGTTGTTGATCATGACTTCCCGAAGCTCAGCCATCTTAGCTGTATATGCTTTCTCCCCCTTTTTGGCTTCGACTGCGATGGAGTTTGCATAGGAATGCAGGGACTCATCAATGTGCTTAGTAGTCTTGGAGAATTCAGTGACCAAGGCTTGTTGATTGGTGTTGAGAGTTACCATATTGCCATCAAACTTTTGAATATTATTTGCTACGACATGAGCATTCTGATTCACTACGCCGAGAGTATCGATGTTCTTTTTCAAGCCGTCCATAAGAAGAATGACAGCTTGGCCGGCCGCTGTATACTTATCTTCAAACTTCTTTTCCATCACGTCCAGTTTGTGATTGATCTCCACCATGTTCTTGAGCATGAGATTCTCCGATTTCTTAATTCTTTTTAACATTTTATCCTGAGCTTTCTCAAAAGAGGCTTTAAGCTCATCCACTATACCCTGAATGACATTCACGGTGTGAGTGGCTAGATTATCTCGTAGTGGAAGATCCATAGGCATTTCTTGGCCTTGCTCTTCAGCAGAAGCACCTGTAGAGCTGGACACGAGCACAGTCTCTAAGGGGGGAATGCTTGCGGCCTCTGTAGATTTCTCGGACTCCCCCTCCACTGGTGCACCAATGATCTCAGGAGCAATCTCAGGAGCGTGCTTGTCAAATGGAGCTTCAGTGATATCCTGAGTCTCCAAAGCTTCCTGTCCCTCATTGCCTTCTTCCTCACCTTCATCATCCATGAGATCATTCTCATTAGCATCATCTTCCAACCCTTCGTCAGCAGTCTCCTCTACATTAGCTTCGGCTCCTTGATCGTTCAGGTTCAGGGCCTCCTCATTCTCCGGGACAGCTTCACTTTCTTCTTGTATATTCGCAACTGCATCTCTGGCTATCTGGGAGATGTCAGATACGATATGAGCATCAGTGGGTAGAGGCTCCCCCTCAATTCCTGCAGTCAATGCATCAGGAATTTCACTGGGGATTACTACGGAATCAGCCACAGTGCCGTCCTCGGCTGGAGATGCGTCCTGTTGTTCTACCACGGCAGCCTGCCCAATTCGCCTCTCCCATCTGTCAAAAACACTCGAGTCCATTTTCTTTAAGTAATGTAGAGGAACACCTTTACTCATGTCATATTTATCTCCATTCAGCTGATTGAGATACAGACTGATGATTCGGCCAAAGCTAGGAGATCTCAGGGTGTCCTTTATCTTCTCAAAGAGCAATGCCGCCCAGTTGAATCCTTTACTGCAGACAATTGCCACCAGGATCTTGAACATGTCCGCAGAGATGTGGTCATGAGAGCCCAGCTTGCATATGAGTACTTTTCCAACGATGTCTGACAGAAGTTTCCCTTCTTCATTCATATCCTTTCGCTTTATCGACCGAGTTCCTCGAGCGAGACCACAGAATAATAGAGTCCTGGTTTTGTCTTGTTCCTCAAGATAGTCCTCGTGCTCCGAGCTAGAGAGCTGCAGGAAGTGGGTCAGCTTGCTGGCAAACATCTTGATCTTTGCCCCAGCAACCTTGCTCTTGATGAGAGAGTCGTCATTCCGGAGTTTTGCGGTTGCAAAGAACTCCAGCACTTCCTTGTCCAGGATTTTACAGGGATGCTCTAGTACGAATGAGAGTCCAGCCTCCTCTAGCATAAGGATGATGTTCCTGAATTCATCTGAGGCATGAGAGAACCCTGTGCGAATCAGTTCGCATCCAGTGACCAGCCCAGCGGTTGTCCTTGGAGCCATTGCACACCTAGGGAGAGAATCCCTACTCCACGCTTAATCAAAAGGCAAAAGGGAAGCGACACTAGTGATCAAGTCCAAGTAAGAGTGAGGATGTGGTTACCTAAAAGCGTAGTCGGTGAGTTAGTTCGATGAAGACGATGGACACCTGGTAGGTGCACGCGACGGGATCGACGAGATCGACGGGATTTTTGCACGCTGAGATTGACGGAGTTCTTCGCGAGTTGCGATCGGTGAATCTTACGGGATGTCGACGGAAGGGGAAGAATCGGCGGAAGACCTTCGGTGAGAAGCTTGCGGGAAACCTTCGGTGAATCGGCGAGAGTCTTGCGGGATTCGGCGAGTTTCCTGCGGAGAAGGTCCTTCGGCGGGATTCCTACGGAATGTGAAGGGTCGGCGGGAATTCTAAATATATAAAGGATCGTGAGTATGCCCATGTATGAAGGATCGACGAGTTAAGGGGATTCTAACGGTTTCCGTGTGTTCGGCAGAAGGCTTCGGGTTAAACGGGTTTCGAGTTTGTCTAAGTCGATTTGAAAATCTTCTAAATATATAAATACTCCTTAAAGCCAAGCTATTAGGGTTTGAACCGGCTTTTCCATACATTTATTGATGGCAATCTTCGCTAGTTTTCAGTGAACTAATTTACGCCTGTAGATGTTAGATCTCGAGTCTACCAGTGGAATTTCCGATAAGTCTTCATTGTTGTATCTATGGTTTATGTTTACCGTGTTAACATATCCTTAGATGTACACACATATAAGTGTAAGTACAAGTATAAATATATATTTATATATATGTAAATGTGGATACAGTATGACTCAAGTCCTGGAACTGATCAAAAGTACCTGGGATTATGAGAGTTATCATTTAGTCCCTCAGGTAAAACATATTAGGAGCTCAATGTGAGTATGCCCATGTAGATATCACATCTGTTATTCCAGACGCTTGTTCCAATTTAGTCTTGATCCATCTACTGTCTAGTTCCCATCATATTTACGGGAACCTAGACTACCCTGCAAGAAAGAGTTACTTTACCTTAGGAACCCAATACATATTGGGTCCTAGGTTCCTGTTAGCATAAGCACTCGACTGCCTTCCTTCAGAAAACCTGTCAGGAAGACTACCTCTGCCCAGAAAATGTGGATAGGCCCTTGCCCTTGACACAGAGGGGTTGTGCCAACAGTCTATGGCAAAGTGTCCCACTTTGCCACAGCACCAACACGGGTGAATGTTGTATCGCCGTTTCTGACCTGATCTAGTGACTGAAGTAGTCACGGTCCTAGGTCTAAACGGGATAGGGCATGATCTCCTCACAAAATTTCCTCTTCCACCGTGACACGTGACAGGGTGGAAGGAATGCATGTTGCAAGCGTCATGAGGCCGGGGAGGTGGTGCCTTCCTTTCAGGCATCCCCCTTCCTGAGGCCCCATGAAAACTTACACCATTACTTCTAACCTCCCTGTCCTGTGTCCTCGGGTGGTGAGAAGTGTTCTGTGAGCTGGTACATGCAGATTCACACCGAGTAGAGGCAGTGGCAGTGAATACAAAGGGCTCAGAATGAGCCTTAGGTATTCTCTCATGGGTGGCCACGACGGCCCTTGCACTATGGGTGTCTCCAAATGAGGACGGATCACCCTTGCAGTGACCACGATTATTCCTGTGATCATACCTGAAGGCATGATGAGTTGCCTTCCTGCTTGGAGTGGGGGGTCGGAATACCGTTTCCCCATTTCTCGACGAATTGATAATCCGGGAGATCCACCCATTTTCTTGCTTTCTCTTTATAGCATCAACCTTGGAAAAGTTTGATACTATCCTTTTCTCATTCTCTAGACTACTCTCTAGATCAGAGATTTTAGAGTCCTTGACCTTGTTGGATGCCAATTGGAGAACTAACAAGATCTTCAGCCGAGCAATCTCCTGAGCTTGTTCTTCAACAAGTAGGTTGCTCTTCTGAAGGGCTCTCTTCAGAGAATCAGAATTTTCTGAAGGAAAGCAGTTCCTGTCTTCAGAAACTTCAAGAGAGACAGGGCAGGATGAAGAAGTTACCTGCTCTTCAATGTTATTGTCATTAGAGCCAGTGACCGTTGTGTCATCCTCATCAGAGCTGCTTTCCTCACTGGCCTATTCAGTCTCTAACACGGACACTGGAGCTCTGATGCTGTCCGATAGATCCTTGCCTTCATATTCAGAGGCGAGGACCCCCACATAGGCTTCATCGTCTGGTTGACAGCAGATTCTAGCTTTCTCTAACCCCTCCCCCCCCCATCAGCTCTGAGATCATCACCCACATAGATTTAGCCAACCCACATTTTTCCAATCTAGAGCGAGAGGGTCCAGACCAGATATCCATGATAATTTGACGAATCCTCTTGTCCAAATTAAATAGTGAAAGTTCCGTCTCCGACATCTCAGCAATGCACTTGGGCACTTGGATATTCTTTCCAGAGTCAGAGGTCTTCATGGGAATAAAAGGACCCTCTTCCAGGATGAAAGATGCTCGAGGATCGATAGCATCCAAGTGATACGACACTCTCATCCTCCAGACGGGATAAAACTCCTTTGTGCATGTGGGGAGTCTTAGTGGCGATATCTCATGATCCCGCTCCATGCTTCTGACACTGGTGGCAGGATTTTACTCAAGGTGTAAACCTTTTTGATGAGTAACCTCCCTCTGATACCACTTGAAAGTCCACCTAGTGTCAACTATCTTCACCTATGGGGGGGGGGGAATAGGTGACATGCAGCGTTTTTGCGGAATTCAAAATAGTACCTGCACAAGAAAACAAAACACCACAGCATAGAAGATACACAAGCAATTTATAGTGGTTCCCCGATTTGGGTACATCCACTTTCCCCCTTCGATCTATCTCCCAACAAGGGACGACTCGGTCTCTTCACCAACATGATTGAAATCCAATCCTTGCACTATCGAAAGGAACCCTTCCACACGTAGGAGTCAACACTCCCATAACACGGGTTGCACCCAACCCTTACAACTAGGAACCAACGTTCCTTTACAATAAAAGTAAAACTAGAATGTACAAGAGATACAAACTACGTTTGGAGACTAAGGTGTCCCTCTTCGTTGACGACGTGTTTTTGAAGTCCACGAAGAGTCCACAACCCTAGATCTCTTTTGGAGAGAATCTCCCCGGAACCGGCGGCGGCAAGATGGACGTCGGCTAGGTTCACGGGATCGGCGGCGACAACGATTTGCGGCTGCTGTACTTTGGAGATCCAAACTTCGTAGCGAAGCTAGCTAGGTCTACCAACGGTCACACTAGGATCAATCGTCTCGATCGATTCGGATGGGGAAGATTTTCCCGATCTACAAATCAAGAGACAAGAGATCTCCGGTTAGACACGTGAGACTCTACGCTTGTCTAAGCTTCTGTCGCCGGAAGATCAGGAAGAATCGCGATCAAAGGCGGCGACCAACACTCTCGAGCGGCGGCGGCGGCGGCGGCGGAAATCGCGATCTAGGTCACGTCGCGGCTCGGCTTTGTATATTTTTTTTTTCGTCTTTTTTACTGTTCAAACATACGCCTGTATTTATACTGTAGACAACTTCAATATGACCGTTGTGGGTCCCACCAGAAGAAACCCTAAATCCGGTTCAAAATATTGCCAGCGTCAGAATCCGGTTCAGGGTGTTCCAGAAAAATGCCCAAGTCAAAATCGGCGAGAATCACCTGTGATTCTCGTCGAATCATCGAGAATCAAGGGTGATTCTCGACGATTTGGCGAGAATCACAAAGTGATTCTCGACGATCCGTCGAGAATCGCAAAGTGATTCTCGTCGAATCTGACTTGATTGCAATCTGATTTAGCCGGCGAGAATCAGCCAGTGATTCTCGACGATTCGGCGAGAATCACTAGTGATTCTCGTCGATTTTTACTTAGATGATTTTTTATCTTACGCCTCTGAGCTGCTCTTTGACTCATCCTTGCTCCTTGTCTGCTCTTGCATAGACACAGCCCTGTACTTGAAAGTAAGTGCAGTCTAATTGAGAGAGTACACGTAGGCCAACACACTGATCTGCTCAACGAGGGATTACGTCGTGCAGACCCGTGTATATTGACCTACTGCACTTGACATTGGTGTGCACTTAGCGTGGAATAACTGCAAGCACAACTTAAGAGGTTTCATCAAATACATTGTGAATTCATCTTAGCTTGACAGGTGGCTTCCTCAAATCCAGGTAATTGTGGATACAATACCCAACAATCTCCTCCTATTTGACGAAGCCAAAATCCTACTAGCTAAGATGAATAACACCAACCAAATAATATAAACAACATTCAGAATTTAAATATGCAGCACAAGAGAATATAGACAAACAGATCAAGACTTGAGTCATTCAGAAATTCAAATATATATATATATATATATATATATATATATATATATATATATATATATATATATATATAATATATATAATCTCAAGATTGTTCATATACTAACAGTAAACGTTAATTGTTCTTAAGAGAGAATGACAGGCTATAAATTTTAGACTATTTTTCTTTGGCTAAGTCATCCTTGAGTTTTTGAGCCAAATACTTATTTCTTTGCCTCTCCATATACTCTTTGGGCTTCGGATAATATCTGGGAGGAGGAGCTTTATCTGCCGCAGTATTGGTCCTGAAGAAGATGTTCCGTTTCGCTTCATACGTCTTGTGCATCTCCCACTCATGCTGGCTGTATACATCGTTTCGATTGATTTCTCCTTTATCTTGTAGCCAGAATGTGTCCAAGATGATACTCTTTGAAACTGGACTCCACTTTTCGTTTCTTACTTCCTCCTCCTTCAGTCTGATTCTCTTTTCAGCTTGTGTTTCCTTTGATGTCCCTTCTTGAGATTTTCTCTTATCCCTGGCTTTTGCTAGGGCCTCTTGGTCAAACATGGCCATACGTTTTGCTTTGGAAATAGCCCTAGCATCAGCTTCACTTACAGGAGCTTCTTCAGCATTGTCTCCCTCATCAGCCGCAGTATACATTTCAGGAGCATGAATACCCGCAGGATTTTCAGGCAAAGCGACGCCTAACGCTTGTTGGAGCATCCACCAGCAACTGTCATAGACATATTTGTTTTACTGCTCAAAGTTGTTGATCATGACTTCCCGAAGCTCAGCCATCTTAGCTGTATATGCTTTCTCCCCCTTTTTGGCTTCGACTGCGATGGAGTTTGCATAGGAATGCAGGGACTCATCAATGTGCTTAGTAGTCTTGGAGAATTCAGTGACCAAGGCTTATTGATTGGTGTTGAGAGTTACCATATTGCCATCAAACTTTTGAATATTATTTGCTACGACATGAGCATTCTGATTCACTACGCCGAGAGTATCGGTGTTCTTTTTCAAGCCGTCCATAAGAAGAATGACAGCTTGGCCGGCCGCTGTATACTTATCTTCAAACTTCTTTTCCATCACGTCTAGTTTGTGATTGATCTCCACCATGTTCTTGAGCATGAGATTCTCCGATTTCTTGATTCTTTTTAACATTTTATCCTGAGCTTTCTCAAAAGAGGCTTTAAGCTCATCCACTATACCCTGAATGACATTCACGGTGTGAGTGGCTAGATTATCTCGTAGTGGAAGATCCAGAGGCATTTCTTGGCCTTGCTCTTCAGCAGAAGCACCTGTAGAGCTGGACACGAGCACAGTCTCTAAGGGGGGAATGCTTGCGGCCTCTGTAGATTTCTCGGACTCCCCCTCCACTGGTGCACCAATGATCTCAGGAGCAATCTCAGGAGCGTGCTTGTCAAATGGAGCTTCAGTGATATCCCGAGTCTCCAAAGCTTCATGTCCCTCATTGCCTTCTTCCTCACCTTCATCATCCATGAGATCATTCTCATTAGCATCATCTTCCAACCCTTCGTCAGCAGTCTCCTCTACATTAGCTTCGGCTCCTTGATCGTTCAGGTTCAGGGCCTCCTCATTCTCCGGGACAGCTTCACTTTGTTCTTGTATATTCGCAACTGCATCTCTGGCTATCTGGGAGATGTCAGATACGATATGAGCATCAGTGGGTAGAGGCTCCCCCTCAATTCCTGCAGTCAATGCATCAGGAATTTCACTGGGGATTACTACGGAATCAGCCACAGTGCTGTCCTCGGCTGGAGATGCATCCTGTTGTTCTACCACGGCAGCCTGCCCAATTCGCCTCTCCCATCTGTCAAAAACACTCGAGTCCATTTTCTTTAAGTAATGTAGAGGAACACCTTTACTCATGTCATATTTATCTCCATTCAGCTGATTGAGATACAGACTGATGATTCGGCCAAAGCTAGGAGATCTCAGGGTGTCCTTTATCTTCTCAAAGAGCAATGCCCCCCAGTTGAATCCTTTCCTGCAGACAATTGCAACCAGGATCTTGAACATGTCCGCAAAGATGTGGTCATGAGAGCCCAGCTTGCATATGAGTACTTTTCCAACGATGTCTGACAGAAGTTTCCCTTCTTCATTCATATCCTTTCGCTTTATCGACTGAGTTCCTCGAGCGAGACCACAGAATAATAGAGTCCTGGTTTTGTCTTCTTCCTCAAGATAGTCCTCGTGCTCCGAGCTAGAGAGCTGCAGGAAGTGGGTCAGCTTGCTGGCAGACATCTTGATCTTTGCCCCAGCAACCTTGCTCTTGATGAGAGAGTCGTCATTCCCGAGTTTTGCGGTTGCAAAGAACTCCAACACTTCCTTGTCCAGGATTTTACAGAGATGCTCTAGTACGAATGAGAGTCCAGCCTCCTCTAGCATAAGGATGATGTTCCTGAATTCATCTGAGGCATGAGAGAACCCTGTGCGAACCAGCTCGCATCCAGTGACCAGCCCAGCGGTTGTCCTTGGAGCCATTGCACACCTAGGGAGAGAATCCCTACTCCACGCTTAATCAAAAGGCAAAAGGGAAGCGACACTAGTGATCAAGTCCAAGTAAGAGTGAGGATGTGGTTACCTAAAAGCGTAGTCGGTGAGTTAGTTCGATGAAGACGATGGACACCTAGTAGGTGCACGCGAAGGGATCGATGAGATCGACAGAATTTTTGCACGCTGAGATTGACGGAGTTCTTCGCGAGTTGTGATTGGTGAATCTTGTGGGATGTCGACGGAAGGGGAAGAATCGGCGGAAGACCTTCGGTGAGAAGCTTGCGGGAAACCTTTGGTGAATCGGCGAGAGTCTTGCGGGATTCGGCGAGTTTCCTGCGGAGAAGGTCCTTCGGCGGGATTCCTACGGAATGTGAAGGGTCGGCGGGAATTCTAAATATATAAAGGATCGTGAGTATGCCCATGTATGAAGGATCGACGAGTTCAGGGGATTCTAACGGTTTCCGTGTGTTCGGCGGAAGGCTTCGGGTTAAGCGGGTTTCGAGTTTGTCTAAGTCGATTTGAAAATCTTCTAAATATATAAATACTCCTTCAAGCCAAGCTATTAGGGTTTGAACCGGCTTTTCCATACATTTATTGATGGCAATCTTCGCTAGTTTTCAGTGAACTAATTTACGCCTGTAGATGTTAGATCTCGAGTCTACCAGTGGAATTTCCGATAAGTCTTCATTGTTGTATCTATGGTTTATGTTTACCGTGTTAACATATCCTTAGATGTACACACATATAAGTGTAAGTACAAGTATAAATATATATTTATATATATGTAAATGTGGATACAGTATGACTCAAGTCCTGGAACTGATCAAAAGTACCTGGGATTATGAGAGTTATTATTTAGTCCCTCAGGTAAAACATATTAGGAGCTCAATGTGAGTATGCCCATGTAGATATCACATCTGTTATTCCAGACGCTTGTTCCAATTTAGTCTTGAGCCATCTACTGTCTAGTTCCCATCATATTTACGGGAACCTAGACTACCCTGCAAGAAAGAGTTACTTTACCTTAGGAACCCAATACATATTGGGTCCTAGGTTCCTGTTAGCATAAGCACTCGACTGCCTTCCTTCAGAAAACCTGTCAGGAAGACTACCTTTGCCCAGAAAATGTGGATAGGCCCTTGCCCTTGACACAGAGGGGTTGTGCCAACAGTCTATGGCAAAGTGTCCCACTTTGCCACAGCACCAACATGGGTGAATGTTGTATCGCCGTTTCTGACCTGATCTAGTGACTGAGGTAGTCACGGTCCTAGGTCTAAACGGGATAGGGCATGATCTCCTCACAAAATTTCCTCTTCCACCGTGACACGTGACAGGGTTGAAGGAATGCATGTTGCAAGCGTCATGAGGTCGGGGAGGTGGTGCCTTCCTTTCAGGCATCCCCCTTCCTGAGGCCCCATGAAAACTTACACCATGAATTCTAACCTCCCTGTCCTGTGTCCTCGGGTGGTGAGAAGTGTTCTGTGAGCTGGTACATGCAGATTCACACCGAGTAGAGGCAGTGACAGTGAATACAAAGGGCTCAGAATGAGCCTTAGGTATTCTCTCATGGGTGGCCACGACGGCCCTTGCACTATGGGTGTCTCCACATGAGGACAGATCACCCTTGCAGTGACCACGATTATTCCTGTGATCATACCTGAAGGCATGATGAGTTGCCTTCCTGCTTGGAGTGGGGGGTCGGAATACCGTTTCCCCATTTCTCCACGAATTGATAATCCGGGAGATCCACCCATTTTCTTGCTTTCTCTTTATAGCATCAACCTTGGAAAAGTTTGATACTATCCTTTTCTCATTCTCTAGACTACTCTCTAGATCAGAGATTTTAGAGTCCTTGACCTTATTGGATGCCAATTGGATAACCAACAAGATCTTCAGCCGAGCAATCTCCTGAGCTTGTTCTTCAACAAGTAGGTTGCTCTTCTGAAGGGCTCTCTTCAGAGAATCAGAATTTTCTGAAGGAAAGCAGTTCCTGTCTTCAGAAACTTCAAGAGAGACGGGGCAGGATGAAGAAGTTACCTGCTCTTCAATGTTATTGTCATTAGAGCCAGTGACCGTTGTGTCATCCTCATCAGAGCTGCTTTCCTCACTGGCCTCTTCAGTCTCTAACACGGACACTGGAGCTCTGATGCTGTCCGATAGATCCTTGCCTTCATCTTCATAGGCGAGGACCCCCACATAGGCTTCATCCTCTGGTTGACAGCAGATTCCAGCTTTCTCTGACCCCCCCATCAGCTCTAAGATCATCACCCACATAGATTTAGCCGACCCACATTTTTCCAATCTAGAGCGAGAGGGTCCAGACCAGATATCCATGATAATTTGACGAATCCTCTTGTCCAAATTAAATAGTGAAAGTTCCGTCTCCGACATCTCAACAATGCACTTGGGCACTTGGATATTCTTTCCAGAGTCGGAGGTCTTCATGGGAATAAAAGGACCCTCTTCCAGGATGAAAGATGCTCGAGGATCGATAGCATCCAAGTGATACGACACTCTCATCCTCCAGACGGGATAAAACTCCTTTGTGCATGTGGGGAGTCTTAGTGGCGATATCTCATGATCCAGCTCCATGCTTCTGACACTGGTGGCAGGATTCTACTCAAGGTGTAAACCTTTTTGATGAGTAACCTCCCTCTGATACCACTTGAAAGTCTACCTAGTGTCAACTATCTTCACCTATGGGGGGGGGGAATAGGTGACGTGCAGCATTTTTGCGGAATTCTAAATAGTACCTGCACAAAAAACAAAACACCACAGCATAGAAGATACACAAGCAATTTATAGTGGTTCCCCGATTTGGGTACATCCACTTTCCCCCTTCGACCTATCTCCCAACAAGGGACGACTCGGTCTCTTCACCAACAGGATTGAAATCCAATCCTTGCACTATCGGAAGGAACCCTTCCACACGTAGGAGTCAACACTCCCACAACTTGGGTTGCACCCAACCCTTACAACTAGGAACCAACGTTCCTTTATAACAAAAGTAAAACTAGAATGTACAAGAGATACAAACTACGTTTGGAGACTAAGGTGTCCCTCTTCGTTGATGACGTGTTTTTGAAGTCCACGAAGAGTCCACAACCCTAGATCTCTCTTGGAGAGAATCTCCCCGGAACCGGCGGCGGCAAGATGGGCGGCGGCTAGGTTCACGGGATCGGCGGCGACAACGATGTGCGGCTGCTGTACTTTGGAGATCCAAACTTCGTAGCGAAGCTAGCTAGGTCTACCAACAGTCACACTAGGATCAATCGTCTCGATCGATTCGGATGGGGAAGATTTTCCCGATCTACAAATCAAGAGACAAGAGATCTCCGGTTAGATACGTGAGACTCTACGCTTGGCTAAGATTCTGTCGCCGGAAGATCAGGAAGAATGGAGATCAAAGGCGGCGACCAACACTCTCGAGCGGCGACGGCGGCGGCGGCGGAAATCGCGATCTAGGTCACGTCGCGGCTCGGCTTCGTATATTTTTTTTTCGTCTTTTTTACTGTTCAAACATATGCATGTATTTATACTGTAGATAACTTCAATATGACCGTTGTGGGTCCCACCAGAAGAAACCCTAAATCCGGTTCAAAATAGTGTCAGCGGCAGAATCCGGTTCAGGGTGTTCCAGAAAAATGCCCAAGTCAAAATCGGCGAGAATCACAAAGTGATTCTCGACGATCCGTCGAGAATCACAAAGTGATTCTCGTCGAATCTGACTTGATTGCACTCTGATTTAGCCGGCGAGAATCAGCCAGTGATTCTCGACGATTCGGCGAGAATCACTAGTGATTCTCGCCGAATCGGCGAGAATCACTTGGTGATTCTCGTCGATTCTTACTTAGATGATTTTTCATCTTACGCCTCTGAGCTGCTCTTTGACTCATCCTTGCTCCTTGTCTGCTCTTGCATAGACACAGCCCTGTACTTGAAAGTAAGTGCACTCCAATAGAGAGAGTACACATAGGCCAACACACTGATCTGCTCAACGAGGGATTACGTCGTGCAGACCCGTGTATATTGACCTACTGCACCCTGACATTGGTGTGCACTTAGCGTGGAATAACTGCAAGCACAACTTAAGAGATTTCATCAAATACATTGTGAATTCATCTTAGCTTGACAGGTGGCTTCCTCAAATCCAGGTAATTGTGGATACAATACCCAACAGCCGTCTCATCATCCAGGCTCCCATTAGCTGCCTCGACAGTCTGACCCCTCGGGGAGGCCAAGTGTTTTTTACCCCGAGGCCGTCTCGTCATCCAGGCTCCCACTAGCTGGCTTGACAGGTTGACCCATCAGGGAGGCCAAGTTTTTTTACCTCAAGGATGTCTCGTCATCCAGGCTCAGATTAGATGGCTTGACAAGTTGACCCCTCGGGGAGGCAAAGTATTTTTACCCCGAGGACGTCTCATCATCCAGGCTCCCATTAGCAGGCTTGATAGGTTGACCCCTCGGGAGGCCAAGTGTTTTCTACCCGGAGGCCGTCTCGTCACCCAGTCTCCTATTAGCTAGCTGGATAGATTGACCCCCCTGGGAGGCCAAGAGTTTTCGGCTCCAAGAAGGCTACACAGCGAATATGTTGTGTTAGACGTTTCTTTACGAGCGTGGAACCAGCTCGAAAAGAGCGGGGATTGCGTACAACCCCATATTCGCGAAGAGAGGGCCCCAAACAAGGCGCAAGACTTGGTGCATGTTTTTAAGCTTTTGGGAGTTTTGCACTCCTGAAGGTCAATTTTGGGTGAACCTGCGTAAATACTAGTAGGGGGAGGAAATATTTGTCTCTCCCCCGGCCCCTTAGAGGAGTTGTCCCAGGCAGCCGCCTCGCCACGCCGCCACCTCGCCAGGCCGCAGTCTCGCCAGACCGCCGTCTCGCCAAGAAGGCCGCAACTTGCCAAGCAGGCCGCAGCTCGCCAGGTCGCGTCTAGCCAGACCGCCATCTCGCCAGGCAAGCCGCGTCTCGCCAGACCTCCATGTCGCCAAGAAGTTCGCAGCTTGCCAAGCAAGCTGCAGCTAGCCAGGCCACATCTCGCCAGACCGCCGTCTCGCCAAGAAGGCCGCAACTCGCCAAGCAGCCCACAGCTCGCCAGGCCTCATCTCGCCAGACCGTCGTCTCGCCAATCAGGCTGCAGCTCGCTAAGCAGGCTGCAACTCTCCAAGACGGCTCCAGCTCGCCTGACTTCAGCTTGCCCGACCCCAGCTCTCCCTGCTTCAGCTCGCCTAGTCGCCTCAGCCCACCAGTTCGACACTCGCAGGCCGCCTGTTCGCCCAGGACACCCCTCTCTTCCCGCCTGACCGCCAGCTCGCCCGGCTTGAGGGACTACCCCTGGTGGAATGCAATTAGCCGCTTAGTATAGTGGGATTTGGTTGTTGGCAGCCCATCTCGAGGGCATTTCAGTAATTTTCAGAGAAGCGGATGTTGGTTATTTGCAGGTCATTCCCAGAAAACTATAAATAGGCCCTTAGGGGTGCCTTGGAGGGGATCATTTCTTCACTCTCTCTTCATCCTCCAAGGAACCTAGCTCAGCATTGTCTAGGGAGGGGGAGATCTCCAAGGTCTTTCAGGTGTAAGGTGGGACCTCCGCGCTAGAGCTGAGGGTATGTTCCTAATTTCCTAAGCCTTTTGTCCATAATATTTGCCCGAGTGCAGTAAGTGTGAGGTAACCCATTTCTAGGGATCCCGAACTCCACAGAGACCGATTTCTCGGTTTCAACAAAGGGAAAAGAGACAGCTTGAACTAGTTCATTCAGACATTGCTGGTCCGTTTGATAATGTCTCAGTTAGCGGAAGCAAATACTATATCACCTTCACTGATGACTTTAGTCGGAAGTGTTGGTTATATTTCTTAAAGGAGAAGTCTGAGGCCCTTGACAAGTTCAAGGAGTTCAAAGAAATGGTAGAGAAGGAAAGTGTTAGTACCTGAAGGTACTTAGAAATGACCGAGGTGGGGAGTACACCTCAAAGTTATTTGATGCTTTCTGCATGGAGCATGAGATTTATCATCAGTTGACAACAACATACTCGTCTCAGTAGAATGAAGTTGCTGAGAGAAAGAATTTGACTATTCAGAACATGGCAAGAAGTATGATAAAGGGCAAGAAGTTGCCGAAGTTTTTCTGGGCTGAAGCAGTACAATGTGTCGTATACTTGTTGAATAGATGTCTGACGAAGAGTGTGAAGTACAAGACTCCATATGAGGCATGAAGTGGATGGAAGCCAAGTGTGCAACACTTGAGAGTGTTTGTGTGTGTAGCTTATGCTCACACCCCTGATTAGAAGAGGAAGAAGCTTGATGACATGAGCGAGAACTGTATATTTTTAGGCTACACTTTGATGAGTAAAGCTTACAAGTTATACAATCCTGTGACAAAGAAAGCGATCATCTCAAGAGATGTCTTGTTTGAGGAAGATAGTTGTTGGAGTTGGGATGAGAAAGAGAGAAACATCAAGGGGATGTTTTATGATGATGATGAATAAGAAGGTGTTCATGAAGCTGAAGCTTCAGATGGTGGAGCTGAACCACCATCACCACCGAGAAGAGATTCAGGGGGAGCTTTGACTCCCTACTCTAGTGGAGTAAGCTCCAACAGAACCAGTTCTAATAGAGCAAGCACTAGTGAGAGCAACTCTGAAAGTTCTCAATGTACAACCCCGTATCCGGTGAGTGGGGTCGCCGGGAATGTCACAACCCGCACTTTCTCATTAAAAAAAATAAATCAGAGCACGAGATAACTACGAGTTGTGATGCCACGTCAAGCAGGGGATAACTGCTGACGCTCAGGCAACACTCTAAACCTTCAAATCATAAGTTAAAATGAATAGAAAACTGATTTTTAGATTAATTGGCCGTATCCCTCGGCTCAGTGGATCAGATAGTCCACGGTTTGAAAACAATTTTTATACGTAGCAGAAAAATACTTCATTTATGCTTAACATCCTAAAAAAGCGCATAAGTGTCCTAAGAGGACAACTTACAATATGCAAGACCCTAGATTTCAATTTATAATATTTATAAAGAAAACCATCTTTTTACGCATTTGGAAAATAATGATTGAGCTTTTATAAAACATGCTGATCATGCAATACATATAGTAGTTCTTTATAGGTTTTAAAGTAACTAGCAACCTAGCATAAAACATTCCCAGAGAGCAAGTGAAACTACCACAAAACAGGTAAACTAGCAGCTAAGCAAAGACTTAGTATCACAAAGGAAAATCACCAACGAGCGTCAACAACCTGACACGAACTCGCTGGCGAGCATGTATGTCTGTACTACTACAAAGCTAAAGAACTACCTCAACAAGTGAGGAAAACACTGCCACAACGCAGTCCACAAGGAAACTCCTGAAATTAGCCGTACAGCCGGCTACAGACCTGAACCTGAGGCATTCAAAAGAAGAACACCTCAGCAAGAAATAATAAAACAGGAGGCAAACAAACATCAGATAATAATCGAATGAAAAGAGCAGAAAGAAAAAGGGTTACCAACCCTGCAAGAGAAATGCTGAAAATCTCAGCTAAAGAATCCAAAAAAGGACAAAATGTAAGTAAAACAATCAGTAAAGTGAGAGAAATGCATCAAGTACTAAAACGTACCAAACTCCGCTCAAGCCTGCAGAGACAAAAAGGGAACCAATATGCATCAAAAGAACAGTATGAAAGGAACTAACAGTCCTAAACTTGTAAATCGTTAGCACTGGCACAAATCCTAAACCTGTGTCGGAGACTAAAAACAGTCACAACCGAACAACCAGGTCCAGGTGTCTCAAGAGTACTAAAGGGGCCGCCACTGGGTCCACACACATAGAGTTCCAACCTCTTACAGGAACCCAAAATGTCCAAAGGAGGGAATGGTGGTGGCCACGGCTCGAACTCCCCCGGTATCATACTCCTTCAGAAACCCAGCTACCATATGCTAAGGATCCACGATTCGGCGCCAGAACCAGCCGACAACACCACTTAGAAACTACCAAGTTCTACAACCGAAACCCGCCGAATTATTTCCCCCTACCCGCCGAATTATTTCCCCCTACCCGCCGCATTATTTCCCCCTACCCGCCGCATTCAACTAAAATAAATTCCGATAACTTCCTAGTTTAGGCCGACCACAACCCCTAACCTAGGAATATTTCTAGTTTCACCTATATTACTCCGGTATTCTACGACAAGGAGAATTAATAAAGCGAAATACAACCCATGGAGGCACGCAAGAGGGGAGAAATCCACTTGCCTCAAATCGATCTTGAAAACGTCCACCCAAAATACTCCACCACGTAGATCCGTCCAAAGGAAGCACGGGGAGACGGGATCTACGAAAAACAACGGACAACCGGGGTTAGGGCCGGAAAAATCTAAGGCGAAACGGTCACCGAAACTGGAAAAGCTTACCGCGATCTCGAAGCTCTCGCCGAGAGCTTTCCAACGCCGCGATCGGATCGAAATTCCGTCCACCGGAGCGGCGGTGGCGGCCGCCGGAAGTTCCGCGAACGAGGGTTCCGCACTCGCCTAAAATGTCGCACCGGAGGCCGCGGGTTCGGGGAAAGAAGAAGAAGACCTTCTCTCTCATATATATATAAATATATATACTTAATATAATATTAAAAGAAAAAAAAATAAAAACACTTAGAAAAAAAAAGAAAAGAAAATGGGCTGCTGATCGGTGAGAATGATTCTCATCGAACCAAAAGAATTCGGTGAGAATCATTCTCGCCGAATTTCCGATTCGGCGAGAATCATTCTCGCCGAATTTCCGATTCGGCGAGAATCATTCTCGCCGAATTTCCGATTCGGCGAGAATCATTCTCGCCGAATTTCCGATTCGGCGAGAATCATTCTCGCCGAATTTCCGATTCGGCGAGAATCATTCTCGCCGAATTTCCGATTCGGCGAGAATCATTCTCGCCGAATTTCCGATTCGGCGAGAATTCTCACCGAATTCCCGAATTCGGTGAGAATCATTCTCACCGAATCCCTCACACACCTCTTTCTATCTTTTATTTCTTTATATATATAAATATATATATAAATAATATTTATAAATATTAACAATGACATAAACTTATATCATTACGGAGGACCAAACGCACGTCGAAACGAACGAAATTCGCACCGTAGGCGAATAACGACGCTACGAACCCAACGGCGAAGTCGAAATCGAATTCCGATGCACCGTTTTCGAGATACTAACAATTTCTAAAGTTAACGGCGTACGCGAAAACATACAAACTTCAATCGCGCGCCGAGGCTCCAAAAATGCTCGCAACGCGACGAAACTTGACGAGCAAGACTAAAATTAGCCGATCTAATTTCCTAATGTAAAATTTTCCACTCCCGACGCAAATCCCAAAATTTGGCCGGTCAAACCTAACGAACGCAAACGCGCTGCGACAAAGTCGGTAACAAAATCCGACGAACAAAACTCGGGCAAAATTCTCCCGAAGCCAAAACACAAGCATTCCCCAAGAGGCTCCACCGAGTCACCAAACAGACTCCGGCTCGCTAGGGAATCTTGCTACCAGGCATCACCAAGCCACGCAGGGAACCTAAAGAGATAAAAGCACGCTCTAACAACGTCACATGACCAACACGCGCTAACATAACGCTCTGACGTCATAATACGTCAAATAAGAAATTAAATAAATCACTGGAAAATCGGGGGCGTTACAGTCACTCCCCCTAAAAGAAAGTTTCGTCCCGAAACTTTACGCATAAAACACTTCTACCATAGAAGGAAAAGAAAATAACCAAGGGTTATCGAATGCTTACCGAGCACAGCTAGGAGAACAAATGAGGATGCGCCTCCCTCATAGCTGACTCCAACTCCCAAGTCGCGCTCTCCACGTCTTGGTTTCTCCACAGAATCTTTACCATCGGTATTGTCTTTCTCCGCAACACTCGATCTTGCTCATCCAAAACACGAATAGGAACTTCCACTTAGGAAAGGTTAGGCTCCAACTGGGGCACTGCATCCAGAACTTGTCTGTCACTTAGCACGCACCTCCGTAGTTGGCTCACGTGAAAAACATTGTGCACGCCAGGAAAATTTTCGGGCAATTTCAACTTGTAGGCTGACACACCAATCCGCTCCACAATTTCAAATGGTCCCACATACCTTGGGTCCAACTTATGGTTCTTACTGAACCTCTTCACTCCAATCATCGGGGAAACCTTAAGGAATACCATGTCCCCCACAGAAAATTCCAAAACGGACCTACGCCGATTGGCGTTCTTCTCGTATCACTCTTGAGCTATCCGAAGCTTCTCTCGAATAAGCTTTACAGAGACTTCCATTTCTTCTAAGGCATCTGGACCTAACATCGGCCTCTCACCAACTTCAGCCCAAAATAGAGGATTTCTACATCGTCTTCCATATAGCGCTTCGAAAGGAGCCATTTGCAGACTCTCTTGATAACTGTTATTATATGCGAACTCCATCAACCTCAAGCGTTCATCCCACGCTCCTCCGTGGTCTAATATATAACAACGGATCATATCTTCCACAATCTGATTAACACGCTCCGTTTGACCATTGGTCTGTGGATGATATGCGGTAGAATATCTCAAGTCAGTTCCCAATCCTTCTTGAAGGCTCTTCCAGAAACGAGACGTAAACCTGGAGTCTCGATCTGATACTATACTTACGGGTACTCCATGTAACCTGATAACTTCATTCAAATATAGCTCCGCTATCTTTTTAATCGAGTAACCAATCTGAAAGGGTACGAAGTGTGCACACTTTGTTAATCTGTCAACAATCACCCAAACAGAGTCATGCCCTCGGGGAGATCTCGGCAAACCAGTAATGAAATCCATTGAGATACTCTCCCACTTCCAAGTTGGAATCTCTAAAGGCGCTAACTTTCCACCAGGCCTTCCATGATCAGCCTTAACTCTTTTGCACGTAAAACATTCTGACACAAACCTTGCAATGTCACCCTTCATCCCAATCCACCAGGCAATCTGTTTCAAGTCCTTATACATTTTTGTAGACCCTGGATGGTAGGCCACACTTGAACCGTGTGCCTCACTGCACAACTTAACTCGAATATCTCGAAAATTGGGGACGCAAAATCTACCGCGGTACTTTAGAGTACCCGCGTCATCGATCGAAAAGTCAGGCAGCTCCCCCTTCTCAGTTCTATTATGAAGGTGCAGTAGATCAGGATCGTCCTTTTGATGAAGCCTCGTAAGAGAAATCCATGAAGGCTCAGATGCTTCCAAACTGCTTGGCGAGTCACATCTACCAACTGAAATATCCATTAAAAGGAACTCTTCTACCAACAACTCAGTGGAGAGATTGAAAATTTTCCCTGTCTTCCTGCTTAAGGCGTCGGCTACCACGTTAGCCTTACCCGGATGGTATAGGATCTCCACTTCATAATCAGCCACATACTCTAACCATCTGCGCTGGCGCAAGTTCAACTCCTTTTGAGTGAAGACGTACTTCAAACTCTTATGATCTGTATAAATCTTGCACTGCGCGCCATACAACAAGTGTCTCCATAATTTCAATGCATAAATAACTGCTGCGAATTCCAAGTCATGCGTAGGGTAGTTCCTTTCATGAATCTTAAGCTTTCTTGACCCATACGCAATCACTTTTCCTTCTTGCATCAGCACACAACCAAGACCCACGTGGGATGCGTCCACGTAAACGGCATAGTCTAATCCTTCCGTAGGCAATGTCAATATCGGAGCAGTGCACAGTCTATTCTTTAGCTCTTGGAACGCTTCTTCGCACTTATCGCTCCACACAAATGCTGCATTATTCTGCGTCAATTTGGTCAATGGCGCATATAACGTAGAGAAACCCTCTACAAATCTTCTATAGTAGCCAGCCAACCCTAGGAAGCTTCTTATTTCTTTGGGTGTGGCAGGCCTCATCCATTCCATAACTGCGGCTATCTTTTCTGGTCGACAGAGATTCCGTCCTTGTTAACCACATGACCCAGGAAAGAAACCTGAGGCAACCAGAACTCGCATTTACTTAGCTTGGCGAACAACTTATGGTCCCTCAAGGCAGATAAAACTAGACGCAAATGTTGGTCATGCTCCTCAACATTGCGTGAATACACCAACACATCGTCTATAAATACGACTACAAACTTGTCCAGAAAGTCCTTGAAGACCCTGTTCATCATGTCCATGAAAGCAGAAGGTGCGTTGGTCAAACCAAACGACATCACCAAAAATTCAAAATGACCATGTCTGGAACGGAAGGCAGTCCGCGGGATATCTGATTCACGGATCCTTAACTGGTGGTAGCCCGAACGAAGGTCAATCTTGGAGAACACGGCGCTGCCTCGCAGTTGATCAAACAAATCATCTATCCTCGGCAACGGATACCTATTCTTGATTGTTACCTTATTTAGCTCCCTATAATCGATGCACAACCTCATCGATCCATCTTTTTTCTTGACGAACAAAACGGGAGCACCCCAAGGCGAAGAACTCAGCCTTATAAATCCGTTCTCAAGCAACTCGTCTAACTGGATGCGCAACTCCTCCAGTTCGCGTGGGGCCATCCGGTAAGGCGCCTTGGCAATAGGACGCGTACCCGGATCCAAATCTATAACAAACTCCACGTCTCGATCAGGCGGGAGACCAGGAAGGTTAGCTGGAAAGACATCAGAAAAATCACGAACTACCGGGATCTCCTCCAAACACGGCAAACTAACCTTGGTTTCTAAAACCGAAACCAAACAAGCAAAACATCCGGAATCTACAAGCTTCCGAGCACATACCGCCGATATAGTTGGAGAATCCTGGCGCGGACAACCGTAAACACTCCCGGGCTGACCGTTGTCCATCCTGAAGTCCAAGCGTTTACCCTTGCATTGGATCACAACATCATATCTGGACAACCAGTCCATGCCTAGGATCACATCAAAGTCTTCCAGATCCAACAGCTTCAAATCAGCAATCGCGAGAAAATCGCCTAGTAAAATCGGACAACTCTGAATACCCTGATCCGAAACTACAGATTCGCCTGAAGGAAACTTGACACAGAACGTCACCAACACGATCGAGATTCAAACGGTAACGCTCTACGAAGGCCCTAGCCACAAATGAGTGGGTAGCGCCGGAATCGAATAGAACACGCGCCCAGCGATTCTTTACCTTAAATCGTACTGATATCACTTGCGTGGACGCCTGAGCTTCCTCCATAGAGACCACGTTCAACTTTCCTTTTCCCTTGTCCACTCGCTGCGGCGGCGGCAAGGCCTGAAGAGGAACTGGCTGCAGAGTAAGCTGAGCCTGCGGGCACTGATACTTGAGATGACCCTCTTGACCGCACAAGAAACAACTTCTCGCCTTCTTCCAGCAATGGGCAGCATCGTGCCCCGGCTTCTTGCAAGCAGAACAAAGCAAGTCTTTCTTTGGGATACCTTGGATCGCATGAATCTGCTCTTTCTTATGAGCTCCTAATCTTTGATAGCACCTTTCCAACGGATGGCCCGATCGGCCACAGAAACTGCATACCTCCTTGTTTCTCTTCCTCGGAGCAGCGTCAGGGACCTGAGTACTCTTACCCTTATCAGACATTCTTTTATCTTTTCTCAGTTGTTGACCTCGATTCTTGGCGTTATCAATTGCCTCTACCTTTAAGGCAACTTCCACCATACCAGCATAACTTGAGGTCGCATAGGCACTTGCTAATTGCTGGACGTCACTCCTTAGCCCAGCCAAAAATCGCTTGCTTCTACTTTCATCGGAACTCACCAAGTCTGGGGCAAATCGGCTTAGCTTACTAAACTCGATTTCGTACTCACTAACCGTGAGCTGCCTCTGCTTTAAGTGCAGGAAATCATTCATCAGACGGTCCCTCTCGACCGATGGCAGAAACTTGCTCAGAAGTAGCTCCTTAAAGGACTCCCAGGAACACCCGTCCTTCAGACCTTCTTTCTCCCTCAGCCACCAGCCCTTTGCCAACCCTTTGAGCTGATATGCGGCTAACATCACTTTCTGATCATCGGTAATCCCGGAGTATGAGAACATCTTCTCGATTGATATCATCCAATCGTCTAAGACCATGTAATCTGCCTTGCCATCATACGTCGGAGGCCTAAGTCGCTGAAACTGAGAAAAAAAGGTCATCTCTGGTGGCACCACGACCGGAGGCACCAGAGGAGCGGGGGGAATAGGGACAGCTTGACCCACAACAGGGTCCTGAACTCTCGGAATCTGCCCTGTCACAACTGCTAACAAGGACTGGACCTGAGACTGCAAATCCACTACTTTCTTGGACAAGGCTTCATTGCTTTGCCGCAGACCTTCTATCATTGCGCTACTCTGCGCACCTAAAGATTCTCCCTCCGATTGGGGAGTCAACCTTGTCGAAGGACACCTCGACATTCTAATGGAACAACAAAACACTAATCAGACACCTAGCCCACCCACTAGAACCAAACAACATAGTATAAACAATACATACTTAAGTACTTGCTCATGCTGCTAACTTGCACTGGGATTTTCAATAATGATGTTATGCTTAACCTACGATGATTCACTATCATCACACTAACTCTTGTGCCTAGATCGGGAATGCATGAATTTATATTCTTTTTGACTCAAAAATTATGTGTGTACACATGTCATCCTGCAAATCTTTAGCTTGGCACGTTGTGCTTATGCAATGTTATGGTATGCATGATTGTGCTATGCATTCTAAAAAGGCCCTAATGCATGCTATGAGCAGCGTATACATGAAAATGTTATGCATCCCATACTACATAACATTTCCATGCAACGAAAAAAAAAACGTGCTAGCCGCATTCATGTGGTGAGGTTATGCATCTCATACTACATAACCCTCACATGTTGCCTCCTATGGTGGATCCATATACAAACACATAGTATGCATCCCATACTACATAATATGCCTCATATACTTCATGTCATGTTATGAGTGTAGTGTTCGTGCTTCAGCCAAGACGTGCTGATGACATATCGGTGTGTGTATGATATGACTCTAAACACCTAATACTTACAGGGACAGGTTGCCCGACAATTTGTCAAGCAACCTCCCTCTGATACCAACTGTCATAACCCGCACTTTCTCATTAAAAAAAATAAATCAGAGCACAAGATAACTACGAGCTGTGATGCCACGTCAAGCAGGGGATAACTGCTGACGCTCAGGCAACACTCTAAACCTTCAAATCATAAGTTAAAATGAATAGAAAACTGATTTTTAGATTAATTGGCCGTATCTCTCGGCTCAGTGGATCAGATAGTCCACGGTTTGAAAACTATTTTTATACGTAGCGGAAAAATACTTCATTTATGCTTAACATCCTAAAAGAGCGCATAAGTGTCCTAAGAGGACAACTTACACTATGCAAGACCCTAGATTTCAATTTATAATATTTATAAAGAAAACCATCTTTTTACGCATTTGGAAAATAATGATTGAGCTTTTATAAAACATGCTGATCATGCAATACATATAGTAGTTCTTTATAGATTTTAAAGTAACTAGCAACCTAGCATAAAACATTCCCAGAGAGCAAGTGAAACTACCACAAAACAGGTAAACTAGCAGCTAAGCAAAGACTTAGTATCACAAAGGAAAATCACCAACGAGCGTCAACAACCTGACACGAACTCGCTGGCGAGCATGTATGTCTGTACTACTACAAAGCTAAAGAACTACCTCAACAAGTGAGGAAAACAGTGCCACAACACAGTCCACAAGGAAACTCCTGAAATTAGCCGTACAGCCGGCTACAGACCTGAACCTGAGGCATTCAAAAGAAGAACACCTCAGCAAGAAATAATAAAACAGGAGGCAAAGAAACATCAGATAATAATCGAATGAAAAGAGCAGAAAGAAAAAGGGTTACCAACCCTGCAAGAGAAATGCTGAAAATCTCAGCTAAAGAATCCAAAAAAAGGACAAAATGTAAGTAAAACAATCAGTAAAGTGAGAGAAATGCATCAAGTACTAAAACGTACCAAACTCCGCTCAAGCCTGCAGAGACAAAAAGGGAACTAATATGCATCAAAAGAACAGTATGAAAGGAACTAACAGTCCTAAACTTGTAAATCGTTAGCACTGGCACAAATCACAAACCTGTGTCGGAGACTAAGAACAGTCACAACCGAACAACCAGGTCCAGGTGTCTCAAGAGTACTAAAGGGGCCGCCACAGGGTCCACACACATAGAGTTCCAACCTCTTACAGTAACCCAAAATGTCCAAAGGAGGGAATGGTGGTGGCCACGGCTCGAACTCCCCCGGTACCATACTCCTTCAGAAACCCAGCTACCACATGCTAAGGATCCACGATTCGGCGCCAGAACCAGCCGACAACACCACTTAGAAACTACCAAGTTCTACAACCGAAACCCGCCGAATTATTTCCCCCTACCCGCCGAATTATTTCCCCCTACCCGCCGCATTATTTCCCCCTACCCGCCGCATTCAACTAAAATAAATTCCGATAACTTCCTAGTTTAGGCCGACCACAAGCCCTAACCTAGGAATATTTCTAGTTTCACATATATTACTCCGGTATTCTACGACAAGGAGAATTAATAAAGCGAAATACAACCCATGGAGGCACGCAAGAGGGGAGAAATCCACTTGCCTCAAATCGATCTTGAAAACGTCCACCCAAAATACTCCACCACATAGATCCGTCCAAAGGAAGCACGGGGAGACGGGATCTACGAAAAACAACGGACAACCGGGGTTAGGGCCGGAAAAATCTAAGGCGAAACGGTCACCGAAACGGGAAAAGCTTACCGCGATCTCGAAGCTCTCGTCGAGAGCTTTCCAACGCCGCGATCGGATCGAAATTCCGTCCACCTGAGCGGCGGTGGCGGCCGCCGGAAGTTCCGCGAACGAGGGTTCCGCACTCGCCTAAAATGTCGCACCGGAGGCCGCGGGTTCGGGGAAAGAAGAAGAAGACCTTCTCTCTCATATATATATAAATATATATACTTAATATAATATTAAAATAAAAAAATAATAAAAACACTTAGAAAAAAAAAGAAAAGAAAAGGGGCTGCTGATCGGTGAGAATGATTCTCACCGAACCAAAAGAATTCGGTGAGAATCATTCTCGCCGAATTTCGGATTCGGCGAGAATCATTCTCGCCGAATTTCCGATTCGGCGAGAATCATTCTCGCCGAATTTCCGATTCGGCGAGAATCATCTCACCGAATTCCCGAATTCGAATTCGTGAGAATCATTCTCACCGAATCCCTCACACACCTCTTTCTATCTTTTATTTCTTTATATATATAAATATATATATAAATAATATTTATAAATATTAACAATGACATAACCTTATATCATTACGGAGGACCAAACGCACGCCGAAACGAACGAAATTCGCACCGTAGGCGAATAACGACGCTACGAACCCAACGGCGAAGTCGAAATCGAATTCCGACGCACCGTTTTCGAGATACTAACAATTTCTAAAGTTAACGACGTACGCAAAAACATACAAACTTCAATCGCGCGCCGAGGCTCCAAAAATGCTCGGAACGCGACGAAACTTGACAAGCAAGACTAAAATTAGCCGATCTAATTTCCTAATGTAAAATTTTTCACTCCCGACGCAAATCCCAAAATTTGGCCGGTCAAACCTAACGAACGCAAACGCGCTGCGACAAAGTCGGTAACAAAATCCGACGAACAAAACTCGGGCAAAATTCTCCCAAAGCCAAAACACAAGCATTCCCCAAGAGGCTCCACCGAGTCACCAAACAGACTCCGGCTCGCCAGGGAATCTTGCTACCAGGCATCACCAAGCCACGCAGGGAACCTAAAGAGCTAAAAACACGCTCTAACAACGTCACATGACCAACACGCGCTAACATAACGCTCTGACGTCATAATACGTCAAATAAGAAATTAAATAAATCACTGGAAAATCGGGGGCGTTACAGGGAACCAGACCGGCCGGTTTAGATCCCCCAGGCAACAAGCGAGCTCGGCAGGGAAATCTGAAGGCAACAGGCAAGCTCGGCAGGGAAATCTAAAGGCCGAGCTCGGCATTCGTCGTCCCTGAGCTCGACATTCACCGAACTAAGCCCGCGCTTCGTCGAGCTGAGCTCGACTAATGAAGGAAGATCGAATGGCGAGCACCGCAGCTAGCTCGCACTCGCCCTATGGAGCTCGGAAGATAGTAGGCGAGCAGGACCTTTAGGGGTGGCTGAGCTCCCCAGCTCGCCCAGGTCTATGAGATACTTTTTACTATTTTTCCCTCGCTGCCCTGGCCATAGCCTTTCAGAACAATGGAGTTATGTTGTTGGCAGGCCAATCTGGACTGCACATAGCCGTTCAGAATAGCGGGAGTGGGCTATTTGCAGGCCGTTTTCAGAAATATATAAATAGGACCCAAGGGGTACCTCAGAAAACATGCTTCCTGTGCTCTCTTGCTCTGTCTCTCAAGCTCTTTCTTAGGATACCTTAGCTCGGCCTTTGTCTAAGGAGGGGAAGCACTCTTAGATGTTCCGGGTGTGTGGTGGGTCCTCCCCGCCGAGCCCTTGGGTTAGTTCTTCCTTGTTTCCCTTATTATTTTGCTTGCAGGAGTGAATTAGGTGCGCGATCACCCCTTCCCCGAGGGTGAACTCCACAGGAGACCGTTTTTCGATTTCAACACTCAACCTAGGATGAGAAGGTTGGAGGATATCTATGAGGAGACAGAGCCAATTCATGCTAACTTTTCTTTATATTGTCTTTTAGCAGATTGTGAGCCGTACTCGTATGATGAAGCAGCTCAAGAGAAGACTTGGAGGAAAGCAATGGATGAAGAGATGATATCCATCAAGAAGAATAATGCTTGGGATTTAGTCACTCTGCCAGCAGGTCAAAAGCCCATTGGTGTGAAATGAGTGTATAGAGTGAAGAAGAACAAAGATGGAGAAGTGGAGAAGCACAAGACACGACTCGTCGCGAAAGGCTATAGGAAAGTCCAAGGAGTGGACTATGACGAGGTCTTTGCTCCAGTGGCGCGGATTGACACCATCAGACTGATCATCGCTCTAGCGGCTCAGTATAAGTGGAAGATGTGTCAGATGGATGTCAAGTCTTCTTTTCTGATTGGGTACTTGGAGGAAGATGTGTATGTCCAGCAGCCTCCTGGATATGAGGTGAAAGATCAAGAGAAGAAGGTATACAAGTTGAAGAAGGCGCTATACGGGTTGAAGCAAGCACCTCTTGCGTGGAATGAAAGAATAGATGCATACTTTCAGAAGAACGGGTACATGAAGAGTCAGTATGAGTATGCACTCTACACGAAGGTGGAGAAGAATTGAGATATCATGGTTGTGTGCTTTTATGTTGACGGCATGATATTCACCGGCAACAACCCTCTTATGTTTGAAGAGTTCAGGAAGACCATGAAGGAGTTCGAGATGATTGATCTAGAAGAACTCACTTACTTCTTAGGCATTGCAGTACAATAGAGTGAAGATGAGATCTTCATTTCTCAGAAAAAGTATGCGGAAGATATTTTGAAGAAGTTCCGGATGGAGAATAACAAGACTATCTCTACTCCTGTAGATCCAGGAGTGAAGCTGAGGAAGGATTCAAAGTAAGAAGTAGTTGACTCAATGTTGTTCAAGAGTCTAGTTGGAAGTCTACGCTACCTGACTTTCACTAGGCCCGACATCATATATGCAGTTGGAGTTGTCAGCAGATATATGGAGGAGCCAAATCAAGATCACGTCATGGCAGCGAAGAGGATCTTGAGGTATGTGAATGGAATGAGAGATCATGGTTTGATGTACTCGACTGCAAAAGAGTTAAAGCTGGTCGTGTACTCCGACAGTGATTATGGTGGAGATGTGAATGACCGGAAGAGCATTTCCGGGTATGCTTTTCATATTGGAACAGTTGTGTTCTCATGAAGCTTGAAGAAGCAGGACACAATTATCTTATCTACTTGTGAAGCTGAGTATATTGCAGCAGCTGGCTGTACGTGTCAGGCGATTTGGCTAAGAAATCTCTTGCAAGAGTTGCATCATCCACAGAAGATTCCTGTGACGGTGTATGTTGACAACATGTCTGCTATTCAGCTGGCGAAAAATCCTATGTTGCATGGGCGCAGCAAACACATTGAGACAAAATATCATTTTCTTCATGAGCAGGTGCATTGAAAGGTGGTGGAGCTAGTCTATTGTCCTACGAGTGTGCAGATGGAGGATATTTTCACGAACGCGTTGAAAACTGAAACGTTTCAGAAGTGCAAGAACAAACTCGGCATGTGTTGCCGTGTTTGAGAGGAAGATTGTTGGCTGAATAATGATTTGACCGAAGTCAAAAGCCAGTTTTATACATTTATTATAAATATATTATTGTAATATAATTTGGAAGCATTGTTGGCAGCTTAAATGGCGTGAAACGCATGCATTAATTGGTGGCAAAATTGGATTTCTCTCTCTAGGACTAGTGGATTCTTCTTAGTGACTGGCATTGTCTATAAATAGGTAATTAATTCTTGCGGAATTTGGTATGCTGAAGTATGCCAAGGTTGCCAAGAAATAGTAAAACATGCTGCCTACTTTTGCGGTCTGAAATTGTTGAACAGCGGAGGCATGAAAAGAATCTGACGAAAAAAATTGTTATTGCGGACTGGTATTTGCGGAATAGATGAAAGCGCAGCGCGGAATAGTATAGTTCGCGGCCTTTTCTTGTGGACTGCAATCATGAACAAGAGTTGTAATTAAAGGCTGCGGTCTTTTTTTTGCTAGGTCTTTTTTTTGCTAACTGCGAACAGCAGCAGCAAAGCTTCCGGCGCCATTAAGAAGTGGCGGACTTGATTTCTGCGAATAGAAAAATAATAGCAAAGGTGGCGGACTCGTATTGGCAAATAGGATAAATTTTTCAAAGTTGGCGGACATCAAGCTTGGCAAACTGCAGCTTTGCAGATAACAAGTTTTGGGTGATCAAGCTTCAAGCTAAGCGGGTTACAGTCATGATCAAACTTGTTTGCAAGTTCTTGTCTGTACATTGTGTTGAGTTGTAACTTATAATGAAATTGTATTTTGTTGTATCATTGTAAACACTTGTTTGTTATAATATAAGTTGTTTGCTTTGCCTTTCTCAAGTTGTGTGCCCATTATAGTCGATTCCAACAAAAATGTTACTACCTAGGTTTATTGCTCTAGAATCTGCGGCGGTTGGCAAATTTGCGTATTTCCAGGACGACGATGACGACTATCAAGGGGCGTTGAGAGACAATGGAGAGACGATACTAACCCCTTATGCAAAGTTCGAGGTGGAGAGCACGATCTAGCGGCAATCATGTCAACATAAGAAGCTGCTACAACAACAAATACTGGATGCTAAGCAGTCGCCGGGACGTTGTCTTGTTGTGTTGCGATGCTAACGAGCCGCAATAAGACACGTCCCTACGGACATGCACTTTGTCCGAACCGGAGTTCACCACCATTCAGAATCAAAAGTTTCTTAGGCATAAAT
The DNA here is from genome assembly GCA_039583875.1 of Platanthera guangdongensis. Lineage (NCBI taxonomy): Eukaryota > Viridiplantae > Streptophyta > Magnoliopsida > Asparagales > Orchidaceae > Platanthera > Platanthera guangdongensis. The sequence goes on along the minus strand of CM077153.1, from coordinate 18,210,692 downwards.
TTGCCTTTGAGGGCCGCTATGTTTTTGTAACATCCGCGGACCCAAATCACTTTGGTTTGACTTCAGTTATACTTAATTGAGGCCTTTTCACCGTCTCTGATTGGGAGTTTGTAAAAGTAGCGAACACGCAGCTAACAATCGGACAGAAATTTGAATAATTGAAATTTTATTATCCAAAAAAGATATCATTTACAAAGGTATGACCTCCCTTTTATATAATGGATGAGATATGAGAGAGTACAAACAAACAATGTGGGACTAAACATGTATATGGCTGAGCGGCTCGAAATAAAAGAGACCGCACATGCCGCGCGGTTAGACAGATGTGTTAACCGCTCGGCAACTCCAGCAGGATAAAAACATGCCGCAATAGGAGTCCGATAGACCTCCCGGTCTCCAAGCTTCTGAGTGAGACCGCCAGACCGCTCGGACTACAAACAGCAACACTCTGAATATGAATCTGCTGGGAAGGAACCGCTAGACTGCGCAGTCAACAAACCTCCAGACAAGACCGCAAGGCCGCCCGGTCTAATACTTCAACACTCCCCCTCAAGCTGGAGCATAGATATCAATCATGCCCAGCTTGCCACAAATGTGGAAGAAGGAAGTAGAGACCGGTTTTGTGAAGATATCCGTCAATTCTTTGTCAGAGGTGACAAACGGAGTACAAATCTGTTTCTTCAAAATTTTCTCCCGAATGAAGTGGCAGTCAACCTCTATATGCTTTGTTCTCTCATGGAAGACCGGATTTTTGGATATGTATATAGCAGCCTTGTTGTCACAGAACATAGGAAGAGGATAGTCATAGACCTCTCCTAGGTCAAGCATGAGAGCACGCAACCACTTTAACTCACACGTGGTTGACGCCATACTCCGGTATTCGGATTCTGTAATGCATCTGGAGACAACAAACTATTTCTTGCTCTTCCAACTCACAAGATTTCCTCCAACAAAAGTACAAAAACCTGATGTGGATTTACGATCGCCTTTATCATCCGCGTAACTTGAATCTGAGTAGGCTTCAACCCTCAGATGACCATTCCTCTGAAAGATTAACCCTTTGTCCGGTGCTGCTTTGACATACTCTAAAATCTTCAAGGCAGACTGAAGATGACACTCCCTGGGAGCTTGCATAAACTGGCTGACCTTGCCTTCAGCATAGGAGATGTCGGGTCTGGTTACAGTGAGATAGATGAGTTCGCCCACCAAACGTCTGTACCTTGTGACATCATATAGAAGAGGCGAGTCATCCGTCTATGTTTTGTCTTCTCCAATAGCCATGGGAAATCGGGCCGGTTTGGCACCTGTCAATCCTGCCTCTTGTAGAAGATCAAGGGCATACTTCCGTTGGGAGAGAACCAACGAGTCAAGCTTCCGAGAGATTTCTATCCCCAAAATGTATTTCGGGGAGCCCATATCCTTCGTGACCAGGTGTTGACAGAGGTGTTACTTCGTCAAGTCCACCCCAGCCTGATCATCGCCAATAAGAAGAATATCATCCACATACACTGCCAAAACCACCAGTCTTGAGGCCGTTTTGCGAATGAATAAGGAGTGATCAGCCGAACTCCTTGCAAAGCCGATGGTAGCCACAATACCACTGAACTTGTCGAACCACGCCCGAGGGCTCTGCTTTAGGCCATAAATGGCCTTCTTCAAATGGCATACGCGTGTCTCCCCCTGAGCAACATACCCAGGAGGTTGCTCCATGTAGACTTCCTCCTGAGGATTGCCATAGAGAAAGACATTCTTGACATCAAGCTGGGAAATAGCCCAATCCCGGTTAACAGCCACAGAGAGAAGAACCCGGATGGTGCTGAGGCGAGCAACCAGAGAGAAAGTGTCAAAGTAATCAATGTCGTAAGTCTGAGTGAAGCCTTTGGCCACCAGCCAGGCCTTGTAGCGATCCACAGTGCCGTCGGGGCGAAATTTCACAACAAAGACCCAGCGACAACCAACCACATCAGTACCCACTGGTGGAGGAACAAGGGTCCAGGTACCCCTTTCAGTAAGAGTAGTCATCTCTTCATCCATGGCAGATTTCCAATGAGGAATAGCAAGATCCTCCTGGTAGGTGCGGGGGGTAGTAGCAGCGGAGATAGCCAAGGCAAAACACCTGCGAGAAGGAGAAAGCCGATCATAGGAAACAACTGCCGCAAGCGGGTGTTGAGTACACGCCCGCACCCCTTTGCGAAGAGCAATGGGAAGATCCAGGTCGACGGGTGCTTCAGCGACCAGAGCGTCCGTGGTGGAGAAGGCTGGCCCGGGAGTAGAGAGACGACCGCGGAGAAGAGGGAGGAGGGGTAGGGGGTGAGGCGGACAGAGAAGGAGACGAAGGAGGAGAGGAGGGAAGAGTGGAGACGTCAATATGCGTGAAAGGAACAGAGAGAGGCGGTGGAGAAGCAGAGACCTTAGGAGGAAGAGACGAGTCAAAAGAGAAGTAGGAAGCATTCTCGAAGAATGTCACGTCCACGGAGACAAATTGTTTGCGCAGAACGGGGTCAAAACAGCAATAGCCTTTTTGAGTGGTAGAGTACCCTAAAAAGACACACTTGGTGGAATGGGGGGAAAGCTTGTCGCGGGTAGCGGATGGAGCGTGAACAAAAGCCGTACACCCAAAGACACAGAGAGGGAGTGGAAAAGGTTCCTTGCAGGGGTATAGAATGGAGAAGGGGGTCTGGCCGTGGAGAACCGTGGAGGGAAGACGATTGATGAGATAGCAGGCGAGGAGCACAACGTAGCCCCAGTAGGAGCGGGGTACTTGCATCTGCGTCATGAGAGTGCGAGCGACATCAAGGAGGTGACGGTTTTTACGCTCTGCCACCCCATTCTGCTGGGAGGTGTAAACACAGGTGGTTTGATGAAGAAGGTCATGTTGCCGAAAGAAAGAGGAGAACTCATGACTAAGATATTCCTTAGCATTATCAGAGCGTAAAACTTTAATAGAAATGCCAAATTGAGTCTTAATCATAAAATAAAAAGATTGCCAAATAGAAAAGAGTTCAGAGCGATCTTTTAATAGATACACCCAGGTACATTTAGAATAATCATCGATAAAAGTTACAAAGTAGGAACTACCCCGACCAACGGTGAGGGTACGAGCAGGACCCCAGACATCAGAATGAATGAGATCAAACGGGCGAGAGGAGCCACGACCTTGCTTCGGCGGGAAGGAGGAGCGATGATGTTTGCCAAGCTGACACGCATCACAGTTGAGCGGAGGACTGGTCGGAGGTAAGTGGGGCAGAAGCTATCGAAGAATCCGAGGAGGAGGATGTCTAAGGCGAAGATTCCATTGAAGCATATCTGTAGAGGAGGAGGAGTAGGCGGCTAGAGCGGAAATGTTGTCGAGAAAATAGAGTCCGCTGCTCTCAGTCCCAGTAGCAATCGTCCGCTGGGTCCTCGGTTGCTGAAAAGAACAAGAAGTGAGAGTGAATAAGATAGAGCACTGAAGTTGCCGACATAAATTAGTAACAGATAATAAATTGCACGGGAACTTCGGGACATAGAGAGTGTCCTCCAAGCGAAGCGACGGGGTGACTTGAATCAGGCCCGTCCCAAGCACCGTGGACGGTGAACTATCCGCCACACGAACCGGGGGTAGGCGGTCATGCGTTTCAAGGAGAGAGAAGCAATGAGGGTTGCCAGTCATATGATTTGTAGCACCCGAGTCAATCAGCCATTTACCTTGGGTAACGACGTGGGCACTACCTAAAGTCGTGGCCACAGAGGCAGATGGCCGAGAGGAGGCGTAGGTCGAGGAGGGAGCATCACCGGACGGGCGAAGATGAGGATGTTTCTGCAAGCAGCGGTCAGCAGAATGGCCGGTATGACGACAGTGAGAGCAAAGGAACCTGGACGAACCACGCCCGCCTGAGTTGCTGCAGTCACTAGGACCCCCCCCCCCCGCTAAGCCTGGTGAGCATAGGAGTCCTGGGAAGGAGGGGAGGCCAACAGAGGCTGCTAGAGCAGCGAAGTAACAACAGTAATGCGAGTTGCGATGGCATCCAAAGTAGGAGATTCCACCTCACCCAAGATCTGCTGGCGGATCATATCATAGGAATCGGGAAGACGGAGAAGATAACAAACAACCAGGAGTTCCTGGAAGTGTTTGTGCTAGTCGGCCAAGTCCGCGGAGAAGGGGCGATTCTGTAGGATCTCTGCGCCAAGAGTCTGAACCTGTTGATAAGCTGCAGCAAGAGACATGGAGGGGCAGGGGAAGACGCATAAAGAGTAGCTAGGTGAAGCCAAGCGGCCTTGACCGTCTCATCATGGCGAATAACGGGAAGGCACTCATTAGAGAGGCTATTGGCCAGCCAAGTGCGGACAAGGGCATCACTCGCATCCCAGTCATCAAATTCAGGAGAGTTAAGAGGAGGAGGGTCATTGGTGAGGTGATGATGCTTGCGCTGAGAGCGAAGAATAAAGGTTAAAGAAACGCTCCAATCGGGATAGTTGGAGCCAACTAGCTTAGAAAGTGTGCCAAGGTTGCCCGAAGGAGTAGGAGGAGGAGGAGCCGCAGGAGTTGTGGAGGTAGAGATAATAGGGGTGGAGAGACCGGAAGTGGCCATAGAGAAGGCAGGAAACCGCGCAAGAAGAAGAGAAGCCGCGAGGAGAGAAGAAAGGAGAGCAAGCCGCACGACCTAAGGAGGAGGCCGGGACACGAGAGAGAACCCACATCCAACAAGGACGAAACTGCAGCAGGCTAAAGAGAAGAAGCCGCAGCGGCACGGTGGTAGAATACCAGCGGCCAGGAAGCAGACCAAGGCACAGGGTAAGAGGTTGCACGAACTGAAAACGTCCGAGCGAACAGAAGAGAAGAGGAAGCAAAAGACCCAAGAAAACATGTCGAGAACAGACCAAAGAAAGGCGCGCGAACAGGGAGAAGTCGTGCGAACAGTACAACGGTCAGAAGAGAAAACAAGCCGCGAGAACAGGTCGCGGAAAGAAGAAACAAGCCGCACGTGCAGAGAGAGCTTAGTCAGGTGGAAAGGACCAACCTACCTCTGGTACCATGTAAAAGTAGCAAACACGCAGCTAACAATCGGACAGAAATTTGAATAATTGAAATTTTATTATCCAAAAAAGATATCATTTACAAAGGTAAGACCTCCCTTTTATATAATGGAGGAGATATGAGAGAGTACAAACAAACAATGTGGGACTAAACATGTACATGGCTGAGCGAATAGAAATAAAAGAGACCGCACAGGCCGCGCGGTTAGACAGATGGGTTAACCGCTCGACAACTCCAGCAGGATAAGAACATGCCGTAATAGGAGACCGATAGACCACCCGGTCTCCAAGCTTCTGAGTGAGACCGCCAGACCGCTCGGGCTACAAACAACAACACTCTGAATATGAATCTGCTGGGAAGGAACCGCTAGACCGCGCAGTCAACAAACCACAGTTGCTATATATTCTTCCAAAATACATCAGCTTCAAAGGCGACAACGAGAAGTTTCTCAGCGCTCGTGGGATCGGGAATTACGCATATTTACAGTTCGCCTCCGACGACATCGGCGATCCGACGGTGGGGTACGAGGTATTCCCCTTGCGTGATGGAACTATTTGTGTGAAATCCAACCGTTACAGTCTATTCTGGAGGCGCAACCATAACTGGATACGGGCAGACTCAATCAACAACCCCGACAACCTCGATGCTGTTTTTGGCCCATTAGAGTCAGCAACAACATCGTTGCTCTCCGCAGCGTGGGTAACAATTGTTGGATTTTAGTGTGGGTTGACTATGTCAACATTTTTTTTTAATATTATTTTGTATGAGCAATTAATAGGAGAGAGAGTATGCCTTAAATAGGTGAGAGAAGGTGGTTGATTTTTGGTTGCCTATATAAAGGCCCCCCTTGTACATTTTTCTTGGAATGAAAATAGAGAGAGAAGCTCCAAAATTTCGGTTCTTGTTTAGAGAGAGAGAGAGAAGCGCTGCAGCGCTAGAGTGAGATCTAACCGGGCGGTTAGAAGGAGAAGCCGCGCGGACTGGCGATCTCGCCACGCGAAGTGGAGCTCGCGGATAGGTGAGCAGCTCGTGGTTTGATCTCATCGTGAGAAGGGAGGTTGCGGCTTGCGTACTCGCGCGTGGAGGTCTCGCTGGACTGATCTCGTCGAGAGGATTACTCGCCTGCAAAGGCGGTCTCGCGGTCTAGGAGTGGTTCTCGCCTGCGCCATCTTGCGGTTTGTTGTGTTGGTCTCACGTCCTGGAAACCTCACAGTGGAGCTCGCGCGGTTTGTGGCGACCTCGTGAGAAGTGTGTGCAGCCCGCAGGAGGGAGACCGCGTGGGTAGGCGGTTTGCGTGGCGGTCTCGCAAGTTGGACTTGTGCTATTTTAGTGGTGTGGAATTGGTTTGTAGAGTTGAGTTCGAGTGGGGAGAGACTATACACGTTTCCAACAAGTGGTATCAAAGCGAGGTTACAAACCTTTACGGTGACTCGGAAGGTTTGAAATAGAGGAGAGAGATGGAGTTTGGAGGTGCCATGCTGGGGCAAGTCCCCAAGTTGACAAAGACAAATTATGGAAACTGGAGTATTAAGATGAAGGTGCTACTCGCTTCAAAGGAACTATAGGAGATATTTGAGGACGAGTATGAAGAGCTTACTGTCGAAGCAGAAGCGGCGTTGACCAATGCCCAGAAGATGGCATTAAGGGAAGCAAGAAAGAAAGATAAGAAGGCACTGTTCATGTTATACCAAGGGGTTGATGAAGCCACTGTTGAAATTTATGAAGTGGAAGTGGGTGACGGGACAGGCCGCGCGGCCTGTGCGGACAGCTTTGGCGGACTGGGCGGACTGGGCGGACTGTGGGTTGCGGTCTGGTGAAAAGTCTGGTCGAAGCCGGCTGTGTTCTGAGCGGGTTGTAGCATGGAGTCCGCGGTTTGGTGCGGCCTGGTATCTGCGGATAGAGAGGCTTGCGGACTGGTGCTTTGCTCAGTGGTCGCGGGTGCAAGCTTGTGCTGTTGGCGGGTTGTTTCGAGTTCGCGGGAAGCCTTGCGGACTGGTGTGTCCGCGGTTTGGGCTGTTGCGGACTGGGCCTTGAGCTTGGCTGAGGCCTTGTCGAGCTCAGGTGTTACAGCAGGTCTTGCTGTGGAGACCGGTTGGCGGACTGGTGTTTGGAGTCCGGGAGGAAGCTGCTGTGTTGGACAAGTGCGAGGAGCTCGCGGACTGGTTGCGGTCTGTGCTAGGGTGTTTGGCGGACGGGACTTTGTGTCCGCCATGCTCGCACTGGCCCTTGATGGTTTTGGACTTGGTCACACATTGTGCCAAGTTCATGGTGTCCGCCGTATCCGCCGTATCCGCCAAGTCCGCTGTGACCGGGCGGACTGTTGCTGTTTGCCTTTGGTCGTGGACTTGTGGCGGATTGAGGTGTGAGTATTGCGGACTGCCTCGGGTTGGTGCGGACTGCCATTGAAGAGGGTGCTGTCCTGAAGCAGTTGGAGCTTTGCGGGCTGGTGCCTTGTCCGCTTAGCTTGGGCGGACTGGAGAGGGTTCGTCAATGGTTGCCTTGCTCATGGCGGTTTCCCTTGGTGACTGGCTAAGTCCTCGCGGACTGAGCGGACGGTCGTTTGTGTTCGCGCGGACTGGGGCGGTGTCGCTATCTCTTGGGCGGTGACCACACTCCTCACCTTGCCTATAAATAGGACCCCCTGGCACATCTACAGTAACCTGAGTAACGTGAGTGAACAGTAAATTGGGTTGGGCGAGTGCTGCGGTCTGTGTTTTTCAGTCCGCGCGGATTGTTACAGGCTGACGGTTTGCTGTGTGCAGGTCGCGCGGATAACTTCAAGGAGCCAGGAGTTTGGCTGTGACTTCGGTCAGTGCTTGGAAGTGTGCGGTCTCTGCGGACTCAGCAGGAGGTCGCTCTGCGGCTTGTCAGTTCTGTTTCAACTTTCCCAGCTTCAATAACCTGTCCGCCGGCTTCAGGCGGGTAGGGGAGTTCCTCAGTTCGGGTTCAGCAGGAGGCGAATAACGGTCTGTCCGCGCGGCCTCGCGGTCTCGGCGGACTCCGTGGTATTCGGCGGATTGCAGCATAGCTTGGGCGAGCTCAGCGGTCTCGGCGGTCTCGGCGACCTCGCGGTCTCGGCGGACTGGAGTGCTGTCCGCCCGGCTTGTTTTTTGGTTTCTTCTGTTTACAGCTGTAATACTAGCGAAATCATGTCTCGCTATGTATGCCTTGGATTGTAAAGAAGTGAATGCATAATAAGACCTTCTTGTGCTTCCATTGTTTTGTTGGGTGCAACCTCTAGTCCTTGGGTTTTCCGCAGGTTCAGCGTGCGAACTGGGTAGTTCCGAAGATATTAATTTGGTGTTTGGGCTATCTTGCTGACCACGTTGAGAAAATTTAACATGGTATCAGAGCGAGGTTTCTGAGGTTGCGGAGGTTCAGTTGCGTGAGCGGAGGTCAACCAGTGTTGTTACTCAGTGATTGAGTGGTGATCAACCTGTGTTGTTGCTCGGAGCTGCTGAAGGGTACCAACAGGTGGTTGCAATGGAAGGAAGCTTAGCAAGAGGTCTTGGCATTGAACTCTTAACGCCGACTAACTATAAAAAGTGGAAGTCGTGCATGAAGAGTTATCTTCTGGGCGAGGAGCTGTGGGAAGTTGTCGGTGGAGACGACAGACAGGAAGTTACTGCTGCTTTCGGTACTACTGAACAGGTGAGGCTCTGGAGAAGAACTAATGCTAAGGCAGAGTTCGTTCTGAAGAGAGCTGTCTCTCCGGAGCTGTTTGATCACATCATTGGGTGTGAGTCGGCTGCTGATATTTGGACAACCATTGATGAGTTGTTCAATAGGAAGAATGTGGCGCGGCTTCAGTTCCTGGAGAATGAGTTGGCCAGGGCAACTCAGAGAGACCTTTCCATATCCAAGTACTTCTTAAAGATGAAGAGCTTGTGTGCTGAGCTGTCGGCACTGGATCCTGATGAGCCTATCTCTGAGGCAAAGATGAAAAGGCACATTATCCGCGGCCTGCGGAAGGAGTATGTGGCCTTTGTTACATCTGTTCAAGGGTGGGCTACTCAGCCGTCTCTGCTGGAGCTGGAGAATCTGCTTGCCTCGCAGGAGAGCTTAGCAAGGCAGATGGCTGGAGTGAATCTGAATCAGGAAGGCAGCGAGGCTCTCTTCTCAGGCAAGAAGAAGGGATGGGAAGGGAAGAAGAAGAAGAAGGTGCAGGCCGCTGTTGAGAAGGAGACTTCAACTTCATATCCGTCGGAGAGGAGCAATGCTCCTAAGGACTGGAAGAAGAATCTGAAGTGCTACCGGTGTCATCAGCGAGGGCACTTCAAGCGGGACTGCAAGGTCAAACTGCATCCTGGGCATGCTGCGGGAAAGGAGGAAGCTTGCTCGCGAAGTGAAGAAGCAGAATGGGGAGGAGCTTTCATGACGGGAACTTGTGTCCCGGCCTTATCTGCTGAGGACTTCAACAGCGAGTGGATCATCGACTCCGGGTGTGGTCATCACCTCACCGGAGACAAGTCGAAGTTCACCTCCATGCAGGCTTACTCAGGTAATGAAGCTATTATCACTGCTGATAATACTGTTTATGCAGTAGAGAAGGAGGGGGTCGTGTCTTTGGGTAGTGATCAGGGGCCACTCACGTTAAGGAGTGTGTATCACGTGCCGGGCATGAAGAAGAACCTCTTCTCGGTGACCAACGCGGTGGACGCTGGGTATCACGTTCTGTTTGGGCCAACAGACGTGAGGTTCCTTCGCAACGTATCAGCGGTGAAGGCTGATGTTGCTCATGTTGGGAGGAGGGTGAAGAACTTGTTTGTTCTTTCCACCAGTGCCTATGTTGATAGGATGAGGGCCAATGATAGTGCGGCTATCTGGCATGAGAGGCTGGGGCATGTTGGCATGGACAAGCTAAAGGCAATGGCGAGTAGAAGTCTGGTGAGGGGGTTGCCGATGTTGTCCTCCTTTGGTGATGGGCATGTTTGTGCGGGCTGTCAATACGGTAAGGCACATCGCCTTCCGTTTGATAAATCTCAAACAAGGAGCAAGAAACCATTGGAGTGTATTCATGGCGACCTGATGGGACCGACTGTTACTGCCAGCCTTGGTGGAAGCAAATACATGCTTGTCTTGGTTGATGACTACTCAAGGTATACTTGGGTGTACTTCTTAAAGGAGAAGTCGAAAGCCTTCCATTTGTTCGTGGAGTTCAAGGAGTTGGTAGAAGGCCGGCTTGGCTTGCGGATTAAGAAGCTTAGAACTGATAACGGGGGGGGGGGGGAGTTTGTCTCTTCCGAGTTTTCTAACTTCTGCAGGAAGCACGGGATCCAACGGGAGCATACTTGTTCTCACACTCCACAACAAAATGGGGTAGCGGAGCGGAAGATCCGTCATTTGACGGAAACCTGCAAATGCTGGCTGCATGCGAAAGATATCCCAAGGTCCTTTTGGGCGGAGGGAATGTCTTGTGCTGCTTATGTTATCAACCGGATGCCACTCAGCCCTATCAACATGAAGACTCCTATTGAGCTGTTGCTGAAGGAGAAGCCGAGTGTTGGACACCTTCGGGTGTTCGGTTCAACTTGCTACGTGCATGTCCCGGATGCTTCACGGACAAAGCTGGATGCGAAGGCAAGGAAACTTGTCTTTGTTGGCTATGATGAGCGGAAGAAGGGATGGAAATGCATGGACCCTGTGACGAAGAAGTTCGTGGTGTCAAGAGACGTTGTCTTTGATGAGCTGACGTCATATGGAGGTGGCTCGATGGAACCTACCGGAAGTAGCAAGGTTGAGGAAGCACCGGTGGAGGCTGCTGAAGGCTTGGAAGAGGAGCTTGTTGTTTCACCAGCAGCTTCTGTTGCTTCGAACTCCGAGGCTGAGCCTTCTGGCTCAGGAAGCAAGGGGAGCACTGCTCAATGCTTGCCCCAGGTAGGAGTGGAGCCTGAAGAAGCAACGGAAGCCATGAGCAAGGAGCCGTGTCTTCGGAGATCGAAGAGGGTGGTTAAGCCACCGGCTCGGTACTGTGATGGGAATGCAGTGAGCTTTGTCTCCTGCTTCTTTGCAGGTCCTCTGGATGAGCGAGAGCCTGCAAGCTTCAACGAGGCCACTGGAGTGAAGGAGTGGGAAGGTGCCATGAAGGAAGAGATTGATGCTCTGAAGAAGAATGAAACCTGGGACCTTGTGCCCAAGGTTGATGGCATTACTCCGGTTACTTGCAAGTGGGTATATAAGTTGAAGAAGAAGGCTGATGGGAGCATTGATCGATTCAAGGCTCGCCTGGTCGCTAGAGGATTCTCACAGCAGTATGGAGAAGACTATGAGGAGACATTCAGTCCAGTTGCGAAGATGACATCTGTAAGAGTGGTGATCGCCTTGGCTGCTAGCAAGGGATGGAGGTTGTGGCAACTCGATGTGAAGAATGCCTTTCTTTACGGAGAGATTGACAAGGACATCTTCATGGATCAGCCGCTTGGTTTTGTCTCTGAGAAGCATCCGGACTATGTCTGCAAACTCAGGAAGGCTCTCTATGGGTTGAAGCAAGCTCCTCGAGCATGGTATGGGAAGATTGCAGAGTACTTGCAATTCTGTGGATACCTGGCTTCTAACTCGGATTCAAGCTTGTTCGTCAAGAAGAAGGGAGAGCTAAGAGTCTTGGTCCTACTGTATGTGGATGACATGATCATCACAGGGAATTCAGAGGAGGAAGTAGCAAGGCTCAGGGGAGAGCTTGCTATACGCTTCGAGATGAAAGACTTAGGAGAGTTGCATCACTTTCTTGGTCTGGAAGTGGAGAGGAAGGAGTGCGGGGTTCTCATTAGCCAGAAAGGGTATGCTGATCGCATTGTGAAGCGGTTTGGCATGGGCGAAGGGAAGAAGTGCTCTACTCCACTGGAACCTGGGCTAAAGCTTCGACGAGATGAGGGAAGGGTGCTTAATGTTCCCTTGGTGTTCAGGGCTCTTGTTGGGAGCTTGATCTATCTGACGATTATAAGGCCGGATATAGCTTATGCTGTTGGCCGAGTAAGTCAGTATATGGCTGAACCAAGGCAATCTCATCTAGTGGCGGCGAAGGGGATTCTGAAGTATGTCAAGGTGACTTCTGAGATGGGACTCCTCTATGGAAGGGATGCGGAGTTTGCGTTGCTCGGGTACACGGATGCTGACTATGGCGGTGATTCGGATGATCGAAGGTCTACTTCTGGTTATGTGTTCACTTGCGGTTCAGCTAGCATCTCGTGGTGTAGCAAGAAGCAGGACTCGGTGTCAGTTTCAACCACGGAGGCGGAGTATAAGGCTTCGGCCTTGGCTGCTCGGGAAGCCGTTTGGTTGAGGAGGCTCATAGAGGATGTTCATGAAGAAGTGCAAGGGCCTACTTTACTCCGGGGTGACAATGAGAGTGTAAGACCCCCCTTTTTTTTTCTTTTTCGACACCGGGGTCTTAGGCCCAGAACCGCCGTTTTGCGGTGACTCCTTCACGCCCTGAAGAGTCATCACCACAAAGCGCCGATTCTGCCGGCCATTTCGATCACAGAAAAGTAGCATAAATAAGTAAATGAGAACTAACTGTCCACAGAGAATCACATGTCATAATAAATATAACTCCACGAAGGGAGTGTCCACAGCAAATAACATCAGAGTAGCAAAAATACGGGCTTATGCCCGGTACAACATATCCTCACTACAAAATCACTCATGCGGAAGCAAAAGCTGAAAAACTACTCAAGGTCGAGACTCACAGTCCCGGCTGTGTGAACTCCGGAGCTAGACTGCCCCACCTCCAAGCGCACCGGTCTCTGGGGCTGCTCCTTCATGCTGGTCTCCGCGATCCCCTAAATGATGCGGTTCGAAAACCGTTAGTCTAAAAGACTAAGTCCTATCATCCCCCACCCCTTCCCCCACGGCTCCTAGGCACCGAGCGGAGAGGAAGAAAGGGGAGGACTTGAAGGTGGAGAATATCAAAAGCAGATGGCAGCGGTCCTATTCTAGCAAGTTCTATAGCATATAAAGACAATAAACTGTAAACTGAAGTGTAACCTTCACTTATGTGGAAAAACACATAAGCCAAGGGGTCTTTTGCAAGGATCCCATCGTATAAAAAGTCCCATACCGATTTATACGTTGGGGTGTCGGTGGTCAAACAGCAGTAACTAAATATATCAAAATTAACCTTAATTTATAAACTTGCCCACACAAGCTTATAGACTAAGGGGTCGTTTTGCAGGTCCTAATGTATAAGCGTCCCATTCCACTTATACATTAGGTGTCAGAGGTTAAATGAATCGATTATGCTATGACATGCAAGTGGGTATGATGGACATGCAAGTGCAACGCACACACCCGACTCTGTGCACACAGACCTTTAGTTCCCCCTTTCTGGAGCCGTAACCTCCCAGGATACCTCCGTAGTTGCAGACGGAAGCGGTGGGTTGGGCCTCGCCCACCTCTAAACCAGTAAAGCACTACCGGTCAGACCTATCGTACGCCTCAACGCTTGGTGCACGAAGCGGACTCCTGCGTACTCTTGCCGGCTGGCACACCGGACTTCTGTTGGCGAAGTGCTAACCACACTTGCCGAGTCAACGTATTGGCGTCGGTGCATCGACCCTCCAATACCGAAGACCCACCACCTTAATTTACTTTCCTTTTATGCACATGCAAATTTAGCGTGATCAAAACCCGAGCCGAAGCTCCCCGGACCAACACGTCCGTCACAAACAATCGAGCCGAAGCTCCCCGGACCCAAAGTCCGTCTTTAACCATCCGAGCCGAAGCTCCCAGCTAACATCCCGTGCCATCAGTGTCTGTGAAATGTGCAACCCTAATTACTAAGTTACTCTTTTCAGCTTGTTAAACAGTTTACGTTAACCCAGGACTGCCCCCGGTATTCCCTGTGAAGGGCTCTCAAGGGGCACTAGGAACTGTGTTGGGATTACGCCCAGCGTTCCCTTTCGCAAGGTACTTATTTTATTATTGGTTGATTCCCTTACCCATTATTTTCTCATGTTTCGATACGCTAATCCTAGGGTGTTTTGACTCCAACTCTCCTTGGGTAGGACGATCTTTCGTCGGACCCAAACGTCTATAACCCTAGGCAGATCCACACCTTGCTCACTCATCTTCCAAAGACGCAGCCCATTCCACTTGTCCTTACAACAACCACCATGACTCATCATACTTGTCCTAATTCACATCCAAATGAAATCCTGCAGTTTTGCTATATGCAGACCACTTAAGCTACATGACCCGTAAAAAGGGAAGTACATGAAATACTCATCCAGAACCCTTATGATAATTATTAGAGGTCTATTATGATAAATATAGTCTAAATTCAGAAAATCATATTTTTCCCAATTAATCTACTATTTATTGAATTTTCCTCAAAAACTAGGCCATAGTCAATTTGAACATGAACCATAAGATTTTCTCAGGTAATGGCCTCCTAAAATTTGTATTCACTAAATATCAGAGAAATATTATTGGTTGCCAATTTTCATAATTTTCCAGATAGTTCTTGACCTCTAAAGGATTTAATAAAATAATTCCTAAAATCAAATTTAATGAAGGAAGTGCCACAAATATGTCTCCAATAATTATGTAAATATTACTAGGGCTTCATAAGGAGCTAGAAACATCATGATGAAGGAATTAGAATTTGTCAGACAAAATAAATGTCATTATTAAATTTACCAAAGTTCCATAGAATTAAATAATTAAAGAAGCAACCACTACATATCATTCTTCAAAAATTTCATAAAAATTTACAGAGATGGGTACCATGATTACAAGCCCCTTTGATAAGTTTCATCAGGTTTAATCAAGTATATTTTTCTCCAAAAATTCCTAAGTGAAAATTGTAAAACATGACTTTGTGAATAAAGTACCAAAAATATTCATCCAAAATTTATTATAAAATTTCCAGAGATATATATACCCTAAGCAACTACCCATTCAAAAACTCAGGCCTATTCAGAAAGTTTTGGTATTAGATCTTATGGTTTAAAGCTAGTGCCCTAAACTAGGGTTATGGATTTAAGGGGTTTTAATTCTTCCAAATGCCCTAAAATTTTAACCACAGGACCATAGTAACCCTATGGACATCATTCCCAAGTTTCAAGTCCATCCAAGGTTTTTGACCCCAATTTCTTCAAACCCTAGAAATTTACCCTAAAGGGCCTACCCTAAAATTCTAGGGCTACCCTAGTCCAATCCACTCCAAACTCCATAAGTGAGCGTAAAAAGTCAAGTTATATCAGTGGCCAAAATTTCAGCCTCTGTTGAGGTGATTTGGTCACTCAAAACCCAAAGTGCAACTTTTGACCAAAATGCCCTTTATAGGGTATAAATAGGGTTGGGTCAAAACCTATTCAAAACACATCCAAATTAAATGAAAGTTTATACAGGTACCTAATTGGAACCCAGGGACCACTCACCAAAATTTGGGAGGGTTTGGAGGTGTTTAGGGCACTTATTTAATTTACCTAATAATTATTAAATATTTACAAAAACTATAGAAATATTTTCTCCAAAAATTCCCATTTTTTGGCAGGCCCTAGGTATGTCTAAGATAGACTCTCTGCCAAAATTTCAGCTAATTTGGGCTAGGGGTGAAGAGTGGGCACTCAATTTTGTGACTGCCTAGCCCTAAGGGTATGTCCCACCAAAATGGGTGCCCTGGTCTAACCACGAGCCTAAATGGGTTCAAACCAATTTTAAAAACAAGTAGACAGGCAGGGCTACAATTCATGTGTTGACCATTTTCCCATACAGAGCCTCTGGCTATTTTTAAGAATTTAAAACATTAAATATCAAAAGTGTGACAGAATGAAATAAATATCATTAATTTCCTATAGTTTGATTTTGATGCAGCGCGAATCTTGGCGCAAGAATCAACGGCATCTGGTCATCGTCCCCATTGAGCCAACGGCTGAGATTCGTCCCGCCTGGAGCGATTTCCAAGCCCTGCCGCCGGCGATCCAGCCCCTTCCCCGGCCGGCCACCGCCACCATCACCTCCGTCGAGGTGGTGGCTATCGTCAGGCGGCGGCTCCGCCGCCGGAGAGGCATTTTCCGGCGGATAAAGCAAGAGATTTTCTTGCCGAAACCAGGAGAAATCCCGGATTGAATCGGGCTCAATTGAGCCCGAAACTCAAGCCTATTGATTCCTAGGATCTACCCGCGAGTTAAGGAGAGGAGGAGGACCTTCCTGGCGGCCTGGATGCGAGAGGAGCGGCGGGATGCCATTGACGACGGCGGCGGCGCTCGGCTTCTGCAACTGCACAGTGGAGTGGCCCGTCTCCTCCAGGTAAACGCTCCAAAATGATCCCCTCGGCTCCCTGAAGGTGTTTAAATGGCAAATGGGGGAGGGGAGAGGCTGGTTCTTCAATAGCCATTAACACCATTAAAGGTGTGGCTCGGGTTGTGTGGAGGGGGGCTGAACCCACCCCTTGGTGGCCGGGAAACGGCTGGAATCAACTTCTCTCCCCTAGAGGAGTTGATTACAGCCATAACTGGTGGCTGTTGGCCTTCCTAGGCCGGCTTCTCTCTTCCCTTTCCTCTTCCCCATTTTCTCTCTCCTCCATTATCATGGAGAGGAGCTCTTTTCTCTCTCCTAGTCACCTCTGGTTGACTAGTCAACCTCACAAGCTAAAGGCAGCCCACTAGATTATGATGGTCATGGGAATGGGTTTAGCCTAAGGGAGAAGTGGCTTGAGCTTGGGTTAGCCCTTTTTGGGCTAAGTTGACTTGACCCTCAATGAGGGTTGACTTGGTCAGTTTGACCATCTAGGTTGACCCCATTGGGTCATGGGTGATTCATTGGCCTCCCCTAAGGTCTATGTAGGGTTGGGTAGGGTTGACTTGGTACCTTAAAGGTCACTTGACCCTTGGTAAGGTCACTTTGACCATTTTAGGGCTAGAGTTGACTTGGGTCAACATGACCATTAGGGTTCACCCCTATGGATCCTTGGTGACCCATTGACTTCCCTTAGGGTCTAGGTAGGGTTATGTAGGGTTACCCTGCACTTGGAGGTCACATGCCCTTAGTAAAGGTACTTTGACCAGATTAGGGCTTGAGTTGACTTGGGTCAACATGACCATTAGGGTTCACCCCTATGGATCCTTGGTGACCCATTGACTCCCCTTAGGGTCTAGGTAGGGTTATGTAGGTTTACCCTGCACTTGGAGGTCACATGCCCTTAGTAAGGGTACTTTGACCAGATTAGGGCTTGAGTTGACTTGGGTCAACCTGGCCTCTAGGGCTGACCCCAATGTGTCCTTAGTGACCTATTGACCTCACTTTAGGGTTAGGAGGGCATAGGTGGGGTCCTCTAGACTAGGAGTGGGTCAATTGGCCCTAAGTAGGCTAGGTTGACCCATTCAGGGCTAGGGTTGACCTTGGTCAACTGGGCCTCTTGGGTTGGCCCTAATGGGTCCTTTTGGCTCTAATGGGTCTCCCAAAATGTTTGGGAGTGTTGTGGTAGGGTCTTGGGGCCATAGTGAAGCCCCATTGTCATTCTAAACCATTGTTCAAAATTCTACTATTTGCAGGCCATGGTGATCCCCACCTTGGCCTCCTATCTCTTGGCCCATTTCTGGCTTCCTAGGGTTTTGTCATGACCTAGTCATGGCCAAAACCACTCTTAGGGGTCTAGTTGGAAATGGGATGTTACAAATCCCAATAAACAAAACAAAGATTTCGTCCCCGAAATCAAGGTTGGACCTACGGGTCTTATTACCGAAGGAAAGAGTCTTGTAACATCCCATTATGACGCCTCGTTCGTTGAATTTGATTTTTATGGGAAAACTTAGATCCAAGACCCCTTTCGCCCAAACGGTGAACCAAAATCCCAATAAACAAGGTTAAGCCCTCAATAAACAAAAGATAAGCCCCTATCTACCTAGAGCAGCCCTTAGTATACTTAAAGCAGGGGAAAAAAAATAAATTAACATCTTGAGGGGTCTGAGAGGTATACCTGACTGAATAGCTCGGGGTATCTTTGTCGCATCAGGTCCTGTGGCTCCCAGGTATGCTCCTCCTGGCCGTGGTTCCTCCACAGGACCTTGACTAGTGGGACCTTCTTGCGTCGCAAGACCCGCACTCCTCGGTCGTCGATCCTCACAGGCTCCAAATGAACCGACCGATCTGACGCTACCGGCCCTTCGGTAGTCAGAATTTGCTGCTCCGGGCGTAGCAGAGCCCTCCTCAAAGAAGAAATGTGGAAGACGTCGTGCAGCGCTTCCAGCTCTGGTGGTAACTCCAGCCGGTAGGCTAGGGGTCCGATCCGCTCCAGGATCCTGTAAGGGCCCATGTACCTAGGGCTGAGCTTCTTCCTCCGACCACGCACCCGTGAAACTCCATGCATGGGCCGGATCTTTAGAAACACCCGGTCCCCCACCTGGAACTCCACCTGCCGATGTCGGGCGTCATAATACTTAGCCTGTCTACTCTGTGCCTCGAGCATCCTGTCCCTGATCAGCCTCACCTGTGCCTCGGTGTCTTCAACGAACTCTGACCCCAACACTTTCGGATCCTCGTTCTGCACCCAAGAAAGCGGGGTCCGACATCTCCTCCCGTACAAGGCTTCGTAAGGCGCCATCCTGATGCTGGACTGGTGGCTGTTGTTATAGGAGAACTCGACAAGGGGCAAGAGTTTCTCCCACGGTTCCCCGCGGTCCAGGATGCATAGCCTCAAAAGGTCCTCCAGCGTCCGGTTGGTGCGTTCTGTCTGCCCGTCTGTCTGGGGGTGGAATGCAGTGCTGAAAGTCAATCGCGTGCCTAAGTAAGCTTGCACGGATCTCCACTCCCTGGAGGTGAACCTGCCATCCCGATCCGACACTATCGTCCTGGGCACGCCATGATAACGAATGAACTGCTCCACAAACTTCCGCACCAGTACTCCTACTGAATCATCCTTCCTGATCGGTATAAATCGAGCCACCTTGGTCAACCGATCGACGATTACCCAGATCGAGTCATTCCCTGTCCGAGACCGGGGAAGCCCATGTATGAAGTCCATGGCTATGTCATCAAACTTCCACTCCGGCACCGGGAGTGGCTGCAATAATCCCGCGGGGTTCCTGCATTCCGCCTTCACTAGCTGACATGCCTCACAATGGGTCACGAAGTGTGAGACATCCTTCTTCATGCCCGGCCAGTACATCGTCTTCTTCAAATCAGCCGTCATTTTTGTGATCCCCGGGTGTACAGAATACCGGCTGCAGTGCGCCTCCATCATAATATCCTCCCGGATCTGGCCTCCCTCCGGTATGTACACCCGTCCTCTGAAGCACACCAGGTCGTCCCTCAGTGTGTAGTCTCCTGCAGTGCCTGCCTCCAGAGCTTGGAAGATGGGTTCCAACTTGGCATCCTGCCTCTGTCCCTCTCTGACCCGGTCTCTGATGTCATCGGTAACGCCTATCGCGGCCAAGTACTCCTCATAGAGCTCAGGATCATCGGACGATACCAGGGTAACGTGCATGTCCTCTAGTCTCTGCAGCAGCTCCATAGACATCAACTGAGGCTCTGCTCCTGCTGTGGCAGCTCTCCTACTCAGTGCGTCCGCTACCACGTTCGCCTTCCCCGGGTGGTAATGCATCTCATACCGATAGTCAGAAAGGAACTCCACCCACCGCCTCTGCCTGATGTTTAGTTCCTTCTGCGTGTCCACGTACTTAAGGTTCTTATGATCGGAGTATATATCACAGTGGACTCCATATAGGTAATGCCGCCATATTTTTAGTGCGAATACAACTGCTCCCATCTCCAGGTCGTGCACTGGGTAGTTCTTCTCATGGGTCTTCAGCTGGCGGGAAGCATAAGCTATGACGTGTCCGTTCTGCATCAGTACTGCTCCCATCCCTTGATATGATGCGTCGGTGTAGACCTGGAATCCCTCCCTCCCCAAGGGGAGAGTAAGAATGGGAGCCGAGGTCAGCCGATCCTTCAGCTCCTGGAAAGCTGTCTGGCACTGCGGGGTCCACACGAACGGTACCTCCTTCTTTGTCAAGGATGTGAGCGGGAGGGCGATTCGAGAGAATCCCTCCACGAACTTCCGATAGTAACCGGCAAGTCCTAGAAAACTCCGTACGTCAGTGGCTGTTTTCAGCTGCGGCCACTCCGAAATAGCTCGAATCTTTGCCGGGTCCACTGCCAGCCCGGCTCCGCTGATAATGTGGCCTAAGAAAGCCACCTCCTTCAGCCAGAACTGACACTTACTGAACTTCGCATAAAGGCGATGCTCCCGCAGTCTCTCCAAGGTCAGTGTCAGATGTCGTGTGTGCTCCTCCTCCGTCTTAGAATAGATAAGGATGTCGTCTATGAATACTATGACGAACACATCCAAATAAGCCTCGAAGACCCGGTTCATGAGGCTCATAAACGCCGACGGAGCATTCGTGAGCCCGAAGGGCATCACGATGAACTCATACAATCCATATCGGCTACTAAAGGCCGTCTTCGGAATATCCTCCTCCTGTATCCGCAGCTGGTAGTAGCCTGACCTCAAGTCCAGCTTCGAAAAATAGTGGGCTCCCTCCAGCTGATCGAACAACTCGTCTATCCTGGGGAGCGGATAGGTATTCCGGACGGTCAGCCTGTTTAGTACTCGATAGTCGATGCACAGGCGTAAAGTGCCTTCCTTCTTATTCACGAATAGGACAGGAGCTCCCCATGATGAGGAACTCGGCCTAACAAATCCTGCTTCCACCAGCTCCTGCAACTGCGTCCGAAACTCCGCCAACTCCTTCGGGGCCATCCGATAAGGGGCCATGGATACCGGCTTAGCCCCTGGTACCAACTGAATCTGGAAGTCCTTTTCCCTATGCGGAGGTAGTCCTGGCAGCTTATCCGAAAAAATGTCGGCGTAGTCACGGACCACCGGAATGTTAGCAATCAGGTCCTTCTCCTCAGTCATCTCGAATAATACTTGATATACCTCGTCCCCTTGCATATGAGCCTTAACGGCCTGAATAGATGAAAGCAGGCGACGAGAGACCGGTATAGTACCTTCGAATGTCGCATATGTATCGCCGTGGCTCAGCACGACCCTCCTTGCCGGGCAATCAATCTGGGCATGGTTCCAGACAAGCCATGTCATGCCCAAGACGAGGTTGAAGTCCGGCATCCTCAGGATCGTCGCCGGGGCCTCGAGTGTCAACCCGTCTATGGTAACCTCCAGGAGGCACTTTTCTGTGGACTGGATCTCCATCCCATTGGGGAGGCGCACCCTCCTGGGTAGTCCCGTATAACATCGAATCTGATCCAGGTCCTTGACAAAATCCTCCGACACAAAGTTGTGCGATGCCCCGTGTCGAACAGGGTATGGGCAGGTTTGCCGCACACCATCACCATTCCTAAATCAGTTTGAAAGAAACTCTGGTGTAAGGTTTTCTAACATAGGTCGTTTAGTAGTTCTATTAACACTTAATATGAGTAATGAATGAATCCAAAATTAAGATTACTCTCATACCTGCAATAACCCTGTCCGGGTTCCGGGGCTGTGCTAAGTCCAAAGCGTAAATCTGCTCCCCATTCTGCCTGCGGTCGCCTCCCTGGTAACCACATCCTCGGCCGCGTCCTCGGCCTCCGAAATGCTGGGCCGGTGGGCCACCCCGTGGTGCTGGAGGTGGTGCCCCCCTCATAGGGCAGTCTCTCCGGAGATGTCCCACCTGGTGACAATGGAAGCACTCCGGCGGGGGATACGCCATACCCCGGGGTCTCTGCATCTCCTGGATCCGGAGAGGTTGAGGGGCCAAAACCACCTGCTCTCTCGGCTCCTGCCTCAACTCCTGACGAGGCTGCTCCTCTGCCCTCCTTCCCTCTGGTATGGTGCCTCGCCGCTGATCATTTCGGGCCCTCCGGCCCTGGTCCTCCGCTTGCCGTTTCCGGCCCCGAGTGGTGTGCCAGTCGGCCTCAATCCTCTTCGCCATCTCCAAAATCCGGGAGATGGGCCCGTTAGAGACAAAAAGCAAGGCCTCCCTCAACTCCTCTTTTAGGCCCTTATAAAACCTCTTGACGTAACCTGCTTCGTCCAGCTGATAGGAGCCCGCATATCGGGCCAAATGATCGAACTCTCGGTGGTACTCCACCACTGTCCTGGTGCCCTGCCTCAGCTGCAAGAACCGCTCCTCCAACTCGTCCCTGGCCGACTGAGGAACAAAGTGCTCCAGCAGCGTGGCCCTGAACTCTTCCCAAGTGATT
The DNA here is from genome assembly GCA_039583875.1 of Platanthera guangdongensis. Taxonomy (NCBI): domain Eukaryota; kingdom Viridiplantae; phylum Streptophyta; class Magnoliopsida; order Asparagales; family Orchidaceae; genus Platanthera; species Platanthera guangdongensis. The sequence goes on along the minus strand of CM077153.1, from coordinate 18,188,530 downwards.
TCTGCAATCTCTCTATCAGCAAAGGTCGTGTCCAACAGCGTCTTCCACCACCGCTTGGCATGTGACTCCAAGCAAGATACCACTAGGGCCACCCTCTCCTCCCAAGGGCATCGTATCCCAGTCAACATCTCGTACATCACATCCAGCCACTCCTCTATACGTACTGCCGACTCTGTCCCCAAGTAAGATGGGGGAGAGAGTCCTCGGAAGGTGCTCATCCAGTTGGCCCCTGGGTTTGGCTGCTGGGCTGGGGCTTGCTGAGCTCGGAAGGCCTCAAGGATAGCTGTAAGGGTCTGCCCCATGTCTGACTGGAGGAAAGGTGTGGGGACCATGGGAGGTGGTGCAATGTCTGGAGTCTGCTGAGCTCCACCTTGTGGGGTGGGCTGAGCTGGGGGCTGCAAAACGAACTACATTAGTAGATAATCGACTCAATGCCTAATGAAAGTGGACAACTTACATGTGATTTCCCCCCCCCCCCCCCCCCGTATGGGCACACCACTGCTTCCGCTGCTTAGTTTGTCCCCAAACTAAACCCGCGCGGGGGTGACCCAGGGTTGTGGACGGCTACTTTTCGATCGAGGTTTGCTTTGATACCACTTGTAAGACCCCCCCTTTTTTTTCTTTTTCGACACCGGGGTCTTAGGCCCATGTTGGGTACATTGGTCAAATGTACCTGATTTGAAGAAGCCTCACCTAACTCAATGATATACATCATAGTGTATTTGATGTGTGTTTGAGTTACTTGTGCAGGTTAGGTATTCACTAGACTGAAGCTAAAAGTTTCTAAGTCCATGTGTCGACACCCAGAGGGAAAGTGTCGACACTTGAGAAAGCTTGTGTCAACACCCAGACAAGCAGTGTCGACACTTGGAGTCATTGTGTCGACACCTGGAATGAAGAGTCGACACCAGACAGAAAGTGTCGACACTTGGAGCTGTGTCGACACTTAGTGAAGAAGTATGCAGAAAAGCTGTGTCGACACTTAGCAGAAGTGTCGACACCTAGAAGAGCTGTGTCTACACCAGAAAGTGTCGACACTTGGAGCTGTGTCGACACTCAGCAAAAGTCTGCAAAGTCTAAGTAAAAGTGTCGACACTCAACACAATGTGTCGACACTATGCTGAAGAGTCAGTATTTGAAGTAAGTGTCAACACTCAACACAATGTGTCGACACTATGCTGAAGAGTCAGTATTTGAAGAAAGTGTCGACACTCAGCACAATGTGTCGACACACAACCAGAAGAGTCAACACTTGAAGAAAGTGTCGACACCCAGCACAATGTGTCGACACTTAATTGAAGACTCTACACTTGAAGAAAGTGTCGACACAAGGAGCTGTGTCGACACTTAGCAAAGAACAGAACAGTTACAAAATATTCTAAGTACAAGTGTCGACACTAAAGGAATGTGTCGACACTCAGCTGAAGAAACAAAAGTGAAGACTTGTGTCGACACCAAGAAGCAGTGTCGACACTTGACAGTTTTAACACGTGAAGATGTGTCGACACAAAGGAGATGTGTCGACACTTAGAAGAATACAGTTAAAGAATGAAGTACAAGTATTTGTGTCGACACTCAATTTCAGTGTCGACACATGCAGAAGAATCTGTGTCGAGACATACAAGGAATTGTGTCGACAGCTTGTAGACTTGTGTCGACACTTACACAACATGTGTCGACACTTAGTCTATAAGTGTCGACACTTAAGAACAGAAAGTCTCGACACTATCTGACAGTTAGGGAATTTCAAGAAGTGACTGGTTGACATGACAGCTGCCGATCCAGCCGGTCTACATCAACTGTCAGAGATATCAGAAGTCTGTTATGAACCGGACCAGCCGGTTACCATGAACGAAGCCTATAAATAGGCACCCATAGTTTACAGACCAAGATTGATGAAGTGATATAGAAGTAGTTGAAAAAGTTTTTGACAGAGAGAGTTCAGATCTTTGTAAAAGTGGTATATTGAGTATCAACACAAGAAGATCTTGCTGTGCATCGGCAGATCTAAGAAGTTGGAGAGAGAGAGCTCCAACCAAGAATTCAGTCTTTGGAACTAAGGCTGAGAAGAAGAATTCAGAGTCATCTGGATTTCAAGAAGCAGAGGTCAGGGAACAACTGCAGAAGATTCAGACTAATTCAGTTCTAATCAAGAAGCTTTGAAGGAAGCTAAGTCAGTTTGGATCTAACTGAGTTCTTCCAAGAACTCTTCAAGAATCTCTCAACTCCTCTCTTATTTTCTGAGTTGTAGAGTTAGCTATTGTATTTCTATTTTAACTTGTAGGATCCATTGGATCTGAGAGAATTGTAAGCCTATATTATAAAGGCTGAGGGTAGGGCTTGATTGCCTGAGTGTAGGAGTTAAAGAACTCTGAGTATAGGCCTTAATTGGCTGAGTGTAGGCCTGGGTGGCTGAGTGTAGGCCTTTTGGCTGAGTGTAAGGCTTTGGGCCTGAGGTGTAGGAACCTAGTTGGGTTCTGAGCTAGTGGAGAAGTTTGGCCGAATCTAGTACACTGCTAGATAGGCGAAGGGGGAAAGTGGATGTACCCAAAGATTGGGGAACCACTATAAATTAGTGTGTCTTCTGTGCTGTGCTGTGCTGTGGAATTACTGTTTATATGCTGTAATTGCTGTTAGCTGTAGAATTCTGTGAAATAGCTGTTGTGCTGCCAAACAAAATTGCAAAAAGGATTAGGTCACCTATTCACCCCCCCCCCTCTAGGTGTTTAGGTACCATATCTTTCAAGTGGTATCAGAGCGAGGTTACTCAAAAAGGACTAACTGTCTGAGGAGATCCAGTTTGGCAGATTCAGTATAAGTCAGGAAACAGTTTCAAGAAAATCAAGAAATATGAGGTCTTCAGAGAATCACAAGGAATTGGGTTCAATGAAACTGCCCATATGCAGAAAGGAGATTTTTGGAATCTGGAAAGAAAGGGTAAGGCTGTTCATGGAGGCCTCTGACCCTAGGATCTACATCACAGTCAAAGAAGGGCCTTATGTGCCCATGAAGATTTCAGTCTTGGATGCTACACAGAGAACTCCAAAGGATTTTTCTGAGATGACCAAGGATGAGATTGTCCTAGCTACAATGGACAAAAGGGCACAGAGCATCATAGTTAGTGCAATTGATGATGCCACCTTCCAGAACCTTATTCACTGTAAAACAACAAAAGAAATGTGGGATACCCTCATTGTCTACATGGAAGGTTCTGAAGAAGTAAGACAAGATAGGAAGTCCTTGCTTAATCAAGAATATGAGAGCTTTAGGCAAGGAAGAGGAGATAGCATCACTGAATGCTACAATAAGTTTTATAGAATTGTTAATGAACTCATGTCCTATGGAAGAGAGTTCTCTAACTATGAATTAAATGATAAGTTCTTAAGGTCCCTAACCAAAGACTGGGACACCAAGATCTGTGCCATCAGAGAAATGGCAAAGTTGGGAGAAATTCCTCCTCCCACACTGTTTGGCAAGTTGTTATCTTATGAGATGCAATTGTCAGTAAGAAAAGAGGAGGAAAAGTCAACAAGGACTGAACACAGGGAAAGGACTGTTGCCTTTAAGTCAGAAGTACCTAGAAAGAACAGGACTAAGTCATCAACTCCTCCTCCAGAGGTAGTTGAATCAGAATCTGATGAGTCTGTTAGCACTAAATCTACAAGCAGTGAAAGTGATGAAGATTTTGCTGCATTCACCAGACATTTTCAGAAATTCCTTAAGAAGAAACAGTGGAGGTCCAGACCTTCATATTCCAAAGGGAAAGAAGTCCAGTATCAGGAGAAGAAGCCTTCAAAGAAGGATAAGAAAAAGACAAAGACTAGTAAGGCAACTGGGTCTAAGATTGTGTGTTACTGCTGCAATAGACAGGGTCATGTTATTGCAGATTGTCCTGAAAGAAGGAAAGAATCCAGTGACAAAAAGAAGACTCACTTCAAAGGAAAGAAGGAGAAGTCCTTTGTTGCAAAGAATGAGAAGACTCTTTCAGACATTTCTTCTTCAGACACTGAGACAGATGCTGAAGCCTACATAGGGCTATTTGCTGAAGAAGAAGAAGAGTTTATGCAGATCATGGAATCAATCTATGAACAAGAAGAGTGTCAGTGCCAAGGACTGATGGCATTGACTGAAAGTACCAAAATCCTGGAGCAGCCAGGACCTAGTCAGGTACAAAGTCCAACTCAAAGTTCAGATTTCAGTTCTAGTTCAGAGTCAGATTCATCTTCATCAAGTGATGGAAGTGTTTCTGAATCTGAGGGAGATATTCATCAGCTCTTAGATGAATACCAAGTACTGTTGCAAGCCTATAAGAAAAGCAAGATCCTAGCCAAAAGTCAGGCAAAGGAGATTGCTGATCTCAAGGCAGCTGCAACAGATTTTGAGAAGCAGTATGATCAAAAACTGAATGAAGTAGCCAGGCTGAAACACATTACTATGATTCAGATGGGTACTATTACATTTAAGAATGATCAAATTAAGAGACTGGAGACAAATCTCCAAAAGGAAAGAGAGCTAGTTGCTAGGTTTTCAAAACCTAAATCAGTGCTACCCTTGATTGATGAATTTGTTCATCATAAAGGAAAGGCTGGATTGGGTTTTATTAAACCAGCTAGGACTGTTCAGGATCAGTCCAAGTCCAAGGGCAAAGCCCCAACATTCAACAAGCCTGCTGTAGTCAAGACAGCAAAGGTTGTACCTAAGCAAAGGTACAACAAGTTTGAATGCTGGTGTTGTGGCAAGGTTGGCCACTTTGCCTTGGACTGTTGGCACAATGCCAGTGCCAAGTTGAGTAGCAAGTTACCTGTTGGAAAGCCAGCAGGTAGCTATGTCAAATTGCAAACTAACAATCACCAAGGACCCAAGTTTACTTTGGTTCTAAGGTTCAGTAATTTGTTTTGCAGGTGAATCCAAGTGGCCATACCCCAACATGGTACTTGGATAGTGGATGTTCCAGACACATGACTGGAACTAGGGGACTACTGAAGGACTACATTCCAATCAAAAATGGTCCTAAAGTGACCTTTGGTGGTTCTGAAAAAGGAATCATCAAAGGGTTTGGTAACATCTCTTCAAACCTTGTTACCATTACTCAAGTGGCTTATGTTAAAGGGTTGAAACACAACCTCATTAGTATAAGTCAGTTAAGTGATGTAGGGTATGACATCTCATTTGTTAAAAATGGTTGTCATATCAAGAGGTCAAGTGATCAAGAGATCATTTTGACAGGATATAGAAAGAGGAATGTCTACTGTCTAGACATCATGATTGAGAACAATGGTTCTCCTGTTTGTCTTGTAGCTGATGAGACAGTCTCTCATTGTGTCAAGTGGCACAAGAGGCTAGCTCATCTTAACTATAGACTATTAGCAAACTCTTTAGCAAAGAGTTAGTGAGGAATGGTCCTCAAGTTAAGTGTGTCAAGGATGGCATTTGCTCAGCTTGTCAAAAGGGCAAGCAGACTAAATCCACCTTTAGAAGCTTAGACAACAAAGATGCTGTGAGGTGTTTATACCTCTTGCATATGGATCTATTTGGTCCAATGCCAGTTCACAGCTTAGGTAGGAAGGTCTACACCTTTGTAGTTGTTGATGATTACTCAAGGTTTTCCTGGGTGTTCTTCTTAAAGCAGAAATCTGAAACACCTAGTGTCTTCTATAGTTTTGTTAAGCAAATTCAGAATGAATTGAACTGTACAGTGGTCAAAATTAGAAGTGACCATGGTACTGAGTTTCAGTCTGAAAGCATGACAAAGCTGTGTGAAGACTATGAGATATTTCAAGAATTCTCTTCACCTAGAACACCTCAGCAAAATGGCATTGCTGAAAGGAAAAATAGGACCTTGATAGAGGCTGGTAGAACCCTATTAAGTGATTCATCACTGCCAGAATATTTCTGGGCTGAAGCAGTTAACACTGCATGCCATGTGATAAATAGGGCTACCATCACTAAAAGGTTAAACAAGACCCCCTATGAAGTTGTGAAAGGCAGGAAACCAAATCTATCCTATTTCAGGATTTTTGGTTGCAAATGCTTCATACTTAACAATGGAAAGTCTTACCTAACTAAGTTTGCTGCCAAGTCCCAAGAGGGAGTGTTTGTTGGGTACAACAATAATAGTAAGGCTTATAGAGTCTACAACTTGACTACACAAGTTGTAGAGGAGTCTGTGCATGTAGTTTTTGATGAGACACAACTAATTAACAATGAGTTGTCTAGCAATGTATGCAGCCCCACAGGTCTTACTAAGAAGATGGACAAGCTAGCCATAGAAGATGTACCTGCTGCAAGACAGCAAGTAGAAGAAGATGGCTTATGTCCAGGGGGAGAACTACATGTACCAGGAGCTGAAGAAGTACAAGGAACTCAGCATGATGAAGATGCTGTAGAAGTACAACCAGAAGCAAGGATGCCTCCAGCCAACAGGCATCTAAGAGATCATCCAGTAGAACTGATAATTGGAGATCCAAGACAAGGTGTTCAGACAAGGAGCAGAAATCAGAATGCTGTAGTATATTCAAGTTTTCTGTCTCAAATAGAACCAAAGAAATTTGAAGAAGCTATACAAGATCCACAGTGGACTGAAGCTATGCAAGAAGAACTTAATCAGTTCAAAAGGTGCAAGGTTTGGGAGCTGGTTCCAAAGCCTAAAGACCACAATGTTATAGGAACTAAGTGGATCTACAGAAATAAGTTAGATGAACAAGGGGTCATCATAAAGAATAAAGCAAGACTGGTTGCAAAAGGATATAGGCAAGAAGAAGGTATTGATTTTGATCAAACCTTTGCCCCAGTAGCCAGACTGGAGGCCATAAGGATGTTCTTGGCCTATGCAACCTATCAAGGATTCAAGGTATACCAAATGGATGTGAAGTCAGCATTCCTAAATGGTAACTTGAAAGAAGAAGTCTATGTGGAGCAGCCTGCAGGTTTTGTTGATTCAACTTTACCTCATTATGTGTATAGACTTAGGAAAGCATTATATGGGTTAAAACAAGCACCTAGAGCTTGGTATGAAACCCTATCTAGTTTCCTCATTGAGAACAAGTTCTCAAGGGGGAAAATAGATAAGACTCTATTCCTTAGGGAATCTAGAGGCAAAGTCATACTTGTCCAAATATATGTAGATGACATTATATTTGGGTCTACTGAAAGTAGTCTTTGCAAAAAGTTTGCAAAGCTTATGCAAAGTCAATTTGAGATGAGTAGTATGGGAGAACTGAAGTTTTTCTTGGGTCTCCAAGTTAAACAGACTGCAAGTGGTCTATCCATATGTCAGTCCAAGTTCACCCTAGAACTCATAAGGAAGTATGGTATGGATTCATCCAGTACCATGAAGACTCCTATGGGGTCAAGTATGTCTCTAAGCAAGGATGATGCAGGGAAACCTATAGATGAAACCTTGTATAGAGGGATAGTTGGCTCCCTACTATACTTGACTGCAAGTAGGCCTGACATTATGTATGCTACATGTGTTTGTGCCAGGTATCAAGCCTGCCCTAAAGAGTCTCACTTGACTGCAGTCAAGAGAATCTTGAGATATCTAAAGGGCACACCTTATCTAGGCCTCTGGTACCCTAGGAATGGAGATTTTGATCTAACAGGTTATACAGATGCAGACTTTGCAGGATGCAAAGAGGATAGGAAAAGCACAACTGGAACCTGTCAATTCCTAGGTGGAAGAATAATTTCATGGAGCAGCAAAAAGCAGACTAGTGTGGCTATCTCCACAGCTGAGTCAGAATATGTAGCTGCAGGAAGTTGCTGTGCTCAACTTCTGTGGATTCAACATCAGCTAGAAGACTATGGATGTCAGGTAAGTAGAACTCCACTTTATTGTGATTCTACAAGTGCTATTTCCATAGCTAACAATCCTGTTTCACATAGTAGAACTAAACATATTGAGATTAAATATCACTTTCTTAGGGAGCATGTAGAAAGAAATGATATTGCACTTGAATATGTTAGAACTGATAATCAGATAGCTGATATGTTCACTAAGCCCTTAGAAGAAGCTAAGTTTAATAGGTTCAAAATTGAACTAGGTATGATAAACTTAGACTAAGTTTACAGAACTAAAAATTGGCTAAGTAAAAAGGTGTCGACACATAGACAAGTCTATGTCGACACAGAATAGTAAGTGTCGACACTTCAGGAAAATGGTGTCGACACATCTAGGAAGTTGGTGTCGACACTTCAGAATGCTAGTGTCGACACATGTCGAGTTGGTGTCGACACATTCAATAAGGTGTCGACACTTAAGTTTTACTCAGAATTTTCTAAGTAAAGTCTCGACTACATGTCGAGTAGTAGTGTGGTGTCGACACTTAACCAAGTGTCGACACATAAAATCTGTTGACTAAACTTGTGTCGACACATGAGTGTCGAGACATTATAAGTCAGTGTCGACACTTATTGACAGTGTCGACACATCTTTAGGCCTGTTCGTCTTCAAACAAGAAAGGTATAAATAAGGTTCTGTCTTTGTTTGTCGACACGCTTTCAAAGTTTCGAGACCAAACTCTTGTGTCGACATTTCTCTTCTCTAAAGACTAATTCTCAAAACCCTAATGGCTCCCAAGCTGGAAGAGAATGTTAACGAAGGATATGAGCTCGTGCGCGGCGCATTCGCCGATGGCGATCAGATAATCAAGTCAGTGGTTACCCTAGCAGCAATTCAGGACCTTGGTTTCAGAACCATCCAAGATATGGAAGAAAGAAGTGCTTGAATTTCTTACTGGAGCAACTATGACTCTGGATACAGAATCAAATCAGAGTGCATGGAACCAAGGTCAAGATCACTCAAAAGTCTGAGAAAGGTACTTCAGCTACCTAAGACTCAAGAAGAAGAAGAAATTTCTACATCCAAGACCAGGGAAGCTTTGGTCTGGTGTGGTCTTGATTCTAAGATGAAAATAGGTCTGTCTTTAACAGAAAAGCATGAACATTCAAGGAAAATTTCTGTCAGAGATAGTAGGCACTCAGTAAAACTGGAGGGCATGACAGAGTGTCAGCCTCCATGTTCAGACCAGAATATCTTCAACCTAAACAGATTGGTCAATGGTTTCTTTGAGAAGTAAAGGAAAGTCTGAAGAAGCCCAATCTGGGCAGGATATTAAGTCTCTACCTGGCTGACAATACCAGAGGTCATGAGCAATGCTGCTGGAACTAAAATCAATCACATGAGGAGAATGGATTCAAGGATATTCTCCAGGTGGGAAAGGGTGTTGTCAAAGGAATTGACCACCCTGAGAAACAAGCTTCTAAGAAGGATTCCCCTCCAAGGATGCTGTTGTGGCCAAGTGTCCACAAGCAGTTCTGGAAGTGAAGAACAGGTGGTGTTTACACCTGATGAGCAAGAGGAGGAGATAGTAGAAAAGATCCCTGCTGGTCAAGATGTGGCTGAGATTCAGGGGGAGCTGCCTCACACTAGCCCCATCCCTAGGGATCCAAGCCAGGGGGAGTTGCCTCCAGCTGTAGAACAACCCTCTACACTGGAGAGTGAGCAAGCTACTCTCATTATCCTAGAGGTACTTTCTGACCTCAATACTTTAGATTTTTCTATAATAGATTCTGATTTGTCTGATGTCCATCAGCACATTCAGCAAGCAAGTACAAAACCAGATGTTGTTCTTCAGGACACATCTGCTGTTGTGCCACAAGTTCCTGATAAAGTACTTGATGAAACCAGTACATCTCCTGCACAGTCTCCAGCTGAATATACAATGGAAGATCTATTTCTGAATTTAGATCAAGATGATTTTGACATGGAAAAGAATGCTGCTGATGAAGAGAAGAGTGCTGCTATTGAGGGGGAGAACTTGGATGTTCAGGAAGAGCCTATAAGGCTAGACACTGAAAAGGCACAAGATGTGCAAGCTAAAAAACCATCAAGCCCTCAGGATAGGGTGGATATAGCCAGTACTTCAGAGTCTGAGGATGATGAAACTGAGCAAGCTAAGAAGAAACAATTCTTTGTTTTTAAAAGAAGGAGTCAGAGCTACAAGAAGGCTCTACAAACAGTTGCTCAACACTCTCTAATTCAACAAGCTCCATCAACAGACTACAGTGGCTTAATGGTAGCAATACAAGTTAAGCTGGATGAGCAAAGGAGGGCTATAGAGACATATATTGATGAAGGCCACAAGTCTCTACAATTTGATCTAGCTCAAGATATCAAATCAATAAGGTTTGAAATGAATTTGAATAAGAAGGAAATGACTGACTGCTTCCACAAGGGTGGTAATGCAGTGGTCTATTTGGCAACTCACCAAGAGAAAATAAAGTCTCAAGTAGATGATATAGCACAAAAGCAAGGCTATGTGCTGGAAAATCAATTGAGAATGAATGATAATCTGACAGCTTCTCACAATGCAATAGTCACTGAACTGAAGAGTAAGTCTGCTGAACCTTCAACATCATCTGCTGCTGCCAAAGCTGAATTTGATAAAGTATTTCAGGAAGAAATTGCTGCTGTCAAGAATGCAATCAAAGATTCACAGAAGGTCATTTCTGAACAGCTTACAAAGCTTAGACCTTATTTTAAGGAAGGAATCAGGTACTTGGACAGTCAGATAAGATTCCAAAAGGATGATGTGAGAGATCATGTAGAACAAGAAGTCATAAAGGGGGAGAGGGTGTTAGTCAAAGCTAGCTCTGACCATGCCAAATGGATTTCTAATTCCATCAGAGCTACACTGGGCTATCCTCCCTTGTGTGATGATGATAATGTAGCTGAATCTGGTATTCAAAGTGCATATCTTGGAGGTGAGCAACAGGAAGTAGCTCAGGTGATTTATCCACCTCCAGATTTTGAAATGGTTCATGCTGATGTAAGCACAATGTATAGTCCAACTGCCGGTAAGCCTAATATTGTTTTGGAAAAGGTTTTTCAACCTATTACAGCTGCTATGCAAGAGGCTTTGGACAAAGAGGAAGAGACAAGGCTGTCAAAGAAGAAGTTCAGGGAACTTGCTGAGCAAAAACCAGATTTTGAACAGTGGAGCCCTACTTCTAGGAACATCATTCTCACAGCCTGGAAAGCGGCCAAGGACAATGCCCATGAGAGGAACAAGTGGTTCTCAGAGGCAGAATGGAGGAAGCATGAGAGTAGGCAGGAAGCCATTGTCCAACATAGAAGGAAGGCTAAGTTAGGAAAGCTACCTCCTACAGCTGTGGAGCCTAGCAAGTACTTTCCTAAGCCATATCATTATTTTGAGAGGCAAAAAATCAAGGCTGAAGAACAGAAGAAGAAGGACTCCAAAGGCAAGAAGCCTGCTGATGCTGAGCCTGCTGCTGCTGCTGCTGTAAAAGCCAAAGTGCAAGCTGGAAAAGACATAGTCATAAAAGAACCAGAGCAGAATTAGACTAAGATTAAATTGAAGAATGTTGTAATCTGTTACATCAAACATTTTGTGTAAATCATTGAAAATGTATTAACAACAATGTTTGAACAATTTTTGTTAAATAAATTTCATGATTGTTCAGATGAATGTGTCTAATTCTTGTTTGTTCTGTAATGCTGAATGAGTATACATGTGTGCTTTATTACATGTTTAAGTTTAACTCTGTTGACATATACCTGTTTTACATCATTTTATAATTTTTAATTATAAGTGGTGTATATCATTGACTAAGGGTTATGACTTCTCCAAATAGGGGGAGATTGTTGGGTACATTGGTCAAATGTACCTGATTTGAAGAAGCCTCACCTAACTCAATGATATACATCATAGTGTATTTGATGTGTGTTTGAGTTACTTGTGCAGGTTAGGTATTCACTAGACTGAAGCTAAAAGTTTCTAAGTCCATGTGTCGACACCCAGAGGGAAAGTGTCGACACTTGAGAAAGCTTGTGTCAACACCCAGACAAGCAGTGTCGACACTTGGAGTCATTGTGTCGACACCTGGAATGAAGAGTCGACACCAGACAGAAAGTGTCGACACTTGGAGCTGTGTCGACACTCAGTGAAGAAGTATGCAGAAAAGCTGTGTCGACACTTAGCAGAAGTGTCGACACCTAGAAGAGCTATGTCTACACCAGAAAGTGTCGACACTTGGAGCTGTGTCGACACTCAGCAAAAGTCTGCAGAGTCTAAGTAAAAGTGTCGACACTCAACACAATGTGTCGACACTATGCTGAAGAGTCAGTATTTGAAGTAAGTGTCGACACTCAACACAATGTGTCGACACTATACTGAAGAGTCAGTATTTGAAGAAAGTGTCGACACTCAGCACAATGTGTCGACACACAACCAGAAGAGTCAACACTTGAAGAAAGTGTCGACACCCAGCACAATGTGTCGACACTTAATTGAAGACTCTACACTTGAAGAAAGTGTCGACATAAGGAGCTGTGTCGACACTTAGCAAAGAACAGAACAGTTACAAAATATTCTAAGTACAAGTGTCGACACTAAAGGAATGTGTCGACACTCAGCTGAAGAAACAAAAGTGAAGACTTGTGTCGACACCAAGAAGCAGTGTCGACACTTGACAGTTTTAACACGTGAAGATGTGTCGACACAAAGGAGATGTGTCGACACTTAGAAGAATACAGTTAAAGAATGAAGTACAAGTATTTGTGTCGACACTCAATTTCAGTGTCGACACATGCAGAAGAATCTGTGTCGAGACATACAAGGAATTGTGTCGACACCTTGTAGACTTGTGTCGACACTTACACAACATGTGTCGACACTTAGTCTATAAGTGTCGACACTTAAGAACAGAAAGTCTCGACACTATCTGACAGTTAGGGAATTTCAAGAAGTGACTGGTTGACATGACAGCTGCCGATCCAGCCGGTCTACATCAACTGTCAGAGATATCAGAAGTCTGTTATGAACCGGACCAGCCGGTTACCATGAACGAAGCCTATAAATAGGCACCCATAGTTTACAGACCAAGATTGATGAAGTGATATAGAAGTAGTTGAAAAAGTTTTTGACAGAGAGAGTTCAGATCTTTGTAAAAGTGGTATATTGAGTATCAACACAAGAAGATCTTGCTGTGCATCGGCAGATCTAAGAAGTTGGAGAGAGAGAGCTCCAACCAAGAATTCAGTCTTTGGAACTAAGGCTGAGAAGAAGAATTCAGAGTCATCTGGATTTCAAGAAGCAGAGGTCAAGGAAAAACTGCAGAAGATTCAGACTAATTCAGTTCTAATCAAGAAGCTTTGAAGGAAGCTAAGTCAGTTTGGATCTAACTGAGTTCTTCCAAGAACTCTTCAAGAATCTCTCAACTCCTCTCTTATTTTCTGAGTTGTAGAGTTAGCTATTGTATTTCTATTTTAACTTGTAGGATCCATTGGATCTGAGAGAATTGTAAGTCTATATTATAAAGGCTGAGGGTAGGGCTTGATTGCCTGAGTGTAGGAGTTAAAGAACTCTGAGTGTAGGCCTTAATTGGCTGAGTGTAGGCCTGGGTGGCTGAGTGTAGGCCTTTTGGCTGAGTGTAAGGCTTTGGGCCTGAGGTGTAGGAACCTAGTTGGGTTCTGAGCTAGTGGAGAAGTTTGGCCGAATCTAGTACACTGCTAGATAGGCGAAGGGGGAAAGTGGATGTACCCAAAGATTGGGGAACCACTATAAATTAGTGTGTCTTCTGTGCTGTGCTGTGCTGTGGAATTACTGTTTATATGCTGTAATTGCTGTTAGCTGTAGAATTCTGTGAAATAGCTGTTGTGCTGCCAAACAAAATTGCAAAAAGGATTAGGTCACCTATTCACCCCCACCCCTCTAGGTGTTTAGGTACCATATCTTTCAGCCCAGAACCGCCGTTTTGCGGTGACTCCTTCACGCCCTGAAGAGTCATCACCACAAAGCGCTGATTCTGCCGGCCATTTCGATCACAGAAAAGTAGCATAAATAAGTAAATGAGAACTAACTGTCCACAGAGAATCACATGTCATAATAAATATAACTCCACGAAGGGAGTGTCCACAGCAAATAACATCAGAGTAGCAAAAATACGGGCTTATGCCCGGTACAACATATCCTCACTACAAAATCACTCATGCGGAAGCAAAAGCTGAAAAACTACTCAAGGTCGAGACTCACAGTCCCGGCTGTGTGAACTCCGGAGCTAGACTGCCCCACCTCCAAGCGCACCGGTCTCTGGGGCTGCTCCTTCATGCTGGTCTCCGCGATCCCCTAAATGATGCGGTTCGAAAACCGTTAGTCTAAAAGACTAAGTCCTATCATCCCCCACCCCTTCCCCCACGGCTCCTAGGCACCGAGCGGAGAGGAAGAAAGGGGAGGACTTGAAGGTGGAGAATATCAAAAGCAGATGGCAGCGGTCCTATTCTAGCAAGTTCTATAGCATATAAAGACAATAAACTGTAAACTGAAGTGTAACCTTCACTTATGTGGAAAAACACATAAGCCAAGGGGTCTTTTGCAAGGATCCCATCGTATAAAAAGTCCCATACCGATTTATACATTGGGGTGTCGGTGGTCAAACAGCAGTAACTAAATATATCAAAATTAACCTTAATTTATAAACTTGCCCACACAAGCTTATAGACTAAGGGGTCGTTTTGCAGGTCCTAATGTATAAGCATCCCATTCCACTTATACATTAGGTGTCAGGGGTTAAATGAATCGATTATGCTATGACATGCAAGTGGGTATGATGGACATGCAAGTGCAACGCACACACCCGACTCTGTGCACACAGACCTTTAGTTCCCCCTTTCTGGAGCCGTAACCTCCCAGGATACCTCCGTAGTGGCAGACGGAAGCGGTGGGTTGGGCCTCGCCCACCTCTAAACCAGTAAAGCACTACCGGTCAGACCTATCGTACGCCTCAACGCTTGGTGCACGAAGCGGACTCCTGCGTACTCTTGCCGGCTGGTGCACCGGACTTCTGTTGGCGAAGTGCTAACCACACTTGCCGAGTCAACGTATTGGCGTCGGTGCATCGACCCTCCAATACCGAAGACCCACCACCTTAATTTACTTTCCTTTTATGCACATGCAAATTTAGCGTGATCAAAACCCGAGCCGAAGCTCCCCGGACCAACACGTCCGTCACAAACAATCGAGCCGAAGCTCCCCGGACCCAAAGTCCGTCTTTAACCATCCGAGCCGAAGCTCCCAGCTAACATCCCGTGCCATCAGTGTCTGTGAAATGTGCAACCCTAATTACTAAGTTACTCTTTTCAGCTTGTTAAACAGTTTACGTTAACCCAGGACTGCCCCCGGTATTCCCTGTGAAGGGCTCTCAAGGGGCACTAGGAACTGTGTTGGGATTACGCCCAGCGTTCCCTTTCGCAAGGTACTTATTTTATTATTGGTTGATTCCCTTACCCATTATTTTCTCATGTTTCGATACGCTAATCCTAGGGTGTTTTGACTCCAACTCTCCTTGGGTAGGACGATCTTTCGTCGGACCCAAACGTCTATAACCCTAGGCAGATCCACACCTTGCTCACTCATCTTCCAAAGACGCAACCCATTCCACTTGTCCTTACAACAACCACCATGACTCATCATACTTGCCCTAATTCACATCCAAATGAAATCCTGCAGTTTTGCTATATGCAGACCACTTAAGCTACATGACCCGTAAAAAGGGAAGTACATGAAATACTCATCCAGAACCCTTATGATAATTATTAGAGGTCTATTATGATAAATATAGTCTAAATTCAGAAAATCATATTTTTCCCAATTAATCTACTATTTATTGAATTTTCCTCAAAAACTAGGCCATAGTCAATTTGAACATGAACCATAAGATTTTCTCAGGTAATTGCCTCCTAAAATTTGTATTCACTAAATATCAGAGAAATATTATTGGTTGCCAATTTTCATAATTTTCCAGATAGTTCTTGACCTCTAAAGGATTTAATAAAATAATTCCTAAAATCAAATTTAATGAAGGAAGTGCCACAAATATGTCTCCAATAATTATGTAAATATTACTAGGGCTTCATAAGGAGCTAGAAACATCATGATGAAGGAATTAGAATTTGTCAGACAAAATAAATGTCATTATTAAATTTACCAAAGTTCCATAGAATTAAATAATTAAAGAAGCAACCACTACATATCATTCTTCAAAAATTTCATAAAAATTTACAGAGATGGGTACCATGATTACAAGCCCCTTTGATAAGTTTCATCAGGTTTAATCAAGTATATTTTTCTCCAAAAATTCCTAAGTGAAAATTGTAAAACATGACTTTGTGAATAAAGTACCAAAAATATTCATCCAAAATTTATTATAAAATTTCCAGAGATATATATACCCTAAGCAACTACCCATTCAAAAACTCAGGCCTATTCAGAAAGTTTTGGTATTAGATCTTATGGTTTAAAGCTAGTGCCCTAAACTAGGGTTATGGATTTAAGGGGTTTTAATTCTTCCAAATGCCCTAAAATTTTAACCACAGGACCATAGTAACCCTATGGACATCATTCCCAAGTTTCAAGTCCATCCAAGGTTTTTGACCCCAATTTCTTCAAACCCTAGAAATTTACCCTAAAGGGCCTACCCTAAAATTCTAGGGCTACCCTAGTCCAATCCACTCCAAACTCCATAAGTGAGCGTAAAAAGTCAAGTTATATCAGTGGCCAAAATTTCAGCCTCTGTTGAGGTGATTTGGTCACTCAAAACCCAAAGTGCAACTTTTGACCAAAATGCCCTTTATAGGGTATAAATAGGGTTGGGTCAAAACCTATTCAAAACACATCCAAATTAAATGAAAGTTTATACAGGTACCTAATTGGAACCCAGGGACCACTCACCAAAATTTGGGAGGGTTTGGAGGTGTTTAGGGCACTTATTTAATTTACCTAATAATTATTAAATATTTACAAAAACTATAGAAATATTTTCTCCAAAAATTCCCATTTTTGGGCAGGCCCTAGGTATGTCTAAGATAGACTCTCTGCCAAAATTTCAGCTAATTTGGGCTAGGGGTGAAGAGTGGGCACTCAATTTTGTGACTGCCTAGCCCTAAGGGTATGTCCCACCAAAATGGGTGCCCTGGTCTAACCACGAGCCTAAATGGGTTCAAACCAATTTTAAAAACAAGTAGACAGGCAGGGCTACAATTCATGTGTTGACCATTTTCCCATACAGAGCCTCTGGCTATTTTTAAGAATTTAAAACATTAAATATCAAAAGTGTGACAGAATGAAATAAATATCATTAATTTCCTATAGTTTGATTTTGATGCAGCGCGAATCTTGGCGCAAGAATCAACGGCATCTGGTCATCGTACCCATTGAGCCAACGGCTGAGATTCGTCCCGCCTGGAGCGATTTCCAAGCCCTGCCGCCGGCGATCCAGCCCCTTCCCCGGCCGGCCACCGCCACCATCACCTCCGTCGAGGTGGTGGCTATCGTCAGGCGGCGGCTCCGCCGCCGGAGAGGCGTTTTCCGGCGGATAAAGCAAGAGATTTTCTTGCCGAAACCAGGAGAAATCCCGGATTGAATCGGGCTCAATTGAGCCCGAAACTCAAGCCTATTGATTCCTAGGATCTACCCGCGAGTTAAGGAGAGGAGGAGGACCTTCCTGGCGGCCTGGATGCGAGAGGAGCGGCGGGATGCCATTGACGACGGCGGCGGCGCTCTGCTTCTACAACTGCACAGTGGAGTGGCCCGTCTCCTCCAGGTAAACGCTCCAAAATGATCCCCTCGGCTCCCTGAAGGTGTTTAAATGGCAAATGGGGGAGGGGAGAGGCTGGTTCTTCAATAGCCATTAACACCATTAAAGGTGTGGCTCGGGTTGTGTGGAGGGGGGCTGAACCCACCCCTTGGTGGCCGGGAAACGGCTGGAATCAACTCCTCTCCCCTAGAGGAGTTGATTACAGCCATAACTGGTGGCTGTTGGCCTTCCTAGGCCGGCTTCTCTCTTCCCTTTCCTCTTCCCCATTTTCTCTCTCCTCCATTATCTTGGAGAGGAGCTCTTTTCTCTCTCCTAGTCACCTCTAGTTGACTAGTCAACCTCACAAGCTAAAGGCAGCCCACTGGATTATGATGGTCATGGGAATGGGTTTAGCCTAAGGGAGAAGTGGCTTGAGCTTGGGTTAGCCCTTTTTGGGCTAAGTTGACTTGACCCTCAATGAGGGTTGACTTGGTCAGTTTGACCATCTAGGTTGACCCCATTGGGTCATGGGTGATTCATTGGCCTCCCCTAAGGTCTATGTAGGGTTGGGTAGGGTTGACTTGGCACCTTAAAGGTCACTTGACCCTTGGTAAGGTCACTTTGACCATTTTAGGGCTAGAGTTGACTTGGGTCAACATGACCATTAGGGTTCACCCCTATGGATCCTTGGTGACCCATTGACTTCCATTAGGGTCTAGGTAGGGTTATGTAGGGTTACCCTGCACTTGGAGGTCGCATGCCCTTAGTAAGGGTACTTTGACCAGATTAGGGCTTGAGTTGACTTGGGTCAACATGACCATTAGGGTTCACCCCTATGGATCCTTGGTGACCCATTGACTCCCCTTAGGGTCTAGGTAGGGTTATGTAGGGTTACCCTGCACTTGGAGGTCACATGCCCTTAGTAAGGGTACTTTGACCAGATTAGGGCTTGAGTTGACTTGGGTCAACCTGGCCTCTAGGGCTGACCCCAATGTGTCCTTAGTGACCTATTGACCTCACTTTAGGGTTAGGAGGGCATAGGTGGGGTCCTCTAGACTAGGAGTGGGTCAATTGGCCCTAAGTAGGCTAGGTTGACCCATTCAGGGCTAGGGTTGACCTTGGTCAACTGGGCCTCTTGGGTTGGCCCTAATGGGTCCTTTTGGCTCTAATGGGTCTCCCAAAATGTTTGGGAGTGTTGTGGTAGGGTCTTGGGGCCATAGTGAAGCCCCATTGCCATTCTAAACCATTGTTCAAAATTCTACTATTTGCAGGCCATGGTGATCCCCACCTTGGCCTCCTATCTCTTGGCCCATTTCTGGCTTCCTAGGGTTTTGTCATGACCTAGTCATGGCCAAAACCACTCTTAGGGGTCTAGTTGGAAATGGGATGTTACAGAGAGTGCTCTCAAACTGGTAAACAATCCAGTGTGTCATGCCAGGACCAAGCATATAGAGATTGATCACCACTTCATCAGGGAGAAGGTGTTGGAGGGGTCTCTGCTGGTCGGGCATGTTCGGAGTGAAGATAATCTTGCTGACATCTTCACGAAGCCGCTGTCAAAGGGGCCCTTTGAACGCTTGCGCAGCTTGCTGGGCTTGGTCACCACTTCTCACTTCAAGGGGGAGTGTTGAAATTTATGAAGTGGAAGTGGGTGACGGGACAGGCCGCGCGGCCTGTGCGGACAGCTTTGGCGGACTGGGCGGACTGGGCGGACTGTGGGTTGCGGCCTGGTGAAAAGTCTGGTGGAAGCCGGCTGTGTTCTGAGCGGGTTGTAGCATGGAGTCCGCGGTTTGGTGCGGCCTGGTATCTGCGGATAGAGAGGCTTGCGGACTGGTGCTTTGCTCTGTGGTCGCGGGTGCAAGCTTGTGCTGTTGGCGGGTTGTTTCGAGTTCGCGGGAAGCCTTGCGGACTGGTGTGTCCGCGGTTTGGGCTGTTGCGGACTGGGCCTTGAGCTTGGCTGAGGCCTTGTCGAGCTCAGGTGTTACAGCAGGTCTTGCTGTGGAGACCGGTTGGCGGACTGGTGTTTGGAGTCCGTGAGGAAGCTGCTGTGTTGGACAAGTGCGAGGAGCTCGCGGATTGGTTGCGGTCTGTGCTAGGGTGTTTGGCGGACGGGACTTTGTGTCCGCCATGCTCGCACTGGCCCTTGATGGTTTTGGACTTGGTCACACATTGTGCCAAGTTCATGGTGTCCGCCGTATCCGCCAAGTCCGCTGTGACCGGGCGGACTGTTGCTGTTTGCCTTTGGTCGTGGACTTGTGGCGGATTGAGGTGTGAGTCTTGCGGACTGCCTCGGGTTGGTGCGGACTGCCATTGAAGAGGGTGCTGTCCTGAAGCAGTTGGAGCTTTGCGGGCTGGTGCCTTGTCCTCTTAGCTTGGGCGGACTGGAGAGGGTTCGTCAATGGTTGCCTTGCTCCTGGCGGTTTCCCTTGGTGACTGGCTAAGTCCTCGCGGACTGAGCGGACGGTCGTTTGTGTTCGCGCGGACTGGGGCGGTGTCGCTATCTCTTGGGCGGTGACCACACTCCTCACCTTACCTATAAATAGGACCCCCCTGGCACATCTACAGTAACCTGAGTAACGTGAGTGAACAGTAAATTGGGTTGGGCGAGTGCTGCGGTCTGTGTTTTTCAGTCCGCGCGGATTGTTACAGGCTGACGGTTTGCTGTGTGCAGGTCGCGCGGATAACTTGAAGGAGCCAGGAGTTTGGCTGTGACTTCGGTCAGTGCTTGGAAGTGTGCGGTCTCTGCGGACTCAGCAGGAGGTCGCTCTGCGGCTTGTCAGTTCTGTTTCAACTTTCCCAGCTTCAATAACCTGTCCGCCGGCTTCAGGCGGGTAGGGGAGTTCCTCAGTTCGGGTTCAGCAGGAGGCGAATAACGGTCTGTCCGCGCGGCCTCGCGGTCTCGGCGGACTCCGTGGTATTCAGCGGATTGCAGCATAGCTTGGGCGAGCTCAGCGGTCTCGGCGGTCTCGGCGACCTCGCGGTCTCGGCGGACTGGAGTGCTGTCCGCCCGGCTTGTTTTTTGGTTTCTTCTGTTTACAGCTGTAATACTAGCGAAATCATGTCTCGCTATGTATGCCTTGGATTGTAAAGAAGTGAATGCATAATAAGACCTTCTTGTGCTTCCATTGTTTTGTTGGGTGCAACCTCTAGTCCTTGGGTTTTCCGCAGGTTCAGCGTGCGAACTGGGTAGTTCCGAAGATATTAATTTGGTGTTTGGGCTATCTTGCTGACCACGTTGAGAAAATTTAACAGCCACCTTTGAGAAGATCTCGGAGGCTGTGAGCTCAAAAGAAGCATGCGAAGTGTTGCAACGCTCCATGCAAGGAGTAGACAAGGCGAATAAAGTGAAGCTGCAGTCTCTCCGGGGTGAATATGAAATTTGAGAATGCAGGCCACGAAGAATGTCAGAGACTTTGTGACCCGTCTGCGGACGCTCACAAACGAGATGAAGAGAAACGGAGAGACGATAGATGATGTGAGCCTCATGGAGAAGCTGCTGAGATCGATGTCACGGAAGTTTCGTCATGTGGTTGTGGCGATCGAAGAGTCGAAGGACCTCACCTTGATGACTGTTGACGAGCTTGTAGGCTCATTGCAAGCTCATGAGTACAGGATGATGCAGGATGATGAAGAAGCGAGTGGCTTGGGAAAAGCACTCAAGAACCAGCTGAACTTCGGAGAGAGCTCCGAAAGAGGAGGCGGCCAGCGTGGCCGAGGTCAACAAGGCAGAGGAAGAGGAAGAAGAGGAGGAAGAGGAAGAAGAGGAGGAAGAGATCAGGGAAGAAACCAATACCACCAGAGAGAGGCGGAACAACCTCAAGGAGGAAGGTGGCAAGATGGAAGAGGAAGAGGAAGAGGCCAAGGAAGAGGCCGAGGAGGAAGAGCCCAAGTTCAGTGTTACAACTGCAACAAGTTTGGGCACATGAGCTATGACTGTTGGGCTCCGAGGAAGACAGAAGAAGCCAACCATTATGCGGAGGCTAGGAACAGGGGGAACGATGTTGGGGGTGGAGACCCAATGATGTTTCTAACCTACCGAGGGGCATAAGAAGGAAGCAATGAAGTATGGTACCTGGACACAGGGGCGAGCAACCACATGTGTGGAGATAAGGAGATGTTCTCTAACCTTGAACCCAGTGGGGGTGAGGTTAGCTTCGGGGATGCTTCGAAGATTTCCTTGGAAGGAAAGGGCCTGGTTGTTGTGAAACTGAACGGGGAGAGAGTACACTTGAACGATGTGTACTAAGTACCAGGGTTGAATACCAACATCTTGAGCATTGGGCAGTTAGTGGAGAGAGGCTACTGCGTGCAGATGAAGGATAGGTCTCTGACAATGAATAATGATCAAGGGAAGGAGGTAGTGAAGGTGAACATGACGGCGAACCGTCTCTTCACGCTGAAGATGGATGCTCAAGAGACGGCTTGTCTCGCGAGAACAAAAGAAGAGGAAGAAGCATGGCTATGCCACCATAGGATGGGGCATTTGGGCTTCACAGGGTTGAAACTACTATCCCACTCCAAGATGGTGGCAGATCTGCCTATGATCTCCCCTCCGCAAATGGTGTGTGCAGCGTGCACGAAGGGGAAGCTGAAGAGGCAGACATTCGAAGGAGGGAAGTCCTGGAGAGCAAGGCAGTAACTTGAACTGGTTCACTCAGACATCGCGGGTCCGTTTGAGACTACTTCAATCGGAGGAAGCAGGTACTACATTACCTTCACCGACGACTTCAGCAGGAAGTGTTGGGTATATTTTCTGAAAGAGAAGGCTGAGGCTCTAGATAAGTTCAGGGAGTTCAATGCGATGGCTGAGAAGAAGAGTGGGCAGCCGCTGAAGGTGCTAAGGACAGATAGAGGTGGGGAGTACACCTCAAGGCTGTTTGATAATTTCTACAAGGAGAATGGAATATCACACCAACTGACAGCGACATACTCACCGCAGCAGAACGGAGTGGCAGAGAGGAAGAACCTCACCATCAAGATCATAGCGAGGAGCATGGTGAAGGAGAAGGGGCTACCGAAGATGTTCTGGGCGGAAGGAGTGCAATGTGCGGTGTATCTACTGAACAGATGCCCCACAAAGAATGTGAAGTTCATGACACCGTTTGAAGCATGGAGCGGATGGAAGCTGAATGTGAAGCACCTAAGGGTCTTCGGGTGTGTAGCTCATGCTCACATCCCGGACTAGAAAAGGAAAAAGCTCGATGATAGGAGCGAGAAGTGCATTTTTGTTGGCTACGCTATGGAGAGCAAGACATATAAATTTTACAACCCGGTGATGGGAAAGGCCATAGTCTCGAGGGACGTGGTGTTTGAAGAAGGAAGCAGCTGGAGCTGGGATGAGGAGACGAGAAGTATGAAGGGCATGTTCTTCGAAGATGAGGAAGAGGGTGGTCGCGAGGCTGGAGCTGAGAATGGTGGAGCTGAGCCGCCATCACCATCGAGTAGAAATTCAGGGGGAGCTTCCATCTCCTATTCAAGAGGTGAAAGCTCAAGTGGAGGCAATTCTGGAGGAGGAAGCGGGAGCCGGAGTGACTCCGAGAGTCCACCACCTAGGATGAAGGGGTTGACGGAGCTATATGAGGAGACGGTCCCAATTCATGCTAACTATTCATTATATTGTCTCTTAGCAGATTATGAGCCACGGTCCTATGAAGAAGCTGCACAGGAGAAATCTTGGAGGATGGCGATGGATGCCGAGATGGCTTCCATAAAGAAGAATGATACATGGGAGCTAGTTGACCCACCGGCGGGCCACAAACCCCTCAGGGTGAAATGGGTTTACAAGGTGAAGAAAAACAAAGATGGAGCTGTGGAAAAGCACAAGGCAAGGCTGGTGGTGAAAGGGTATAAACAAGTCCAAGGGGTGGACTATGATGATGTCTACGCCCCAGTGGTGCGGATCGATACTATAAGGCTAATCATCACACTGATAGCACACTACGGATGGACTATCATGCAAATGGATGTTGTGGCGGCATATCTAAATGGGTACCTGGAGGAGGATGTGTACATCGATCAGCCTCCAGGGTATGTGGTGAAAGGCAAGGAGAGAAAAGTCTGCAAGCTAAACAGAGCCTTGTACGGACTAAAGCAGGGAGCTCGAGCTTGGAATGGGAGGATAGACAAATTCCTTCAGGAGCATGGGTATATCAAGTGCCCATATGAGTATGCTCGCTACATGAAGGTGGAGAAGAGCGGGGATATCATGATCCTATGTCTATACGTGGATGACATGATATTCACCGGGAGCAACCCTGCGATGTTCGAAGAATTCAAGATGATGATGATGGAGGACTTCGAGATGACGGACTTGGGAGAGCTGAGCTACTTCTTGGGAATTGAGGTGCAGCAGGGAGAAGATGGGATCTTCATCTCCCAGAAGAAGTATGCCGAGGAGATTCTGAAGAAGTTCAGGTTGGAGGGTAGCAAGACAGTCTCCACTCCTGCGGACCCTGGAACGAAGCTGAGGAAGGATTCTGAAGAGGAATGAGTGTACACAACTATGTTCAAGAGCCTGGTCGGAAGTCTAAGGTACTTGACTTTCACTAGGCCGGACATCATGTATGTGGTCTGGATAGTAAGCAGGCACATGGAGGAGCCCAAGTAGGACCACTTCACAGCAGCAAAGTGGATCCTGAGGTATGTGAACGGGACTCGGGACCATGGCCTGAAGTACTCATCTGGAGGAGAGTTGAAGCTAGTCGGCTACTCGGATAGTGACTATGGAGGTGATGTGAACGACCGGAAAAGCACTTCCGGGTATGCGTTCAACATGGGAACCGCGGCGTTCTCATGGAGTTCTAAGAAGCAGGCTACCATATATCATCTTGCGAGGCGGAGTACATAGCGGCGGCGGCATGTGCCTTCCAAGCCATCTGGCTACGGAACCTTCTGGGGGAGTTGCATCATGCGCAGGAAGGGCCAACGACAGTATTAGTGGATAACATGTCTGCCATCCAGCTCGCTAAGAACCCAGTGTTGCATGGGAGGAGTAAGCATATCGAGACCCGATATCACTTCCTCCATGAACAAGTGGAGCAGAAGACAGTGGAGGTGGTGTATTGCCCAACCAGAGAGCAGGTTGTGGACATCTTCACTAAGGCATTGAAAGTAGAGATTTTTCTGAAACTAAAGAACAAACTCGGCATGGTCTGCCAAGTTTGAGGGGGAGTGATGTTGGATTTTAGTGTGGGTTGACTATGTCAACATTTATTTTTAATATTATTTTGTATGATCAATTAATAGGAGAGAGAGTATGCCTTAAATAGGTGAGAGAAGGTGGTTGATTTTTGGTTGCCTATATAAAGGCCCCCCTTGTACATTTTTCGTGGAATGAAAATAGAGAGAGAAGCTCCAAAATTCTGATTCTTGTTTAGAGAGAGAGAGAAGCGCTGCAGCGCTGGAGCGAGATCTAACCGGGTGGTTAGAAGGAGAAGCCGCGCGGACTGGCGATCTCGCCACGCGAAGTGGAGCTCGCGGATAGGTGAGCAGCTCGCGGTTTGATCTCGCCGCGAAAAGGAAGGTTACGGCTTGCATACTCGCACGTGGAGGTCTCGCTGGACTGATCTCGTCGAGATGATTACTCGCTTGCAAAGGCGGTCTCGCGGTCTAGGAGAGGTTCTCGCCTGCGCCAGCTTGCGGTTTGTTGTGTTGGTCTCGCGTCCCGGAAACCTCTCAGTGGAGCTCGCACGGTTTGTGATGACCTCGTGAGAAGTGTGTGCAGCCCGCAGGAGGGAGACCGTGCGGGTAGGCGGTTTGCATGGCGGTCTCGCAAGTTGGACATGTGCTATTTTAGTGGTGTGGAATTGGTTTGTGGAGTTGGGTTCGAGTGGGGAGAGCCTATACACATTTCCAACAACAATAACTTCTGCAAAAGACTAACTACAGATGGAAAAACAAACTGTCTCAGCGCATCTGTTCCCACCATTGAAAAATTTGCTCGTTTGGAGGTCCATGAAACTGTCTTATCAAGAGACATCTCTAACGTCAAATTTCGCTTAATGAATGCTAGAATCTACGGAGAAAATGTGCTTACTGTGGCCACTGGAGACGCATCCAACAAAAGCATGGAGCCGAACACCATTACTATAAGGCTACTCTACTCAGAAGCAGAGAGCAGAAGCTTTACCTCCAATGTGACGCTCAAATTGGGTGTCGAGACAAAAATAAAAAATGGAATTCCATTCATCGCATCAGGTAAAATCACCAAATCCATGGAGTTTGAAGGAAAGGTGGAATGGGGATCGACGAGTGAAACCACAAAAGAGCTGGAGACGACATACACAGTTACAGTGCCGCCCATGACGACGATGAAAGTGAGACTTTTGGCTACCGAAGACAGATGCGACGTTCCATTTTCATACACTCAGCGAGACACCCTCATGAGTGGGCAAACAATTACGACAATCATAAACAATGGTGTTTACACAGGAGGTAATTGCTACAACTTCACATATGATACTGATGAGCAGCCCCTCTCTCAGTTTGACGAATCTCTCCCTCTGTCAAGCCGAGGAGGACTGCTGGCTTGATCTTATGCTCTATTTTGATGTTGCGA
This sequence comes from Platanthera guangdongensis, assembly GCA_039583875.1. NCBI lineage: Eukaryota > Viridiplantae > Streptophyta > Magnoliopsida > Asparagales > Orchidaceae > Platanthera > Platanthera guangdongensis. The sequence continues at coordinate 18,162,381 of CM077153.1, read as the reverse complement.
GCTTTGAGCGAAGAATAATCAATGTTGTCAATGCGTGACTTTTGTATATGGCTCAGCTCAAGATAGTCCACTAAGGCTCATCAATGTGGAATAACTTTATATAGTATCTCCAGCGTAGAGTCGTTACACTCTAGTGACACGAAACCCAAAGGATCGTTCTGAGTCGGTCTCGACACGCGCAGACATATATTAAATATCCTAACAATCTCCTCCTATGTCCACCGTAAACCCGACTTCGGAAAAGGGGTGGTGTGTGTAGTGTTCAACCGAACATGAAACACTCACAACCGTGTCCATCACACTTGTCAGAACATATTGGACGTTAAGTAAAGCAGTTGTATGTATGCATAAGAATAAATAGAAATCTCAGCAGCATCATAGCAAAGTCAAAAGTACAATCACAACACAGGTACCAGAACACCAAGTATCTCATGACCAAATAAAGAGCAAGAAAGTCCAAACAAAACAAGTGAAAGAAAGGAGAGATAAACAGTGCTCTAAACCAAAGACAAAAAACCAAAACAAACACTCTAGAAATCAGCATGCAGCATGTCGTCCTCCTCTAGATCCCAACTGGCAAGTGCTCCTCCATCAGCAGCAACTCCTGTAATTTCCAACAGAGAAGTTCATTCAGAATGAATTCAACCTTGGAAAATGTACAAGTATCTAGTTCTACTTATATGAACGTAATACAATATGAGGAAGCATGTGTAGAGTATTTAATTAGGTTCTACCTCAGAATCCATTATTTGTTTTCAAGGAAACGATGTTATGGAATTCTAGACACCGCAGCTGTATCTGTGTTCCTATGCGGAATGTCACGGTTACTGTTCTTATAAAGTCAATTGGAACTCATCAAATGTGGAATGGAACCAATAAACAAAAGAAGAGCCAAACCTAGTCAAATTGAGTTATCAAATGTGGAATAACCCTCTCGTCCTAGATAAGAAAGACGAACTCAGTGTAAGTTGTTAACATCAAATGTGGAATGAAATAACTCACCAGATTCATACTCAGCAACCTTAAACATCAGCAGAGCACAACACGCCTGCTTTAACAAAGGAAAGTGGAAAAATCAAAACATTTGGACTAAGGCTGGACTAAATCGCATATCCTTGATCTAAGGCTGAAATTAAATCGCCTTGAGTCTCATTTCCCCCACCGTTTTGATTGATCAGTCTCTAGGCATTCCTTTCGTTAGTGGATCAGCCAGATTATCCTTCGATCGCACATCAATCAAAGTGATAATGCTTTGTTCTTTCAGATAATTCAGTAGAGCATGTTTCAGTCGCACATGTTGTCTTTTAGTATTAAAAAGGACATTCTTCACGACTTGAACTGCTGCTTGATTATCACAATACAGGCTCAAAGAATTGACTTGAAGTCTAGACAAGGGAATGTATAGAATAAAATTTCTGATCCAATCTGCCTCTTCGCCAGCTGAGGCTAAGCCAAACAACTCGGCTTCCATTGACGACAAAGCTATACAAGTCTGTCTTTTGGATTTCTAAGTGACTGCAGCGCCACCCAAAGTGAAAATAAATGCACTAGTGCAGTGTGTGTGCAGTGTGTGTGTGTGTGTGTGTGTGTGTGTGTGTGTATGTGTGTGTGTGTTTAAGTGTTGTTGCCAAGGTTGAAAGTCTTGGAGCAGTGATGGGCTTTGGTCTAAGTATTGTATTTTATTTTGGCAGAGTCAAGTTGTAGTGGGATGATATATAAATCCCTGTAGTTTGGCGAGGAGAACTGAGAACAATCAGTGTGCTTGTAGCTCTCCCTGCATCTATATTAAATGAGATCTACAGTGTCTTTTATATATGTGAGTGCTTGATTCCCCGTTGAATAAAAGAGTGATAGTAACATCAATCTTTCCCCACTTCCTTCTTCCTCGAACCTCATAAATTATAATATGGTATCAGAGTCAGGTTAGTGTTAGTCTGTCATCCACCATCAGAAGTCCGAGGAGTTTGGTGTCGGCATCAAGTGGTCATCCTCCATTATTCCTTCTTCAAGTGATTTGTTTCATCTCCTCTTTTTCATCATCGTATGGCTTCATCTAGCAACACTAGTCAAAGTTTTTTTTATTCCCCAAGTGGTGTGCATTTCTTTGAGGGAGAAGCATATGATTTTTGGTATGTTCATCTCATTCAAGATGGGTATACAAAGCCAATGGACGAGAGTATTGTATCTACTTGGGATGCTACTAAGCATAGGGAGTACTCAGAAAATCTAAAAAGGGATGCACATGCTCTTCTCTACATCCAACAAGGGATAGAAAGAAGCATTTTCTCATGGATCATGGGTGCTCTCACACCCAAGGAAGCATGGACCATCCTCAAGAATGATTGTCAAGGGTACGCAAAGGTCATTTCATTTAAACTTCAAAACTTATGCTAGAAATTTGATACCTTAAGAATGAAAGAAGAAGATAACACCCACTCCAATTTCCTAAGAATTGCATCCCTCATTAACCAGATCAAGTGCAATAGTGATACTGTAAAGGAGAAGAAAGTAGTACGTTAAAATTCTCCAAACTCTCGCACACAAATATGCCTTTGTGGTAACTATCATAGAAGAAGGTAAAGATGTTAGTACCCTCACAATCAGTAATATCGTCGGCTCACTTCAAGATCATGAAGAAAGAATGAAGAGGTTGAGCACCAAAACATAGAACAAGCATACAAGCAAACTTTTAATTCAACAAGACAAAGCCATACGAGGTTGCCAAGAAACCAGAGAACTACAAGCTTCATCAATAGTCCTCCCTGCATTGTTACTATCCATATAGAACAATCATGAAGCTTTTGATTGCTTTTACAATGTAAAAGATGCCCCAAGCCAACTCATGCACTTTGCTAAGGACTGTCCTTTTAGACAAAAAGGCAACTTTCAACAACCATAAGAAGCAAAATATAGTGATCAAGATGGTGATGAAGATTTTGTTTTCTATACATGTAACACCAATTAAGCTACTATGGATGATGTTTGGTACCTAGATAGTCGATGCTTAAATCACTTGACTAACAATATGAATGTCGTCATTCATCTAGATGAGACTATCAAGTCCCAAGTGGTCTTAGGTGATGGATCTACTAAGATACTAAGTGGAAAGGCGCCACTGCTATAAGATTCAAATCCGGACAATACAAGCACATACCAGGTGTACGTGTAATACATTCTAGAGCTGGCAAAAAAACCTTCTGAGTGTGGGACAATTACTCAAAACATAATATAAGTTAATCTTTGATGATCCCAACTGTGTCATCATAGACAAAACTACATCTCAACTAGTAGCCAAAATTGCCATGTCCCACAACAAAGTGTTTCCTCTAACATTACCTTATGAAGAAAGAAACATGGTGACCAAAGCTTAACTATTGTTTGCACCCAAGATAAGTTAACTTTCTACCTATTATCTCTGCTAAATTTTCTTGCAAACATTTGCGATCCAGTGAGTGTTTTGAAAGTGAGCTTTTTATCAATTAATGGTAAAATGCTTAGTGTAATAAGATGATTGCAACCAACAATATCCTTGAACCAATGATTCTTAAACAGTTAAGGAGATTCTTTTTCTTATGCGTTTCGAACTTGTAAAGATTATTTTCTTAACCAGCGAATCTTATATTTCTTTTTATTATTGTATAGAAGATGATTTATCAATATCTGACAACAATATGAGATTAATGGTTACTCATAAGATTTTGACTTTGAATAGAATTTATTTTTAGCTTCTATAGTTCTATTGGTCACGGAAGAGCAAATATTTTTGATGAAAGAGAAGGAAAAACTGCAATAATGAAACAAAATAATTTATTTTTCCTTTTTGCTTATTGATAAGGGAGGACACCAAAATAAAGAAAAGCTTCATTATATAAGTGTTGCAACCTTCGTTTGTATTTGGTATAAACCCTAAATCCACAAGCATTTGAATGTAAACAAAAATCAATTTATTGTTTGTAGCATTGTTTGCATCTTCAATATTCCAAGTCATATTAATATTTTAATATGGAGAATGTTGACTTAAATGTCGGAGACTTCACGCAGCTTGTTGAACTAAATACATAAAGCAAACGCCGGATCAGAGCGGTTACAAAGTGAATGACCAAGGAACGAGCACACAAAACAACCAACGCACCTTCGACATAGCATCCTGAAAAGAGGACTCACGCATCTTGCCCTTCGCGGCAACGAGTGGCAGTGCTGGCCCATCCCGCAATGTCAGCTCCTCCGCGTGCAACTCCGGAGCCTCCTCGGCCTCAGGAGTCGCCTTTCTTGGTTATCAAAGAAGGAGATGACTTCCAAATTAAACTTAATTATCTTATCAAATTAGCATGTCCTATTTTCATCATACCCTCTCATTATCTTGCTCTATAGATTTTCAGCAAAAAATTCTTCTTTGGAGAGCTTCTCCTATTCTCTTAATATTTTTTATATTCATTGTATGCATGTGGCAATATGGCAATATGGTGTTTATGTGAAGAGGCTGTTGAAATTTGTGAAGTGGAAGTGGTTGACGGGACAGGTCGGGCGGCCTGGGCGGACAGCATTGGCGGACTAGGCGGATTGGGCGGACTGCTGTGTGCGGCCTGGTGGAAAGTCTAGTGGAAGCTGGCTGTTTTCTGAGCGGTTTGTACGGGTGAAGTCCGCGGACTATGCGGCCTGGTATCTGTGGATAAGGTGTTGGCTAATTGATTCAGCCAAGGAGCGGCCTGAGCGGATAGAGGCTTGCGGACTGGTGCATTGCTCAGTGGCCGCGTTGCAAGCTTGTGCTGATTGGCGGTTTGGCTCATGTTCGCGGAAAGCTTGCGAACTGGCGTGTCCGCGATATGGACTGTTGCGGATTGGGCTTAGAGCTTGGTTGAGGCCTTGTCGAGCTCTGGTGTTACAGCAAGTGCTTTGCTATGGAGGTCGTTGGCGGACTGGTTTGTGGAGTCCGGGAGTTAGCTGCTGCGTTGGGCAGGTGTGCGAGTAACATGCGGACTGCTGGCAGTCTGTGCTAGGGTGTTTGGCGGACGAGAGTTTATGTCTGTCATGCTCGCATTGGCCTTTGATGGTTTTGGACTTGGTCACACTCTGTGCCAAGACCATGGTGTCCGCAGTATCCGCCAAGTCCGCTGTTGACCGGGCGGACTGTTGTGTCTGCCTTTGGTCGTGGACTTGTAGCGGATTGAGGTTTGAGTCTCGCGGACTGCCTCGGGTTTGTGCGTACAGCCATTGAAGGGGGTTTGCTGTCCTGCAGTGGTTGGAAGCTTTGCGGGCTGAGGCCTTGTCCGCATAGCTTGGGCGGACTGATGAGGGTTCGCCAATGTTGCCTTACTCCTGACGGTTTTCCTTGGTAACCGGCTAAGTCCTTACGGACTCGGCGGACGGTGTTTTGCTATCGCGCCGGCTAGGGCAGTGTGGCTATCTCTAGGGCGGTGACCACACTCCTCACCTTGCCTATAAATAGGACCCCCTGGCAGGTCTACAGTAACTTGAGTGAACAGTAAGTTGGGTTGGGCAAGGAGATGCGGTCTCAGTTTGTCTGTCCGCGCGGATTGATTCAGGGCTGACGGTTTGCTGTGTGCAGGTCGCGCGGGTAGCTTCAAGGAGTCAGAAGTTTGGCTTTGACTTCGGTCAAGTACTTGGAAGTTGTGCAGTCTCTGCAGATTCAGCAGGAGGTCGCTCTGCGGCTTGTCAACTCTGTTTCAACTTTGCCAGCTTTAATAACCTGTCCGCCGACTTCAGTCGGGTATGGGGTGTGTTCCTCAGTTCAGCTTCAGCAGAAGTCGAATAACGGTGTGTCCGCGCGGCCTCGCAGCTTCGGCGGACTCCGTGGCTATTCGGCGGATTGCAGCTTAGTTCGGGCTATCTCAGCGGACTCGGAGACCTCGGCGACCTCAGCGGTCTCGGCGGACTCCGGTGATGTCCGCCCGGCTTGGTTTTTGGTGCTTTCTGTTTATAGCTGTTTATACTAGCGAAATCATGACTCGCTATGTATGCCTCGTGTTGTAAAGAAGTGAATGTATAAAAGATCTGCTTGTGCTTCCATTGTTTGTTGGGATTAGCCTTGTTCCTTGGCTTTCCGCTCGTTCAACGTGAGAACTGGGTAGTGCCGAAGATATTAATTTGGCGTTTAGGCTACCTTGCTGACCACGCTGAGAAAATTTTAATATGGTATCAGAGCGAGGTTGAGTTGTGTGAGCGGTAGTCAACCAGTGTTGTTACTCAGTGCTTGAGTGGTGATCGACCTGTGTTGTTGCTCGGAGCTTCTGATAGGTTGGCAACAGGTGTTGCAATGGAAGGGAGCTTTGCAAGGGGTCTTGCCATTGAACTCTTAACGCCGACTAACTTTAAGAAGTGGAAGTCGTGCATGAAGAGTTATCTTCTTGGCGAGGAGCTGTGGGAAGTCGTCGGTGGTGACTACAGACAGGAAGTCACGGATGCGTTCGGTACTGCTGAGCAGGTTAGGCTCTGGAGAAGAACAAATGCTAAGGCGGAGTTCATTCTGAAGGGGGCCGTATCTCCGGAACTGTTTGATCACATCGTTGGATGTGAGTCGGCTGCTGATATTTGGACAACCATTGATGAGTTGTTCAATAGGAAGAATGTGGCACAGCTTCAGTTCCTGGAGAATGAGTTGGCCAGGGCAACTCAGGGAGACCTTTCCATCTCGAAGTACTTCTTAAAGATGCAGAGCTTGTGTGCTGAGCTGTCGGCACTGGATCCTGATGAGCCTATCTCTGAGGCTAAGATGAAAAGGCACAAAATCCGCGGCTTGCGGAAGGAGTATGTGGCCTTTGTGACATCTGTTCAAGGATGGGCTACTCAGCTGTCTTTGCTGGAGCTGGAGAATCTGCTTGCGTCGCAGGAGAGCTTGGCAAGGCAGATGGCTGGAGTGAACCTTAATCAGGAAGGCAGCGAAGATCTCTTCTCAGGCAAGAAGAAAGGATGGGAAGGGAAGAAGAAGAAGGTGCAGGCCGCTGGTAAGAAGGAGACTTCAACTTCATATCAGCCGGATAGGAGCAATGCTCCTAAGGACTTGAAGAAGAACTTGAAGTGCTACCGGTGTCATCAGCGAGGGCACTTCAAGCGGGACTGCAAGGTCAAACTGCAGCCTGGGCATGCTGCGGGAAAGGAGGAAATTTGCTCTAGAAGTGAAGAAGCAGAATGGGGCGGAGCTTTTATGACGGGCACTTGTGTTCGGGCCTTGTCTGCTGAGGACTTCAACGGCGAGTGGATCATGGACTCCGGGTGTGGTCATCACCTCACCGGAGATAAGTCGAAGTTCACCTCGATGCAGGCTTACTCATGTTATGAAGCTATTATCACTGCTGATAATACTGTTTATGCAGTAGAGAAAGAGGGGGTCGTGTCTTTGGGTAGTGATCAGGGGCCACTCACGTTAAGAAGTGTGTATCACGTGCCGGGCATGAAGAAGAACCTCTTCTCGGTGACCAACGCGGTGGACGCTGGGTATCACGTTCTGTTTGGGCCAACAAACATGAGGTTCCTTCGCAACGTATCAACGGTGAAGGCTGATGTTGCTCATGTAGGGAGGAAGGTGAAGAACTTGTTTGTTCTTGCCACCAATTCTTATGTTGATCGTATGAGGTCCAATGATAGCGCTGCTATCTGGCATGAGAGGCTGGGGCATGTTGGCATGGACAAGATGAAGGCGATGGCTAGTAGAAGTTTGGTGAAGGGGTTGCCTAAGTTGTCTTCCTTTGGTGACGGACATGTTTGCGTGGGCTGTCAATACGGTAAGGCACATCGCCTTCCATTTGATAAATCACAAACAAGGAGTAAGAAACCATTGGAGTGCATTCATGGCGACTTGATGGGACCGACGGTTACTGCCAGCCTTGGTGGAAGCAGATACATGCTTGTCTTAGTTGGTGACTACTCAAGGTATACTTGGGTGTACTTCTTAAAGGAGAAGTCGGAAGCCTTCCGTTTGTTTGTGGAGTTTAAGGAGTTGGTAGAAGGCCAGCTTGGCTTGCGGATTAAGAAGCTTAGAACTGATAACGGGGTTGAATTTGTTTCCTCCGAGTTTTCTAACTTCTGCAGGAAGCACGGGATCCAACGAGAGCTTACTTGTGCTCACACTCCACAACAAAATGGGGTAGCGGAGCGGAAGATCTGTCATCTGACGGAGACCTGCAAATGCTGGCTTCATGCGAAAGATATCCCAAGGTCCTTTTGGGCGGAGGGGTTGTCTTGTGCTGCTTATGTCATCAACCGGATGCCACTTAGCCCTATCAACATGAAGACTCCTCTTGAGCTGTTGCTGAAGGAGAAGCCGAGTGCGGGATACCTTAGGGTGTTCAGTTCAACTTGCTACGTGTATGTCCTGGATGCTTCACGGACTAAGCTGAATGCAAAGGCAAGGAAGCTTGTCTTTGTTGGTTATGATGAGCGGAAGAAGGGATGTAAATGCATGGACCCTGTGACGAAGAAGTTCGTGGTGTCAAGAGACGTTGTCTTTGATGAGCTGACGTCATATGGAGGTGGCTCAGTTGAGCTAACCGGAAGTAGCAAGGTTGATGAAGCACCGATGGTGGCTGCTGAAGGCTTCGAAGAGGAGCTTGCTGTTTCACCAACAGCTCCTGTTGCTTCTAACTCCGAGGCTGAGCCTTCTGGCTCAGGAAGCAGGGGGAGCACTGCTCAATGCTTGCCCTAGGTAGGAGTTGAGCCCGAAGAAGTAACGGAAGCAGTAAGTAAGGAGCCGACCCTTCGGAGATCGAAGAGGGTTGTTAAACCACCGGCTTGGTACTGTGATGGGAATGCAGTGAGCTTTGTCTCCTGCTTCTTTGCAGGTCCTCTGGATGAGCGAGAGCCTGCAAACTTCAACGAGGCCACTGGAGTGAAGGAGTGGGAAGGTGCCATGAAGGAAGAGATTGATGCTCTAAAGAAGAATGAAACCTGGGACCTTATGCTCAAGGTTGATGGCATTACTCCGGTTACTTGCAAGTGGGTGTATAAGTTGAAGAAGAAGGCCGATGGGAGCATTGATAGGTTCAATGCTCGCCTGGTCACTAGAGGATTCTCACAGCAGTATGGAGAAGACTATGAGGAGACATTCAGTCCAGTTGCGAAGATGACTTCAGTAATAATGGTGATCGCCTTGGCTGCTAGCAAGGGATGGAGGTTGTGGCAACTCGATGTGAAGAATGCCTTTCTTTACGGAGAGATTGACAAGTACATCTTCATGGATCAACCGCTTGGTTTTGTCTCTGAAAAGCATCCGGACTATGTCTGCAAACTCAGAAAGGCTCTCTATGGGTTGAAGCAAGCTCCTAGAGCATGGTATGGGAAGATCGTAGAGTACTTACAATTCTGTGGATACCTTGCTTCCAACTCGGATTCAAGCTTGTTCGTCAAGAAGAAGGGGGAGCTACAAGTCTTGGTCCTGATGTATGTGGATGACATCATCATCACAGGGAATTCAGAGGGGGAAGTAGCAAGTCTTAGAGCAGAGCTTGCTATACGCTTCGAGATGAAAGACTTGGGAGAGTTGCATCACTTTCTCGGTCTTGAAGTGGAGAGGAAGGAGTACGGGGTTCTCATTTGCCAGAAAGGGTATGCAGATCGCATTGTGAAGCGGTTCGGCATGGGCGAAGGGAAGAAGTGCTCTACTCCACTGGAACCTGGGCTGAAGCTTCGACGAGATGAGGGAAGGGTTCTTCATGATCCCTTGGTGTTCAGGGCTCTTGTTGGGAGCTTGATTTGCCTGACGATTATAAGGCCATACATTGCTTATGTTGTTGGCCGAGTAAGTCGGTATATGGCTGAACCAAGGCAATCTCATCTAGTGGCGGCGAAGGGTATTCTGAAGTATGTCAAGGCGACTTCTGACATGGGACTCCTCTATGGAAGGGACTCGGAGTTTGCGCTGCTTGGGTACACGGATGCTGACTATGGCGGTGATTAGGATGATCAGAGGTCTACTTCAGGTTATGTGTTCACTTGCGGTTCAGCTAGCATCTCGTGGTGTAGCAAGAAGCAGGACTCGGTGTCAGTCTCAACTACAGAGGCAGAGTATAAGGCTTCGGCCTTGGCTGCTCGGGAAGCCATCTGGTTGAGGAGGCTTATAGAGGACGTTCATGAAGCAGTGCAAGGGCCGACTTTACTCCGGGGTGACAATGAGAGTGCTCTCAAGCTGGTTAATAATCCAGTGTGTCACGCTAGGACCAAGCATATAGAGATTGATCACCACTTCATCAGGGAGAAGATGTTGGAGGGGTCTCTGCTAGTCGGGCATGTTCGGAGTGAAGATAATCTTGCTGACATCTTCACGAAGCCACTGTCGAAGGGGCCCTTTGAGCGCTTGCGCAGCTTGCTGGGCTTGGTCACCACTTCCCACTTCAAGGGGTAGTGTTGAAATTTGTGAAGTGGAAGTGGTTGACAGGACAAGCCTGGCGGCCTGGGCGGACAGCATTGGCGGACTAGGCGCACTGGGCGGACTGCTGTGTGCGGCCTGGTGGAAAGTCTAGTGGAAGCCGGCTGTTTTCTGAGCGCTTTGTACGGGTGAAGTCCGCGGACTATGCGGCCTGGTATCTGCGGATAAGGCGTTGGCTGATTGATTCAGCCAAGGAGCGGCCTGAGCAGATAGAGGCTTGCGGACTGGTGCATTGCTCAGTGGCCGTGTTGCAAGTTGTGCTGATTGGCGGTTTGGCTCATGTTCGTGGAAAGCTTGCGGACTAGCGTGTCCGCGGTATGGACTGTTGCGGATTGGGCTTAGAGATTGGCTGAGGCCTTGTCGAGCTCTGGTGTTACAGCAGGTGCTTTGCTGTGGAGGTGGTTGGCGGACTGGTTTGTGGAGTCCGGGAGTTAGCTGTTGTGTTGGGCAGGTGTGCGAGTAGCATGCGGACTGCTGGCGGTCTGTGCTAGGGTGTTTGGCGGACGAGAGTTTATGTCCTCCATGCTCGCATTGGCCTTTGATGGTTTTGGACTTGGTCACACTCTGTGCCAAGACCATGGTGTCTGCAGTATCCGCCAAGTCCGCTGTTGATCGGGCGGACTGTTATGTCTGCCTTTGGTCGTGGACTTATGGCGGATTGAGGTTTGAGTCTCGCGGACTGCCTCGGGTTTGTGCGGACAACCATTGAAGGGGGTTTTTTGTCCTGCAGTGGTTGGAAGCTTTGCGGGCTGAGGCCTTGTCCGTATAGCTTGGGAGGACTGATGAGGGTTCGCCAATGTTGCCTTGCTCCTGGCGGTTTTCCTTGGTATCCGGCTAAATCCTTACGGACTCGGCAGACGGTGTTTTGCTATCGCGCGGGCTAGGGCGGTGTCGCTATCTCTAGGGTGGTGACCACACTCCTCACCTTGCCTATAAATAGGACCCCCCTGGCAGGTCTACAGTAACTTGAGTGAACAGTAAGTTGGGTTGGGCAAGGAGCTGCGGTCTCAGTTTATCTGTCCGCGCGGATTGATTCAGGGATGACGGTTTGTTGTGTGCAGGTTGCGCGGGTAGCTTCAAGGAGCCAGAAGTTTGGCTTTGACTTCGGTCAAGTACTTGGAAGTTGTGCGGTCTCTGTGGATTCAGCAGGATGTCGCTCTGCGGCTTGTCAACTCTGTTTCAACTTTGCCAGCTTCAATAACCTGTCCGCCGGCTTCAGTCGGGTAGGGGGTGTGTTCCTCAGTTCAGCTTCAGCAGAAGTCGAATAACGGTGTGTCCGCGCGGCCTCGCGGCTTCGGCGGACTCCGTGGCTATTCGGCGGATTGCAGCTTAGTTCGGGCGATCTCAGCGGACTCGGCGACCTCGGCGGTCTCGGCGGATTCCGGTGCTGTCCGCCCGGCTTGGTTTTTGGTGCTTTCTGTTTACAGCTGTTTATACTAGCGAAATCATGTCTCGCTATGTATGCCTCGTGTTGTAAAGAAGTGAATGTATAAAAGATCTGCTTGTGCTTCCATTGTTTGTTGGGATTAGCCTTGTTCCTTGGTATTCCGCTGGTTCAACGTGAGAACTGGGTAGTGCCGAAGATATTAATTTGGCGTTTGGGCTACCTTGTTGACCACGCTGAGAAAATTTTAACAGAGGCAATGCCCACGCATAATTAGTGGGGCACTTATTTCTACCCATAATTTCACTCCATGTTTCATTTTATATCTATGCACATTTCATGATTTCTCATTTTATAGTTGTTCCATATCATACATATTTCATAAGGATTTGTTATTGTATTTTCTTATCCCACATACCATGATGCTCTAGATCTCTTTGGTGGTTTTTTTTTTGTTTTATCCTTTATGAAGTAGTTATTTTGCTAGGTTTAGTAAATCATAGTCTAAATATTGGTCTTTGAACTATGTTGTAGATTATCAAGTTTGATTCACTTTAGGATTCAAATTTCATCAAGCAATTGTGAAGAAATTAATGGATAATTAAATTTGTATTTGGTATAAATCAAGAAAATTATATTTTGTTTTCACTAAAAAAATGTAACTAGGCATGTGCACGAGTGTGCCCAAGAATAACTCAAACCCTCCGTGGCATACTGTATCTCTGAAATATCACGTTTCTTTTTGACAGTTGTTATTAGCTCTGCATATTTGACAATCCGTAACTATTTGATAACCACAAACTACATCTTTCAAAAATGGATATCAACAAACAAATTTTTTTTGTGAAATAATATGATCCCCCGCTTCTCTTCTTCTTCTTATTCTTTTAAATATTAACCCCAGTGTCGGGCCGACGAACCTCGCAGGCCATACTCAGATTTCTCTTGCCTGGAACAAAAAAATATATGCAGTCATATATTTTCCTGTCGGAAACGTAGGTAGGCACACACACACACGTACAAGCACCCGACACCCTCTTCAAAATCTGGCGAGATCTACTCCGGCGGGGGGAACTACCCGGCAAGACGGGGTGCTCCGGCGAGACGGGTGATCTCCCTGGCGAGATGGTAAGGGCGAGAGATCCCGGTGAGACGTCCTCCCGACGGCAAGCTTCCAGGTGAGACCACCACACCTACAACGAGATCCACCACTCAGCGAGCGCTACGAGCGATATGCAACCCGACGAGAACGCACCTGGCGAGACTGTAGAAAATCGGGGTGGCGAGAAGAGAGATTCGAACGAAGATCAGAAATAAAAAAAACATAACACAAACACAAAGATATACAGAGGTTCACCCAAAACCGGGCTACGTCCTCTCTCCCCTTCTCCCCTTCCTTCTTGTATTCACCAAGCAAAATACAGATTACAAAGTTACAAGGATCAAACCGATCCTATCTCGCACCTCTCTATTTGGACAAGAAATGAAAGGAGCACCGACGCCGGAAAACACCTCTCTAAGCTCACGTGGGCTAACCCGGTGTGAGAAACAAGAGAGCCGGAAGTGTTCCCCAACTCCAACAGAGGCCACCTTCACCCACGGCAAGGTCAATATCTCGAGCTGCTCACACACTCTCCGTCTCACCCACTCTCTTATGGCTGCGAGAATCAAAATCCAAAAAACGAACAAGACAAACACCAAGCACTGCAACGCTCTACTCTAGAAGGAAGATACTTTTTTTTACTCTCTCATCAATCTCAAAAGTTCTACATCCAAGTCTTTATATAGGCTAGCACAATAAATAGGAAATTGACACGTGACTCCACATTAAATGTCACCTAATCTATCTTCTCTCTCCTCAGCCATTGACAGAACCAATACATAAAAAAACAATTATGACTTGTTGACCCGATCAACTCAGAAAAGTCACCAACAAACTGCCCCTCAAACTTGGCAGTACATGCCGAGTTTGCCTTTTAGCTTCAGGAACGTCTCCACCTTCGAGGCGTTTGTGAAGATATCCGCGATCTGCTCTTCGGTGGGACAATACACAACCTCATCTGTCTTCTGCTCCACCTGCTCGCAAAGGAAGTGGTACCTCGTCCTAATATGCTTGCTGCGCCAATGCAACACGGGATTCTTCGAGAGTTGTATAGTAGACATATTGTCAACGTACATGGTCATGAGGCCCTCCTGATGATGGTGCAACTCCTGCAAGAGGTTCATCAGCTAAATTGCTTGATATACACAAGCCGCCATTGCGATATACTCAGCTTCACAAGAGGACAAGGAAATCGTCGCCTGCTTCTTTGAGCTCCACGAGAACACACATGTTCCCACATGGAAAGCATACCCTGAAGTCGTCTTCCGATCATTCACATCTCCATGATAGTCGCTGTCCGAGTATCCAACTAACTTCAGCTCCTCTCCTGTAGAGTACATCAAGCCATGTCCTCTTGTCCCATTCACATATCTCAGGGTCCTCTTCGCCGCCGTGAAATGGTCCTGCTTTGGCTCCTCCATTTACCCGCTTACTATTCCAACAACGTACATGATATCAGGCCTGGTGAAAATCAGGTACCGTAGACTTCCGACCAAGCTCTTGAATGGTGTGGAGTCGACTGCTCCCTCCTTTGACTCCTTCAATTTCAATCTTGGGTCAGCGTGGGTGGAGATAGCCTTGCTACCCATCATTCGGATCTTCTTCAAGATCTCCTCTGTAAACTTCTTCTGTGAGATGAAGATACGATCTTCACCCTGTTGTACCTCCACACCTAGAAAGTAGTTGAGCTCTCCCGGGTCGGTCATCTCAAATTCCTTCTTCATTGTCCTCTTGAACTCCTCGAATATGGCAGATTTATTGCTAGTGAATATCATATCATCTACATATAGACATATAATCATCTCAAAGAAATGGTAAACCTCTAATACCAATTGAAAGTGACTTAGGTAATTGATAATCCTTTAATACCAATTGAAAGTCAAGTGGATGGATCTAATTAGCACTAGAGGGGGGGGGGTGAATAGAGCTCTAAAAACTTTTTACAGATTTATATGATTTATCTGTAAAATAGGTGATAACAAATATTATGTAAAGAGATTAAAGCTAAACTATCACAGCACAGTACAAAACGAAAAGGGGCAACCAGACAACACAAGAAATTTTATAGTAGTTCCCCAAACTGGGTACATGCACTCTTCTACCACCATGGTAGGAATCCACTAGTAGGTGTTGATCAGGTGACTGCCACCACAGGTTTTTGCTCAGGTGCCCTATCACCACAAGATCTATTTGTAGGGAGATCTCACAGCTCTTTAGGTTTTTGATCAGGTGCCCAAAAACCAACAATAAACTTTTGAAGGGAGTTAATTATCCTTTTATACAGTGAAAGAAAAGTTGATAATGTCTTCTCCTTTTCTCTAAACAATAGAGAAGACAAACATGGATCTTTGTTGTCAAAGCTCCCCCTGAGATGTAGAGTAGTTCAGGAATGAAGGAAGCTTTGTTTCAGGGTGTAGGTCTTCAGATTGATGTTTATCTCCAACAAGTTTTTTAGACTAATTGTATTTGATGTCTCTTGAAAGCTTGGAGAAGATTTGTTGATGATGAAGACAGAATGAATTTTCAGACTCCAAAAAACTTTCTGTATCTGCCCGTATGACTTAGTAGATTCTCTAACTTCTCATTTTCTCTCTTGTGTCGTTGATATCAGATCATTCTTCTCTGTATCTCTTCTGAATTTGAATTTTACTCCTTGATTGACTGCTGAATTCTTGGAACTTGGACAAACGGCTAGAAGGGCATTAATTTGATTCCTCAACTGTCCCAGTTATTAAGTCGAGTTTTTACTCTGTGAAATCCAGTAATTAATGCTGTCAATGAACGACTATATTCATAAGAATATATGCATTTAATTACTCAGAGCAATATAGGCAACAATATATTAAATTAGCCTTGGTCAATCTGAAAATGAATTGTAAAGAAGGAAATACTTAAGTGACAGATTTCGTCGACCTTAGAACAGATTTCGTCGACCTTAGAACAGATTTCGTCGACCTGAACACAAAGTTTGTCGAGCTGAGAAATCATCTTCGTTGACCCGAGCTCAGTGAACGTCAATCTGGAAATATCTTGCTAATTCTGAGCTCCAAGTTCGTCGATCAGAGAATCTGTCTTAAGGGAAGAAATCGTCGACCTGAGCTCGAATATCATCGAGCTCAACTCTTCACCGCAACTTCCATTTCTTCGAGCGCGTCTGGACCCAACAACGGCCTCTCACCGACCTCAGTCCAAAATAGGGGAGTTCTGCAGCGTCTCCCATACAGCTCTTCGAACGGAGCCATTTGCAAGCTCTCTTGATAACTATTATTAGATGCAAATTCCATAAGCCGCAGACGCTCATCCCACGCTCCTCTGTGGTCCAAAATATAGCATCTGATCATATCCTCAACTATCTGGTTCACCCGCTCTGTCTACCCATTGGTCTGTGGGTGGTAAGCAGTAGAATACCTCAAATCAGTACCCAAACCCTCCTGCATACTCTGCCAAAAACGAGAAGTAAACCGGGAGTCTCGATCCGAAATGATGCTAACTGGCACACCGCGCAATCTGATGACCTCGTCCAAGTACAGCTATCTTTTCATCGGGTAATCTATCTTATAGGGTACGAAGTGCGCACACTTCGTCAATCGGTCCACGATCACGCAAACTGAATCAAATCCCCTTGGAGATCTCGGTAAGCCCGTAATGAAGTCCATAGAAATATTTTCCCACTTCCAAGTCGGGATCTCCAACGGAGTCAACTTTCCCCCAGACCTTCCGTGATCGGCCTTCACACGCTTGCAAGTGTGGCACTCAGCAACAAATCGGGCTATGTCCCCCTTCATCCCACTCCACCAGGCGATTTGCTTCAATTCATGGTACATCTTTATAGATCCTGGATGGTAGGCAACACTGGATCCATGAGCCTCTCGGCATATCATAACCCTGATGTCCCAACAGCGGGGATGCAAAACCTGCCGCGGTGCTTCAAAGTACCCGCATCATCGATAGAAAAATCCGGTAACTCCCCTCTCTCAGTCCTGAGGTATAAGTGCAGAAGATCCGAATCATCCTTCTGGTGCAACCTGGTAAGTGAAATCCAAGACGGCTCTGCCACTGCCAAACTGCTCTGCATGTCACAGCATCCCACGAAGATATCCATAAGGAGGAACTCTTCCACTAAACGATCGGCGGTGAGATTAAAGATCTTCCCCGTCTTCCGGCTCAGGGCATCGGCCACCACATTGGCCTTGCCCGGATGATATTGTATCTCCACATCATAATCGGCCACATACTCTAGCCACCGCCGTTGGCGCAGATTCAACTCCTTCTGAGTGAACATGTGCTTTAGACTTTTATGATCTGCGAAGATCTTGCACTGAGCACCATAAAGTAGATGCCTCCACAACTTTAGCGCATAAATCACCGATGCAAACTCAAGGTCATGCGTTGGTTAATTTCTCTCATGAGTCTTTAGTTGCCTTGACCCATACGCAATCACTTTTCCAGCCTACATCAACACGCAACCTAGACCAACATGCGAAGCATCCACGTACACATCATACTCCACGCCCTCAGTAGGTAGGGTCAGAATGGGAGCAGTGCACAATCTGTTCTTTAGTTCCAGGAAGGCTGCTTCGCACTTCTCGCTTCAAACAAAGGTCGTGTTCTTCTGAGTCAATCTGGTCAAAGGTGCAGCCAGGGTAGAGAAACCCTCCACGAACCTCCTGTAGTAGCTGGCCAACCCTAGGAAGCTTCTAATCTCCTTGGGCGTTACCGGCCTGCTCCAATCCATCACTGCTGTGATCTTTTCTGGGTCGACCGAGATCCCATCCTTATTCACCACGTGGCCCAGAAACGAGACCTGAGGCAACCAAAATTCGCACTTGCTCAGCTTGGCGAATAACTTGTGGTTCCTCAACTCCGATAGAACCAAGCGCAGATGCTGCTCATGCTCCTCAGCACTGCGAGAGTAAATCAACACATCATCGATAAATACCACCACGAACTTGTCTAGAAAGTAGTTGAACACCCGGTTCATCATATCCATGAAAGCTGATGGTGCGTTAATCAAACCAAATGACATCACTAGAAACTCGAAGTGTCCATGCCTCGATCTAAACGCAGTCCGTGGAATATCTGCCTCACGGATCCTGAGCTGATGATAGCCAGAACGAAGATCGATCTTGGAAAACATCGTGCTATCACGCAACTGATCAAATAAGTCATCGCTCCTCGGCAGAGGGTACCTGTTCTTCATGGTGACTTTGTTCAGCTCCCTATAATTGATGCACAGCCTCATCGACCCATCCTTCTTCTTCACAAATAGAATAGGAGCACCACAAGGTGACGAACTCTGCCTGATAAAGCCTTTTGCCAACAACTCGTCCAACTAGACTCGCAACTCCTCCAACTCACGAGGGTCCATCCGATACGGCACCTTAGCAATAGGACGCGTTCTCGGTTCCAAATCAATCACAAACTCAACATCCCGATCGGGAGGAAGACCAGGAAGGTCATCAGGAAAAACATCAGAGAACTCATGTACAACAGGAATCTCCTCCAAGCGCGGTACACTGACAGCAGTCCCAACCACCGAGACTAAACAAGAAAAACAATCAGAATGAAACAGCTTCTGAGCACATACCGCATAAATGATAAGAGAATCCTGGCACGGATAAGCATACACACTTCTAGGCTGACCGTTGTCCTTGATGAAGTCCAAGCGCTTACCTTTGCATTGAATAACCGCATCGTACTTAGACAACCAGTCCATGCCCAGAATAACATCGAAGTCCTCTAGATCAATCATCTTCAAGTCTGCCTTCGCAAGAAAGTCCCCCAACAAAATAGGGCAATCCAGAATGCCCACATCTGATAACACAGATTCACCAAAAGGGAACTTGATGCAGAAGGTATCATGAACTTGATCTAGAATCAACCGGTATCGCTCCACAAAGTCTCTAGCCATAAACAAGTGTGTAGCACCGGAGTCGAACAGAACACGCGCCCAGCGGTTCTTCACCATAAATTTCCCTATAGGAGTATATAAGCAACTAAGGAACTACCAAAACAAAAATTGTAACCATTCTAATAAATAAAACTTTCAGGTTAGGAAAATAACTAACCTGAGATGACCTGAGTCGAAGTTTAAGCCTCCTCGGAGGAGATCACGTTCAGCTTTCCTTTGCCCTTGTCCACGCGCTGAGGCGGAGGTAATGCCTGAAATGGAACTGCTTGAAGAACAGGCTGGACCTGAGGACACCTTATCTTGATATGGCCCTTCTGTCCACACTGATAACAAACTTTATCCTTGGACCAGCACTGGGCAGCATCATGCCCTGGTCGCTTGCAAACAGAATAGGAAACATCATTCCTAGGAGCACCTTGAATAGCATGAACTTGCTCCTTCTTCTGAGCTCCCGCCTTCTTGAAACACCTCTCAACAGGGTGGCCTGGGCGGCCACAGAAGCTACACACTACCTTGCTCTTCTTTCCCGAAGCAGCACCGGGTACCTGGGGGTCCTTCTCTTCAGCAAACTTCCTCTTGTCCTTCCTCATTTGCTGGCCTCTGTTCTTTGCGGTCTCAATTGCCTCCACTTTCGGAGTAGCCTCCACTACCCTTGCATAAGTATCTAATCCATATGCACTGGTCAACTACTGAACCTCGCTCCTCAAGCCACCAAGGAACCGCTTGACTCGATCAGCCTCAATACTCACCAACGCAGGAGCAAACTGGCTCAACTTGCTGAACTCTATCTCGTACTCACTGACCTTGAGTTGCCTCTGTTTTAGGTGGAGGAAGTCGTTCATAAGATGGCCACGCTCAACCGAAGGCAAGAACTTCCCCAGCAGCATTTCCTTGAATAATCCCCAAGAGCAACCAGCTACCATGCTCCCCTTTTCTCTAAGCCACTAACTCTTAGCCAAACCCTTAAGCTGATAGGCGGCTATCATCACTCTTTGATCATCTACAATACCGGAGTACGGGAACATCTCCTCCATGGAGATCAGCCAATCATCTATGACCATGAAATCTGCCTTCCCATCGTATGTAGGAGGGCAAAGTCTCTGAAACTGTGACATAAAGGCCATCTCTGCTGGAGCCACCACTGGAGGTCTCAGGGGAGCAGGAGGGGGAGGAACAGCTAACCCCCCTGCAGGGTCTTGTACTCCCTGAGTCTGTCCTGCCACAACTGCCACCAGAGGCCGGATTTGGACCCGCATCTCCACCAACTGCCTGGTCAAGGAATCGTTGCTCTGTCGCAAGCTCTCGATCACCGCATCACTCTGCGCTTCATATGACTCACCCTCAAACAGGGGAGTTAACCTCGTCGAAGGACGTCTTACCATCCTATAATCATATCAATTTTTAGTCAGAACCCGGCCTACAGCTAGGACAAAACTACAAGTACAGACCATACATATTTAAATATGAACTTAAAGCTGCTAAACTTGCTCTGGGAGTTTGTTTGTACAAAAGTGATGTTATGCCTAACCTAGGATGGTTTACCACCACCATACTAACTCTTGTGCCTAGATCGGGAATGCATGACTTTATATTAATTTAGACTCAAAAACCTTTGCGTGTACATATGTCATCCTGCCCATCTTTAGCTTGTCACGTTGTGCTTATGCAATGTTATGTTATGAATGTTTGTGCTATGCATTCTTAAAAAGGCCCTAATGCATGTTATGAGCGACATACACATGAAAATATTATGCATCCCATACTACATAACATTCTTATGCAAAGAAAAGAAAAAGAGCTATTCGCAGCCATGTGGTGAGGTTATGCATCCCATACTACATAACCCTCACATGTTGCCCAAATGGTGGATCCATAAACGAACACATATTATGCATCCCATACTACATAATATGTCATGTATACTTCATGTTATACTATGAGTGTAGTGTTCGTGCTCTTGCCAAGACGTGCTGATAACATATCGGTGTGTGAATGACATGATGTTAAACCTCTAACTCTACAAGGAAGGTTGCCCGACCATTTGCCAAGTAACCTCCCTCTGATACCAACTGTCACAACCTGCATTTTCTCTGAATTTAATAAGTATCAGAGTATGAGAAAACATGCATCGTGATGCCACGTCAAGCAAGGGATAACTGTCGATGCTCAGGCGAACACCAGCTAACTAGACTATGAAAATTCATAAGTTTAAAGATTAGAAAAAAAAATCAGTTATATTTTTAAAGGCTGTATCCCTCGGCTCAGTGGATCATCTAGTACACAGTTCAAAAACTATACTTATACGCAGCGAAAAATACTTTATTTATATTTGACATCCTATGAGAGTTCATAAGCGACCCCCCGAGGTCAACTTATACTATGCAAGACCCTAGATTTATTTTATATTATAAATAGAAAACGATCCTTTTTACGTTACTTGGAAAGTAGTGTGTGTGAGTTTTATGAACATGCTGATCATGAGATATACTTATAATAGTGTTTTTAGGTATAAAAGTAACTAGCAACCTATCATAAATCATCCCAAGAGCAAGTAGACTATCTCCAGAAAAGGTGGCAGCAAAAGATAACATATCTAGTATAAAAGGTAAAAACTACCAGAGGGCGCCGACAACCTGACACGAACCCTCTGACAAACATGTATGTCTGTAAGAAGGTAAACAACAAAACTACCTCACTAGCCAAGGCAAAAAGGATCTCTAAAGTCCAAGAGATCACCAACAACACCACAGCAACTCAGCCACTTGACCGGCCACTACTCTAAACCTGAGGCATCCAAAGAAAGAACACCTCAGCAAGTAAAACAAGAAAATCTGAATTAGAGCATAATATCAAAATGGAATGAAAGAGAGTAAGTAAACATGACAGTAAAAGCAAATGCTGTCCAAAGTAAGCCAAAGTACACCAAGTACAAGGAAACAACAACAAGCTCTGCTCAAATCCTGCAGAGGCTACAAGGCAAAAGGGAAGAAAACTTGCCAAAATATGTTGCATTTTACAGGGAAGAAACACCTAACAAATTCTAATTTGTGAGTTAATGGCAGTAGTAAAACAACATGGAACTGAGTTGGAGACCAAAAAAACAGTCCCACAAACAAAACAGTTCCACAAAAAAAAGTTCACTGCATCAGCACAAGGCCAGCACATACCTAGCCCGTACCTGGGGTTAAAAGGTGGCGGCCACAGCAATACCCAGCTGAAAGTCCACCTAGTGTCAACTATCTTCACCTATGGGGGGGGAATAGGTGACGTGAAGTGCTTTTGCGGAATTTATAATAGTACCTGCACAATAAAAATAAACAGCACAACACACAGAAAACACAGACAATTTATAGTGGTTCCCCGACTTGGGTACATCCACTTTCCCCCTTCGACCTATCTCCCAACAAGGGACGACTCGGTCACTTCTCCAACAGGATTGAAATCTAATCCTTGCACTATCGGAAGAAACCCTTCCACACGTAGGAGTCAACACTCCCACAAACCGGGTTGCATCCAACCCTTACAACACGGAACAAACGTTCCTTTACAACAAAAGTAAAATAGAATGTACACGAGATACAAACTTCGTTTGGAGACTACGGTGTTCCTCTTCGTTCGACGACGTGTTCGTGAAGTCAACGAAGAGTCTACAACCCTAGATCTCTCTTGGAGAGGATCTCCCCGGAACCGGCGGCGGCAATACGAGCGGCGGCTTGGTTCGGGATCGGCGGCGACGACGGCGCGCGGCTGCTGCACTTTGAGATCCAAACTTCATAGCGAAGCAAACTAGGTCTACCAACGGTCACTCTAGGATCGGTCGTCTCGATCGATTCGGACGGGGAAGTTTTTCCCGATCAACAAATCGAGAGACAAGGGATCTCTGGATAGACACGTGAGACTCTAAGCTTGGCTAAGCTTCTGTCGCCGGAAGATCAGGAAGAAATCTCGATCAAAAGCGGCGACCAACTTGCTGGAGCGACGACGGCGGCGGCGGAGCGGAACTCGCGATTTTAGGGTTAGTTCGTGCTCGGCTTCTTTTCTGTGTTCTTCTACTGTTCAAAATACCCGTATATATACTGTAGATACTTTCAATTTGACCGTTGTGGGACCCACAAGAAGAATCCCGAAATCCGGTTCAAAATAGTCCAGCGGCAGAATCCGGTCCAGCAGCTTCCAGAGAAATCGCTAAGTAAGAATCAGCGAGAATCGTTGGTGATTCTCGCCGAATCGGCGAGAATCAGTTAGTGATTCTCGACGATTCGTCGAGAATCACTAGTGATTCTCGCCGAATCACTTGTTGATTCTCAACGAATATTACTTGGTATTCATGATCTGCTCAGCGATGGGTTCGGCGAGAATCACTAGTGATTCTCGCCGAATCTTACTTGACACCGTTTTGAGGTAGCCGGAAAGAATCGGCGAGAATCACTAATGATTCTCGACGATTCGGCGAGAATCACTAGTGATTCTCGCCGAATCGGCGAGAATCACTTGGTGATTCTCGTCGAATTGTACTCAGACAAATTTTCGTCTTTCCACCCAAGAGCTGCTCCTTGACCCATCCTTGCTCCTTGTCTGCTCTTCTATAAACACGGTCTTGTACTTGAAAGTAAGTGCACTCCAATAGAGAGAGTACACGTAGGCCAACACACTGATCTGCTCAACGAGGGATTACGTCGTGCAGACCCGTGTATATTGACCTACTGCACCCTGACATTGGTGTGCACTTAGCGTGGAATAACTGCAAGCACAACTTGAAAGATTTTATCAAATACATTGTCTATTGACCTTAGCTTGTCCAGGGGCTTCTTCAAATCAGGTACATTGTGGATACAATACCCAACAATCTCCCCCTATTTGAAGAAGCCTAAACCCTACAAGCTAAGGTGAATAGAGCAAATGGGAATGAAAACCATAAACTTAAAATTGAGTTGAGTGAGTTATCCATTACCAATACCAATTTCTTGGGAGCAAGCTTGGAGCCACCTTAGCCTTAGCCGAGAGGGTAATCTCCCCCTTTTCGGCTTCTGCAAATCGGGGTCGGTAGCATTTGACCCCTTGCTCCCCCTCAGTTCTTGCATCTGTGCTCACACTTGAGTTCCTTGCTCCCCCTCAGATCGTGCACGAGCCTGGAGCTTCTTTAGTCTTCATTCCTCATAATTGAGCATCCCCAATTCAGTCTTGAAAAGATTGAACTTGGCCTCATCTAAGGGCTTTGTGAATATATCAGCAATCTGCTTATCCGTGGGGACATAACAGAGAGAAATGTCCTTGTTCTCCACGTGCTCCCGAATGAAGTGGTAGCGCACTTCAATATGCTTCGTTCTGCTGTGCGATACAGGATTGTTGGCAATGGCAATTACACTGGAGGAGTCGTAGTACATTGGAACTTCCTTGAACTGAAGGTCGTAGTCGGCTAACTGGTTTCTGATCCGTAGGAGTTGTGCGCAATAGCTGCCTGCCGAGATGTACTCAGACTCTGTTGTGGAGGTAGCTACACAATTCTGCTTTTTGCTGTTCCATGAGATAAGCCTTCTTCCGAGGAATTGACACGTCCCGGAAGTGCTTTTCCTGTCATCCCTACTCCCTGCAAAATCAGCATCTGAAAAGCCTATTAGCTCGACATCATTATTTCTCGGGTACCACAAGCCAAGATTAGGAGTACCTTTAAGGTATCTTAGAATTCGCTTTGCAGCGACATAGTGAGATTCCTTAGTGTTCACCTGATATCGGGCACAGACACATGTGGATAACATAATATCCGGTCTACTGGCAGTAAGGTAGAGCAGGGATCCAATGATGCTTCTGTATTTGGTTTCATCGAAAGGTTTACCTTTCTCATCCTTATCCAGAGACATAGTGGATCCCATTGGAGTCCTCATAGAGGTTGCACTCTCCATACCGAATTTCTTAAGGAGTTCATTTGTGAACTTCGTCTGAGAGATGAAGATTCCATCCTCAGACTGTTTCACTTGAATCCTAAGAAATACTTGAGCTCTCCCATACTGATCATTTCAAACTTTCCTTGCATAAGTTTAGAAAACTTTTTGCAAAGATTGTTGTCCGTTGAGCTGAATATTATGGTATCGACATAGATTTGCACCAGCAAAATCTTGCCTTTGACTTCCCTGAGAAACAATGTTTTATCTATTTTACCTCTAGAGAACTTGTTCTCAAGAAGAAAACTAGATAAAGTCTCATACCAAGCTCGTGGAGCTTGTTTCAACCCATATAAGGCTTTATTAAGAAAATAAACATGATTGGGATAAGTAGGATCGACAAAACCTGGGGGTTGAGCGACGTATACTTCCTCTTTCAGGTCTCCGTTCAGGAATGCGGATTTCACATCCATTTGATAAACTGTGAATCCTTTGTGCGAAGCATACGCCAGGAACAATCTGATTGCCTCGAGCCTTGCTACAGGTGCGAAGGTCTGGTCGAAGTCAATCACCTCCTCCTGTCTGTAACCTTGAGCCACCAGCCTTGCCTTGTTCTTTATGATGACACCATGTATATCCAGCTTGTTTCTGAAGATCCACTTGGTGCCAATCACATTCTGCTTGTATGGTCTGGGAACTAGCGTCCAAACGTTACAACGTTCGAATTGATGTAGTTCGTCTTGCATGGCCAGAATCCATGCCGCATCTTTGTTCGCCTCGTCGAACTTCTTTGGCTCAACCTGTGATAGGAAGCTAAGATGCAATACTTCGTTAATAGTACCTCTTCGAGTTCTGACACCGACACGAGGATCTCCGATGATCTGATCTCTAGGATGATCCCTCACGTGCCGGAGCTCTAGAAGTCTGGCGTCTGGAGCTTCGACTACTTCTTGGGCTTCTCCTTCTTCTAAGAGATTTGTTCCATTTTGATCTTCAACATTTTCAGATGACGTGGAGGTGGAAACTTTGATGTACTTAGGAGTGTCATCTTTAGCGGTCTCATCCAGACTCAGCTGTTCAAGTCGTGCACCTGCATCTTCAAGAATACCACTGGAAGAATTGTTGTTAAGCAAACTTCCTTCATCAAATACAACATTTATTGATTCTTCTACCACTAGGGTTTTCTTATTGAAGACCCTATATGCCCGACTGTG
This sequence comes from Platanthera guangdongensis, assembly GCA_039583875.1. Classification (NCBI taxonomy): domain Eukaryota; kingdom Viridiplantae; phylum Streptophyta; class Magnoliopsida; order Asparagales; family Orchidaceae; genus Platanthera; species Platanthera guangdongensis. The sequence continues at coordinate 18,136,513 of CM077153.1, read as the reverse complement.
GGAACTATAGCCCATGAATATGCCTTCGAAGCATTTTTCACCAAATTTAGTACGCGGGTACTTCCCATTATTCAGTACATAGCATCGGCAACCAAAAATCCTCAAGTAGGACATGGTTGGTTTCCTGCCTTTCAGTAGCTCATAAGGCGTCTTACGATGATGCTTGTTGATCAATGCTCGGTTTTGTACATGACAAGCTGTATTGACAGCCTCTGCCCAGAAGTATTCCGGGAGAGAAGCGTCTTTCAACATTGTCGTGCAGGCTTCAATGAGAGTTCTATTTCTCCTCTCCGCAAATCCATTTTGCTGAGGAGTGCGCGGGGAGGAAAACTCATGAAAGATACCTTGTTCTTCACAAAAATCTATCATAGCACCAGATTCGATTTCTGTTCCATGGTCACTTCTGATTTTGACCACTGAGCAGTTAAATTCGTTCTGAACCTGCTTAACAAAACTAGTGAAGATTGCAAACGTATCTGACTTTCGTTTCAAAAAGAACACCCATGTAAACCGAGAGTGATCATCAACTATCACTAGCGTATAGGACTTGCCTCCCAAGCTATGAACTTGCATTGGACCAAACAAGTCCATATGTAAGAGGTAAAGACATCGGGAAGAGTCTTTGTCTGCGATGCTCTTAAAGGTAGCCCGAGTCTGTTTGCCCATCTGGCATGCAGGACAGGGGCTATCTTTGATGCACTTGATACTGGGAGCATCCCTTACTAAGTTCTTAGAAAACAGCATACTAATTGTCTTGAAATTAATATGTGTCAATCTCTTGTGTCATTGATCACAAAGAGATGCACTGCCTGTTGCCACTAGGCATACGGGGGTAGAAGAATCTAAACTGAGAAAATCTAAGCAGAAGATATTTCTGCTCCTAATGCCTGATAATACCGTCTCAGAAGAGGTACGTGAAATTATCAGACATTTATCCTTGCAGAACTTAACGTCATAACCTTTGTCACATAACTGACTTACACTGATCAGGTTATGGTTTAACCCTTCAACATAAGCCACGTTGGTGATAGAGATTATACCGTTGGAAATCAAACCGTAACCTCTAGTGACTCCTCGATCTGACCCTCCAAAGATGACTTTGGGTCCATTCTCGACTGGAGTGTAATCACGCAGCAGGCTTCTTGTCCCAGTCATATGCCGGGAGCATCCACTGTCCAAATACCAGATCGGCATTTTGGTGGCCTTTGGACATTCCTGCAAAACAAAATTAACTCGCCTTAGGAACCCAATCGAACTTGGGTCCTAGATTCCTGGTTAGCACACTCCCCCTCGGTTGGTTAACCCTACGAGTGGTTGGCCTCGCAGTGCTAACATAGGGAGTCTCGTAATACCTTGGATTAAACCAACAATCCACGGCAAAGTCACTGACTTTGCCACAGCACCAACAGTCGAATCTGTTGTACCTCTTCCTAGGCTCCCGCCTTACCCTGGGAATGGTGGGTACAGCTGGGGCCTTGGATCTGGAGGTGGAGGCCTCATGGTGACAGCAGTCACATGACTTCGTCACCTTCTGTATAACAGGCTTGGCTTTTGGTGCCTGCTTTCCATTATGGCCGCTAGAAAACGGACCATAATTTCCCATGTGGATTTCCTCATAAGGTGCCTTGAAGGCACTCTCACCGAAGTTCCGGGGAAAGGTCCAACCGTCATATCGGCTCTTTGGCTTTGCAACCGAGCGCCGGAAATGATGGCCAAATGTTGACTCAAAGTCATGTTGGTTGCAAGGAAAGCCAGGCTTTCTGAACGCAACAGGACTAAGCGGAGCCTTTCCCTTTTCATCAGCAGAGGCCTTCTTGGCAGCCTTATTCTTCCTCTGGTTCCTGTTTCTCCTGGAGGAGGAACCAGATACCCCTACATGCCCCAAGCCAGCTCCTTTGGCCTGAGCAGAGAAGGTATCAACAACTGGAAGAACTGTTTTTGGCATAGAGAAGCTCTTGACGATCTTCCTTTCTGCCGCAAGTTGTTCTTCCAACTTGTCGACTTCCTCCTGCTTAAGATCAAGGAGCTTCAGAGACTCTGAATGCTTTGAGGTCAGGTCAATGTGCTCCTGTCGGAGAGAGATCAAACTGGTGACCTCTTCCCTTAGGGAAACACACTCACCCTTAAGGAATTTTACTTCCTTTTTCTCAGCCTTCAATCTCTTTCGGCACTCCTCGAAAGTGTTGAGAAAAAGCTCATACTTCTCGAGGAGCTCAGCTTCACGGGCCGAAAGTCTATCCTCAGGTTCATCATCCTGAGACTCAGGATCAGAGTCAGAGTCGGAGAGAGGGGTGTGAGATTTTACCTTCCCAGTAAATGGGGGACATTCTCCTTCTGAGTCGGAGCGACCCACCAGCCCGAAGTAGGCTTCCTCATCATCACTGGAGTCTGAAGAATCAGACTCACTCAGTGTCTTTGGCCTTTTGGCGATGTAGCTCCGCTCTTTCTTATTATCTCTAGAGGATTTGAGCTCCTCTCATTTCCCTTTTTCTCTCTTGCCTTGATAGCAGTCGGCCACGACGTGTCCTGGCTTATTGCATCCAAAGCAAATAATGTCAGAAGAGCGATGTCTGTTCGGTCTAGAAGCATACCTGTCAGAAGAATAATTTTTCTTCTGATGCCTGGAGGAGGAGCCGTCTCTCTTTCTTTGATTCCTCATCTTGAGGAACTTCTTGAACTCTCGAGTGATGAGGGAGAAATCCTCCTCCGACAGCTCTGAGCTGGAGGAGCATGGCTCGGAGTCCTCCTCCTCATCCTTTTTCCTGGCACGGTATGAAACCGCACCCTTGCCTTTTCTGGAGTGACTGGCTTTTAGAGCCACAGTCTTTTCTTTGGCTGCCGCCTTCTCTGCTTCTTCTTCTGCTTTTCTGGTGTTCAGCTGAAGCTCATAGGACATCAGCTTCCCAAACAGAATTTGTGGATCAGTTTCAGCTAGTCTGCCAAATTCTCTGATGGCGCAGATCTTTGTGTCTCATTCCTTAGTAAGGGACCTAAGGAATTTATCATTGAGTTCACCATTAGTGAACACTCTTCCGTAGCCTTTGAGGGCGTTGACAATCTTGAGGAAGTTCTCGTAGGTGACTCCGATCTCTTCCTTAGGCCCTTGTCTGAAGGCCTCATATTTCTGGTTCAGGAGGGATCTCCGATCATCCCTCACTTCATCCGTGCCCTCCATTAGGATGATCAGGCACTTCCAGATTTCCTGTGTTGTCCTGCAGTTGCTGAAGTTTTGCATCATAGAGTCATCAACTGTGCTGACCAGAATGTTTCGTGCCTTCATGTCAAGTCCCACTAGCACCATCTCGTCCTTGTCCATTTCAGAAAGTGTCTTCGGCACTTTCTTGGTGGGATCAATGGTGGAGGCCTTAGTGGGGACATAAGGTCCCTCCTACACGATCATGAAGAGTCGAGGATCCACTGCTTCCATGTAGAACCTGATCCTTTCCTTCCAGATAGGAAAGTTGAGTCTGGTGCACACTGGGATCTTGCCGGAGAACTTGAGCCCGTCCATAGTAGATGTTAGCCTCCTTCTTGACACTAGGGGGCAGAATTCAACTCAAGGTGTTAACCTTTTTGATGAGTAACCTCCCTCTGATACCACTTGAAAGTCCACCTAGTGTCAACTATCTTCACCTATGGGGGGGGGGGGGGGAATAGGTGACGTGAAGCGCTTTTGCGGAATTTATAATAGTACCTGTACAATAAAAAAAAACAGCACAGCACACAGAAAACACAGGAAATTTATAGTGGTTCCCCGACTTGGGTACATCCACTTTCCCCCTTCGACCTATCTCCCAACAAGGGACGACTCGGTCACTTCTCCAACAGGATTGAAATCCAATCCTTGCACTATCGGAAGAAACCCTTCCACACGTAGGAGTCAACACTCCCACAAACCGGGTTGCACCCAACCCTTACAACATGGAACAAACGTTCCTTTACAACAAAAGTAAAATAGAATGTACACGAGATACAAACTTCGTTTGGAGACTACGGTGTTCCTCTTCGTTCGACGACGTGTTCGTGAAGTCAACGAAGATTCTGCAACCCTAGATCTCTCTTGGAGAGGATCTCCCCGGAACCGGTGGCGGTAATACGAGCGGCGGCTTGGTTCGGGATCGGCGACGACGACGGCGCGCGGCTGCTGCACTTTGAGATCCAAACTTCGTAGCGAAGCAAACTAGGTCTACCAACGGTCACTCTAGGATCGGTCGTCTCGATCGATTCAGACGGGGAAGTTTTTCCCGATCAACAAATCGAGAGACAAGGGATCTCTGGATAGACACGTGAGACTCTAAGCTTGGCTAAGCTTCTGTCGCCGGAAGATCAGGAAGAAATCTCGATCAAAAGCGGCGACCAACTTGCTGGAGCGATGACGGCGGCGGCGGAGCGGAACTCGCGATTTTAGGGTTAGTTCGTGCTCGGCTTCTTTTCTGTGTTCTTCTACTGTTCAAAATACCCGTATATATATACTGTAGATACTTTCAATTTGACCGTTGTGGGACCCACAAGAAGAATCCCGAAATCCGGTTCAAAATAGTCCAGCGGCAGAATCCGGTCCAGCAGCTTCCAGAGAAATCGCTAAGTAAGAATCGGCGAGAATCGTAGGTGATTCTCGCCGAATCGGCGAGAATCAGTTAGTGATTCTCGACGTTTCGTCGAGAATCACTAGTGATTCTCGCCGAATTACTTGTTGATTCTCAACGAATATTACTTGGTATTCATGATCTGCTCAGCGATGGGTTCGGCGAAAATCACTAGTGATTCTCGCCTAATCTTACTTGGCACCGTTTTGAGGTAGCCGGAAAGAATCGGCGAGAATCACTAATGATTCTCGCCGAATCGGCGAGAATCACTTGGTGATTCTCGTCGAATTGTACTTAGACGAATTTTCGTCTTTCCACCTAAGAGCTGCTACTTGACCCATCCTTGCTCCTTGTCTGCTCTTGTATAAACACGGTCCTGTACTTGAAAGTAAGTGCACTCCAATAGAGAGAGTACACGTAGGCCAACACACTGATCTGCTCAACGAGGGATTACGTCGTGCAGACCCGTGTATATTGACCTACTGCACCCTGACATTGGTGTGCACTTAGCGTGGAATAACTGCAAGCACAACTTGAAAGATTTTATCAAATACATTGTCTATTGACCTTAGCTTGTCCAGGGGCTTCTTCAAATCAGGTACATTGTGGATACAATACCCAACACCAGCCCGTACCTGGGACTAAAAGGTGGCGGCCACAACTCGCCCACCAAACATCCCACTCCTTTAGAGTGTCAAAATACCACTACCGGTCATAACCCACGATTCGGCGTTCAGAAAATAGCCAACAAATAACCCCAAACCCAACGGGATTCACTTGGGAAAACAAGGGAAGGCAGAGGGAAAATCGTCAAACTCAGATCATAGGAAACGTCGAGCTCAGTTCGACGATTCAGGTCACAGGAAAAACACTGATCTTAGTTTGACGATATTCGCCGAACTCAGATATCGCAGTTCGACGAACAACATCGAACTCAAATCGACGATCTTCGTCGATCTCAAGCAACCGGAGATCGTCGATCTCAGTTCGACGAACAACGTCGAACTCAGATCGACGATCTTCGTCGATCCCAGACAATCGGAGATCGTCGATCTCAGTTCGACGAACAACGTCGAACTCAGATCGACGATCTTCGTCGATCTCCGAAAACCGGAGATTGTCGATCTCAGTTCGACGAACAACGTCGAACTCAGATCAATGATCTTCGTCGATCTGGCAGCGTTGACTGCACTTAACGTTGTCAACGCCTCCAACCGAACTTTTGCAGAAATTAAATCTAATGCTACCTATCCTACCCGGCTACGACCACCATACATGAAGGTCAAATCCAACACTCATCTTCACTACCCCCAGCACCCGAACTGGGCAAACTTTAACATCAAGGAAGGATTAAGAAATAGGCTATTAGAAGGAAAATTCTGAACAGGAGAAATTTTTGTAGGCATAAGCAAGTATCGGCCATGATTAAAAAAACAAAGCTGGACATTTAGCAAAGTAAATCCGGAATGTATTTTGACAGTAAAAAGGCAAGGATGAAGCAATTCTACTTGGCAAGGGCAAAGAGAGCCACTTGCCTCGATTTCCAGCAGAGCTTGGTCGGCCCCTTCCCTCACTCTCGCATCTAGCCGCAAAGCACTTAGCCGAGAAATCTGGAGATTTCGGGAGGAAGAAGGGTCAAGCCGAGAATTTCAAACCTCTAAAACGATTACAAAAACTAGAAAACTTATAGTATGAACGTAGATCTAAGCGAGAGCAATCCATTCCCACTCTCGAAATCGAATTCCGACCGCTAAATCTCCCGGAATTTGTGTCCGAAGGCAAGGGTGGTCCGGTGGTTTTTTTCTCTCTCGCGAACAGGCAGCGGTTTCTTCCGAAAAGAGACGGTGAACAGTCCTAAATTTCTAACCTAAGGCTATATATAAGCATCAGATTTTAATAATAGGAAGTTAAAAATATATTATCAATTACTAACACCAAAATATCAAAACGACGCGAAAGATGAACCATCTCGGAAATTGACGAATTTCACACCGTAGCTAAATACCCACGCTTCGAACGCAATGGCGAAGTCCAAATCAACTTTCAACGAACAAAACTCGGGTTATCACCACCCGAAGCCAAAACACAAGTATCCCCCGAGAGGCCTCGCCGAGTCACAAAACCAGACCCGGCTTGCTAGGGAATCTTGCCTAATAGGATACCAACAACCACACAAGGACCTAAAGAGCTAAGATCACGCTCTAACAAACGGCACAAGCCGGAAACGCGTCAACGTAATGCCAAACGAGAATTAAATAATCGCAAAAGATTTGGGGGCGTTACAGCGGTAATCTTCCCTGCAGGCATAGCATATCACAAGAATGGCTATATATCTCATGTAATGTGCTTTCACGCACACATGCCATCACAACCGTCAGCCACCCGGCCCAATGGTCCGTGCACTCAGGGCACATTCTTGCTGTACTGGTAACTCAGTTGCCCACCACTGTATCAGGGTCACAGCCCAACGACAACTCACTTGAGCATTTACTTCATGGCGTGCAGCCGGAGTTCTAGTCGTAATGCACCGAGATGGGCCCGTAGCCCCCCATTGTGTCAGGGCAAGCAGGCCTACGACTCTCGCTATGCGCTCCAATAGACCGCACCTTCTGGTCTCACGTCGGACAGATATAACGCAGGTCAGATCCTCCACCCCCCGTTGCTCGAATCACCTTGCCATCACTGAGTACGGCATACTCGCGGCTAAATAAAGGCGCGGGTCGGTCTCACCAATCCTGTTCTGGCATTCAAGCCTGGGGATTTCTCTTACACCCATGATATCCCAACATTAGCGGGTCTTTCCTGGGTACACCAGTACTTCCTGCTACACTCTTCGCAGGTGGACACCGCATATATCACAACTGCCAGGGGTCTTTCCTGGCTACCACGCCAGTATTTCCTGTTACTCTCTTCACAGGTGGACTCCCTATGAACAGTAAGCATTACAAAGGGTATTTCCTGGAATTCCAATCGAGCACTTCCTTTCACAGGTCGAACCCAATAGCACAAGCAGCACAAGCATTCTACGGGTATTTTCCTAGACTACCACTCCAATACTTCATGCTGCTTGCTTTTATAGGTCTAACCCGTCGACTCCTAAACTACACATTTATCACGGAGTCTTCTCCGATTCGTATGCAACATCACCAATCCATACCAACCTGTCCAGATGGGCTTCACACAACATGCCTATTCCGTACTCCATTTCCGAATCTATATGCCAACAAAGGGGATTCCATGAATCAACCCAAAGACTCCCAAAATCAGCCACCTTTTGGTGGGGTAATCACATACATATGCCAAAAAGGAAGCCTTCACATGGCTAGGAAGAAAGGTCGTTACCCTTGAAGACCTCTTCGGTGCCATGAACTCTTAATTGGATAGGAAGATCCGCAACAACTTTTCCTCCGCAACGCCGGCCTCAGATCTCTCGTCGGAAAACCGCAGCAGCACCGGTGGCCAGCTCCTTTCCTCCTCCTCCTTCTTCCTCTCCCTTTCTCTCACTAGGAATGTAGAAAGAGAAGACCAAATGAAAAATTAGATTTCCCTTCTTATCCACGGCCTTAAGGAAACAGGGAGACAGCTCAGCCATTGGATCCCAGCTGAAAGAATGGACACCCACGATTTTGCCACAAAAGTACAAATTTGCTTGACACGGCCTGTGACACGCTCGTGTCCCAGGCCGTGTGCCTCAAGCGGCACTTAACCGATTTATCCAATCTAGTGACACTCCCATGTGACACGCCCGTGTCACGGGTCGTGTCACCCGACACGCCTTCAGACACGCCCATGTCTATGGCCGTGTTCATCAGGCTGAAAAAATCCCAAAAGCACCCGCGAATCACACAGCCTATGACACGCCCGTGTCCCAGGCCGTGTGCCCATACACGGCACTCGACACGCCCCAGCTCAAATTCGCCGGGCTTAGTTCGTCGACCGCGCTGACACGCCCTGTGACACGCGCGTATCACAGGTCGTGTCCTAAGCACTCGACGATCGTCGACCAAATTTTGTCGACCACTCGTCGACTGTTCCTCCTGAAGACTCGTCGAACGCAGGACACGCCCTGGGACACGCCAGTATCCCAGGCCGTGTCACCCCAAAACTGAGTCTGCTGAAAAATGGGCTGTTACAACCCTCCCCTCCTACAAGAAATTTCGTCCTCAAAATTCGTATACAGGAAGGCAACCAGCAACCAAATAGTTATAACATCAAAAGATCTTGTTACAACAAAATTTGCACTATGCAATCGCTACAAAAATAGCTTGGGAAACTCTGCTCGCATGGTCTACTCTCGCTCCCATGTAAGCTCTTTACGACCGCAATTGTCCCAGCGGACTTTAACCATCCCGACCGTCTTGTTCCGCAACTGTTTCTCGGCTCGATCCTCGATCTGAATGGGTCTAACCCTTGTTGTTAGCCCATACTCCACCTTAACATGATCATTTGTGATCACTTGAGCTGGATCTTTAACGACCTTCTGAAGCACCGAGATGTGAAACACATCATGTAGTCCACCCAAGTCTGCCAAAAGAGCTAGCCGATACGCAACTTCTCCGATTCGCTCAACTACTTCAAATGGACCCAAATATCTTGGACTCAACCTTTTCAAACGTCAAATCCGGGATACGCCTTTGAAGGGCTTGATCTTCAAGTAGACCCAATCGCCTACCGTGAACTCCACGTTCCGGTGCTTGGCGTTGTAGTACTTCACTTGACGATCTTGGGCTATGAGTAGCTTCTCTCGAATAGCATGAATGGTTGAGGTTGCTTCATCAACTTCATTACAATTATAAACTCTAGCTTCACTCGCTTCTACCCAAGCCAAGGGAGTACGACACTTCCTTCCATATAGAGCTTCATACGGCGCCATCCCGATGCTCGCCTGGTAGCTGTTATTATAAGCAAACTCCGCCTTGTAGAGATGATCTTCCCATCTCTTCCCAAAGTCAAGGGCACACATTCGGAGCATGTCCTCCATCGTTCTGTTGGTTCGTTCAGTTTGGCCATCCGTTTGGGGATGAAAGGCCATACTGAAAGTCAATTTCGTGCCCAACAGCTGGTGAACTAGCCTCCAATCCTTTGACGTGAATAGCCCATCTCGATCACTCACGATGCTCTGAGGAACACCGTGAAGCTGTACAATCTGTTCCATGTATAGCTTTGCCAAACTTTCTACTGAATCATCTCCCTTGTTTGGTAGGAAATGCGCCACTTTTGTCAGCCGATCAACAATCACCCAGATGGAATCGTTCCCTCGCTAAGATCTCGACAACCCGTGCACGAAATCCATAGACGTATCGTCAAATTTCCATTCTAGAATCGGCAACGACTTCAAATAACCGCCCGGTTTCTAGCATTCCGCCTTCACCATAGCACAGGTTTGGCATTTGGCCACATAAAAAGCAACATCTTTCTTTAACCCTGGCCACCAAAATAGATTTTTCATATCTCTGAACATCTTCGTGCTCCCTGGGTGGATTGAGTACTTCGTATAATGTGCTTCATACATCAGTTCTTCCCTCAATTTACCCACATTTGGGATGTACAAACGGCCTTCTTTTCGCAAAAGACCGTCATTCTAGGAGAACTTTTCTTCTGGCCCAGCTTTCGCATAGCGTAGGAGATCTTCATCCAACTCCGTTGCCCGTCGAACTCGGTCCGCAAGGTCACATCCATTCATATAACATATACTAGAAGGTCTGGCCGGTGCCCAACAGCATATACCACAAAACAGATGATGAAGCTACGGAGTGATACCAGAGTAGCGCAGCTCACCTAACACATTGCATTTTAGCGGAAGCCTATAACACTACACTTGAACTCCTCACTTGAATGTCCAACATATAAAACTCCACATTTTATAGATTATAGGAATGTCTTACAACACATATAAATAGTTGGCCTTATGGTCTTATAGGGCTTTCAAACAGTGTCCCAAACATTGGCACGCAGGCCAGCCACATCAAAAGAAAACATAACATTTACATCCACATTAGCCTTTGAGGGCAAGCAACGGCAGCAGCAAAAGCAGTAGGGACTTCAGCCCTTATGCGTCCCGCTCGGTTCTCTAGCACCTGCATAGGGACATTCCACCCAAGGGTGGCAAACAGAGGCAACGGTCAACATTCAGCTGACCAAATTATAACGACCCTACCCCTTTTCTCGGGGCAGCGGTAATCTTCCCTGCAGGCATAGCATATCACAAGCATGACTATATATCTCATATAATGTGCTTTCATGCACACATGCCATCACAACCGTCAGCCACTCAGCCCAACGGTTCGTGCACTCAGGGCACATTCTTTGTGTACTGGCAACTCAGTTGCCCACCACCGTATCAGGGTCACAGCTCAATGACAACTCACTTGAGCATTTACTCCATGACGTGCAGCCGGAGTTCTAGTCGTAATGCACCGGGATGGGCCCGTAGCCCCCCATTGTGTCATGGCACGCAGGCCTATGACTCTCGCTATGCGCTCCAACAGACCTCACCTTCTGGTCTCACGTCGGACAGACATAACGCAAGTCGGATCCTCCACCTCCCGTTGTTCAAATTGCCTTGCCATCACCGAGTACGACGTACTCACGGCTAAATAAAGGCGCGGCTCAGTCTCACTAATACTGTTCTGGAATTCAAGCCTGGGTATTACTCTTACACCCATTATATCCCAACATTAACGGGTCTTTCCTGGGCACACCAGTACTTCCTACTACTCCCTTCGCAGGTGGACACCGCATATGTCACAACTGTCAGGGGTCTTTCCTGGCTACCACGCCAGTACTTCCTGTTACTCTCTTCACATGTGGACTCCCTATGAACAATAAGCATTACAAAGAGTATTTCCTAGAATTCCAATCCAGTACTTCCTTTCACAAGTCGAACCCAATAGCACAAGCAGCACAAGCATTCTACGGGTATTTTCCTGGACTACCACTTCAGTACTTCCTACTACTTCCTTTCACAGGTCTAACCTGTCGACTCCTAAACTACACGTTTATCACGGAGACTTCTCCGGTTCGTATGCAACATCACCAATCCAGACCAACCTGTCCAGATGGGCTTCACACAGCATGCCTATTCCGTACTCCATTTCCAGATCTATATGCCAACAAAGGGGATTTCATGAATCAACCCAAAGACTCCCAAAATCAGCAACCTTTTGGTGGTGGAATCACATACATATGCTAAAAAGGAAGCTTTTACATGTCTAGGAAGAAAGGTCATTACCCTTGAAGACCTCTTCGGTGCCATGAGCTCTTAATTGGCTAGGAAGATCCGCAACAGCTTTTCCTCCGCAACACCGGCCTCGGATCTCTCGTCGGAAAACCGCAGCAGCACTGATGACCAACCCCTTTCCTCCTCCTCCTTCTTCCTCTCCCTTTCTCTCACTAGGAATGTAGAAAGAGAAGACCAAATGAAAAATGAGATTTCCCTTCTCATCCACGGCCTTAAGGAAACAGGGAGACAGCTCAGCCATTGGATCCCAGCTGAAAGAACGGACAGCCACGATTTTTCCACAAAAGTACAAATTTGCTTGACACGGGCTGTCACACGCCCGTGTCCCAGGCCGTGTTCCTCAAACAGGACTCAACCGACTTATCAAATCCTGAGACACGCCCATGTGACACGCCCGTGTCACGGGCCGTGTCACCCGACACAGCTTCAGACACGCCCATGTCTGTGGCTGTGTTCATCAGGCTGAAAAATCCCAAAAGCACCCGAGACTCAAACGGCCTGTGACACGCCCATGTCCTAGGCTGTGTGCCCATACACGACACTCGATACGCTCCAGCTCAAATTTGTTGGGCTGAGTTCGTCGACCGCGCTGACACGCCCTGTGACATGCCCGTGTCACAGGTCGTATCCTAAGCACTCGACGATCGTCGACCAAATTTTGTCGACCACTCGTCGACTGTTCCTCTCGAACACTCGTCGAACGCAGGACACGCCCTGGGACACGCCCGTGTCCCAGGCCGTGTCACCCCAAAACTGAGCCTGCTAAAAATGGGCTGTTACATGAAGTCAGAACCCTTTATACTAAGGTGAATTATATAGACATAAAAAGATCTAGATATGCAGTAGAGAAAGCAGTGTAAGCAAGCATAAGAATATAATCAAAGGGTATATGATCAAAATTAAGAATTATATAAACATGATTGTCCAAAACATCATTTCTACATAGATCATTTCCACATTCTCATAATCCTCTATGCTTAGACTTGACGGTGCTGCTTGTCTTTCTTCTCTTGTTATCTTCTTTGGTAGTTGTAGGGCTTGGGATAGTACTTTGGAGGCTTTGGAGGAGCAGCAGGGTTGTTCGTTCCAAATTCTCTGTCATAAAGCCTCCTCTTTGTCATTGACTTTTCATACAATTCCCATTCCTGGGAGTTGTAATGATCATTCCTGTTTTCTTTGAAGTCCATGACAAGCTTGAGAGTATCTAGAATGAGGGACTTTGAAGTTGGAGACCAGATCTCTGCAAACTCTGGTGCTTTTCTCTTTTTTGTATCTGGAACTGGGATTGACCTGCTAGCTGAGGCACCATCACCATACTTTCTCTTCTTCTTTGAGGTGTTGATCTCAGGAGGAGCATGAAAGAATATTTCTGATGGGTCTGCCTGCCAAACTTGAGCATATGAATCTGGAGGAGGACCTTCACAACCTTCAGGTCTAGGAGAGAAGGAAGGCTGTTGAGCTTGAGGTGGAGCAGCAGTGGCTAAGGGGTTCAGATGGTGAGGAATGATGTTTGGATCAGCTGAGAAGTAAGGAAGAGTCTGATTGTGCATCCAGACTGCTGTATCATAGGTATAAAACTTTACACTTTGAATATGTCCTAGCACATCATCATGAATCTCTTTCATCTTAGCTTCCCATTGAGTCTGCTTGATTGCATCTAATTTCTCAAGATATTCCTTAACTAAACTGTCCCCCTTTCTGACTTCTACAGTCAGTGTATTGATGGCATCATCTTTGAATGTCCCAACTTCTTCACAGATCTTTATTTTGATTACTTCTTCTCTCTTATCTAATTCAATCTGGTTGTTGTCAAGAGTTACACCTTGTTCCATGACCTGACCAACACTAGTGATAGTGTGATCTAGAGCTTTGCCACCAATCTGGAATAGATGTCTGAGTTGATCTGTGTTGTGTTGAATCTCAGCAAATCCCCTTCTCATCTCTTTCTCTAGAGCGGTTACTTTCTCAGTGACAGCTTTGAAGGAATCATCAAAATACTTCCTTTGTTCTTATAGTAGATGTACAAACTGACCCATAAGATTATTGGCAACAGGAGGAGCAGCAGTAGATGTAGAAGGAACTGGAGGAGGAGGAGCAAACCATGTAACAATTTCTTCAATTACTACAGAGCTCTCAGCTCTGGTAGTATGAATCAGGGTATCCCGTTCATCAGTGACTATGGGGATGATGAAGTCCAGGTTCCTCAATGGAGCTTCAGCTGGTTCAAGTGACTGGTCTGGCTCATTAGAGAGAAAAATAGTGTTATCCTGCTTTAGGTTAGCATCATGAGACTGGATGGGACATGATGGAGTATGTGTTGGCGATGGTACTGGAATGGATTGCTTGGGAATTTCAGCAGTTTGTTCTTTTGGAAGAGGAGGAAGAGGTTCATCAGCAGTCAATTCCTCAATCATTTCATTGATTGCTGCTTTAGTGGATAGAAGGGTTTTTTTGGATACTCTGATGGAACTTATTCAGGTGTAGGAGGTGGAGGAGAAGTAACAGCTGGAGGGGTTGGAATTCTGACTGAAACAAAAGGAGCAGGCTCCCCCTCAATAGGTGCACCAGAGGAGCTGGCAACCTGAAGTGGAGAGGGAGATGGGGTCCTGTCCTCTGTAGCTGGAAGGTCTTGAGGTTTGGCAGCTTGAACCGGGTTCAATAGATTCAAGTCCCATCTTTGAATGGATGATATGGAGACTTTCTTCATGTGATGGAGAATAGTCCCTTTGGAGAAGTTGAATACCTTAGGATTAATCTCTTGGAGGAGAAGAGAAATAATCCTAACATAACTTGGAGCCTTTATGCTGTCCTTTATCTTATCCAGAATCAACATCCCAAACTGATACCTTTTCCTGCAGACAATGGCTTGCATGATGTCAAACATACTGAGTGAAATATCCTTGATAGAGCTTATCTTGCATAGAGGTATCTTCCCAATGATGTCCACCAAGAGCTTTCCTTCTGGATTCAATTCAGAACTTTTGATGGTGAGTACATCTGGAGAAACTCCACAAAACATACAAGTCCTGTCAGATTCATCAGGACCTAGGTCATCTTCTTCACCAACGACTGGTAGTCGAAGAAGTGTAGAAACAGAGGTCTTGGTTAGTTTAATCTAGATTCCTTTAACCTTGAACTTGAGAACTGTCCCATTACTCTTGACTTTGACGTTCTTGAAAAACTCTTCAACTTCTGGAAAAAGAATCTTACATGGCTGCTGAAGAATGAATGTAAGGCTGGTGGTATCGAGGAGAATCAAGAGATTGCGGAAATCGTCTGAGATGTCGGCAATTCCGGAGGCAACAAGTTCTGAACTGATTCCAATCTTAGAAGAGGGCGCCATGATCCAGAGATTTGGGAAAAATCTTCCAGCAGGCAAGAAGAAGACGTGGCCTCTGCAACTTTCGGCGGAAGATGAAGCGTCTGTCGGCTTACTCAAGAGAATGGAGTTTGATTTATGTAGAAAAGATATTTCAGACTTTTCTATTTATATAACCCTAATTTATCTCTAATTATGAAATAAATAAAGCAAGCATACCTTGGAATTTGCGGCATAAGTCTCGGGTTGCGAAGAACAAAATTTGAATCAAGGTAGAAAATATGAATTCCTGATACTCGAGAGAATCGGCAGTACTCGAGTGAAGATATAGAAGTACTCGAGTGAGAAAGCTGGAAGTACTCGAGTAATATCTTGGAAGTAGATTGCTCGAGTAAATAACTTAGAGAAAAATCCAGAAATAGTGAGTAACTACTCAAGTACACAAAGACTTACTCGAGTGCTAATATAGTTACTCGAGATGTGGAGTTGAACTACTCGAGTACAAGAAGTACTACTCGAGAAAATAGAAATTAACTACTCGAGAGATAGAAGGAGCACTCGAGTCAAAGACTTAATAATTTCTGAGAGAAAAATCTGGGTTACTTGAGTAGTTGAATTAGACTACTCAAGATGACATAAACTACTCGAGTATATGGATATTACTACTCGAGTAATGGACTTAGAAAAATTCTGAGGGATGAAAAACTTATCACTCGAGTATTTAATCTAGACTACTCGAGTAGTAGATGAACTACTCGAGAACACAAACTTGACTACTCGAGTGAAGTAAAATAACACGAAATCCTGTCTTCTGTAACTCAAGACAGAAGACTAATCTACTCGAGTACTAATATGACTACTCAAGTAAATGACTTAGAAATTTTTTCAGAGAAGAAATTCTGTTAACACGAGAATAAGAGATGATCTACTCGAGTAATTGACTTGGCTACTCGAGAGATATAATTTGACTACTAGAGAGCTAATTCCCTTACTCGAGTATAGATAGACCAACTCGAGTATTAACTAAGTGTTTCACTCGAGTATAATAGTAACTACTCGAGTAAAATACTTAGCAAAAATTTCCTTAACAGAACTTTATCTTCTTCAATAAATTCAGCAACAAGTCTATCTCCAATCAGTCATAGTGCTTGAAAATGAAGTGTATTCCAATAGAGAGGCTACACATGAGTCAACACCATGGATCACACAATGAGGGATTACATTGTATGGTCTCGCATTTGGTGACCCATTGTAGACTGACATTGGTCTACACTTGGCAATATAATCCTGCAAACACATCACTCAAACAAAACATCAAATACAACTTAATTTATCTTAGTTCAAGGGTGACTTCACAAAATTTGTGTAAATGTGGATACAATACCCAACAGGCCCTCACCTTCTTCTGCTCTCTTATTTGCCATAGCGAGCGAGATAACAAAAATAAAGGAGGAGTAGAAAAGAATGAAGCGAAAGAGGGACGCGAGAAGAAGTAGGCGAGGGGGAGTAGGCGAGAGCTCTAGATCTCGGTAGCAGCAGGAGGCGATAACACAAGTGTAGAGCTTCTGGATCCGGGGGGTATTTATAACAGATGGAGAGAAGGGAAAAATGGGCGGGAAAATAAGAATGAGGAAGCCGAAGGGGCAACCCGACGTTTTATCATCTCTCTCTCTCTCCTATCCCTGAGGCGCGAAACACTGAGACAACTTTTCCGATGAGCCAAAAATAAAATAAAGGAGTAGATTAATTAAACACATCAATAATGAGAATCCAGCATGAAAGAAGTTGAAAAAAATATCATAATAAATTATTTTGTTTCGCATGAAGCGGGCATCTCATCCAGGGGGACCTAAATAACAAATTAATAATTAAAAAGGTGGGTGGCCAATTGATACACAACAAAGTTACAAGGAAGCATTAAACAGGAGAGACGATTAAACAGGCGAGACGAAACCAAGACCCCTCAATTCTTGTGCCACTTCCAACGGCCACCGCGAGACCCTGCGGATGGAGGGCAACCAGGTAGATGAAAGGCGTAGACGATGTCTAGTCCGCGGCACGCGAGACGGAGATGTTGGTCAAGCTCACTTATGATGGCCTGGGGGTCTGTCCCATCTATTATGCCGCCGGCATCCACCTCGGCAGAGAGGCGAGCGCACTCAGTTTCAGCCAGTCAATATGCCGATCAGTATCTTGCTTCTCCCATTCCATTTCGCAGATGACATGAGTGTATTTTCAAAACATCCTGGCCGTCCGGCGCTTCATCTCTAGAAGGTACAAGGGATCACCCAGGTAGTCTTCGATCTCATCTAGATAAGGAAGAGGCGAGAGGGGAGACAGCACGGTGGAATCCTCAGTACCCGAGTCAAGCTGGATATATGCAAAACAAAAAAGTCTAAGATCATAATGAAGGGTGGTCTCGTAAGAAGGCTAGCCCAGTGATCCTGAATGTACCAGATAGGGGAATAGGAATCTGTGTGAAGTGAGAGGACATGATGAGTTTACTTACTTGGAATGCGAGAGTTCCCCACCAGGCACGAGAGGTCTTCTTTTCTCGTGATAGGGGGGAGGATTCCTGAGGAGAGTCGGAGCGTTGATAATGTTGGTCGGTAACATCAGGAGGATTCGCGGGCATGTGGGAATCGGCGAGGTTTCCCTGAAAGAGCATGGTCAATAAGCGAGACTGAAAGAATTGGTTTCAAGATGTTCTAAACACCTAGAGGGGGGGTGAATAGGTTCAATTCTCTTTCTAACTTAGGAAGATAATTCTATCTAGTTTAGCAATGTATTTAGTAGAAAATACAACACAGTTTCACATACACAGCATTCACAGATTGCACACCAGTTTTATAGTGGTTCCCCAAATGATGGGTACATCCACTTTCCCCTTCGCCTATCTAGCAGTGTACTAGATTCGGCCTAACTTCCTTCCTTCTTCTCAGATCCGCAGATCTTGCAACTCAGAACCAAGACTGGTTCCTATAACTTAGAGTGAATCCACACTCCTACAACTCAGGCACAAGCCCACCTCAGCCTCTTCCACAGGCCTACAACTCAGAGTGACACCCCACTCCTACAACTCAGGCAACAACCCTACCTCAGCCTCTTTCACAGGCCTACAAATCAGGGAATAGATTCCCCTACCTCAGGCACTCAACCCTACCTCAGCCTTTATAATTTAGGCTTACAACTCAGAGATGTAAATCTCCTACACTCAGATCTATTACAGATCCTACAAGAATTATTGATGAAAAGTTATTGATATCTTCAACCAGATGGAGAGAGAATTGGTTGAAGGCTTCTTGATCAGTTCTTGATAGAACTGATTTCTTAAGGATTAACCTGTCTTAGATTTCTTCAAAGCTTCTTGAATCTGAACACAGTATGGTTGATCTTCTTGAGGTTGAAGTTGATCTTCAATATTCCTCCTTCAGAAATTAATCTGAATTCTTCAGGCAGATTGTTCAGGATTTGCCTTCACTGGATGAGAACTTCTCTCCTTCTTATTTTTCTCTCTCTACAATCTGTTGACTATTTCTTTCTCTTCTTCTGGATTCTCAATCATTCAGAGATTATAATTGATTGGCTTTATTAACTTCTCTTTGTTCTATAAGTGTTGTTCTTGTAGTTGTTGTTCACTTTCTGATTGTTGAGAGAGCACATCTATATATATGCTTAATCCATGGTAACTGGTTGTTCCGGTTTCAAACAGTCTTCTGACACTTCTGACAAATGTGACAACAATGTCAGTAATGACAGCTGTCAATTCTTCACTTGTATTACTTCAGCCTTCATTGAACTTTGACTCAGAAGCAGAGAATGTCGACTGAATTCTTCACATGTGTCGATACACATAGTCCATGTCTCGACACAAGTCTTGTTGTTGTCGACACAGCTTCTGTGGAATGTGTCGACACAAGTTCTGTGTGTCGACACAAACACTCCTTGTCTTGACAAAGTTGGTGTCGACAAAATTCTGGTGTGTGTCGACACAAGTTCTGTGTATCGACACAGTCGTTGTCGACAGAATTCTGGAATGTGTCGATAGCTTCTCTATGTGTCGACACAGCTCCTGATAATGTCGACACTAGTCTGGCCCTTAGTATCGACACAGCGTTGTCGACAGATTTTCTACGTGTCGACACAAATTCTGGATGTCGACACAATCCGGCCCTTGGTGTCGACACAGCATTGTCGACAGATTTTCTGTGTGTCGATACAAATTCTGGATGTCGACACAATCTGGCCCTTGGTGTCGACACAGCCATTCCCAAGTGTCGACACTTGTACTTTGAAAAATTTTCCTTTCCATTTTCTTAACCTGCACATGATAACTCAACACAACATCAAATACAACTTGATTCATATCATTGAGTTAGGTGAGGCTTCTCCAAATCTGGTGCACATTTTCAAATGTACCCAACAATCTCCCCCTATTTGGAGAATTCATAACCCTTAGTCAATGATATACATCACTTATAATAAAATTAACAATAAGATGTATAAAAACATTCACTAACAGGGAAACATATAAACAAAATAAGTAAATAATATCATCATAGAATATGATACAACAATAACAAGCATGAATCATTGTTTTGTTTAAAACTTCACAATAGTTTGTTGACAATAGATTACATGGAGTTTAAAACTGAAAATTACAATGTTTTATAATCTAGTCAATCTATCCTAAGGCTGATCAGGCTCCTTGATCACTATGCCTTTTCCAGAATGGATCCTTGCTTATACTGGAGCTTCAGTATCTTCAGCTGGCTTCTTGCCTTTAAGATCCTTCTTCTTAAGTTCTTCAGCCTTAACTCTTTGCCTTTCAAAATAGTATATGATTTGAGCTACCTCCTGTTGAATAACATCTTGCCAGATATTTATTCCTTCATTTCCTGCATTTTCATTTTGCTTGAATTCTGGAGGTTGGACTAACTCAGTTCTCTAAATCTTTTCTTTGTATTCTTGCTCTTTATCATCATCACATAGGTGTATACATCTATTGGATATTAGAAGGGGGGTATATGATTTGAGCCCAGAGTTGCTCTAACAACATTTTTTATCTATTTGGCATGCTCTGAGCTAGCATTGACTATCACCCTCTCCCCCTTTATGACTTCTCTTTCAATATGATCTCTTAAGTCATCTTTTTGGAACTTGATTTGATTAACCAGATAATTGGTTCCCTCTATATAATAGGCTTTAAACTTTTGTAGCTAAGCAGATATAATCTTCTGAGAGGCTTGAAGTGCAGATTGGAAAGTGGCTAAATCTTCTTGAAATTTCTTATCAAACTCTGACTTCTCTTTAGCCCTTTCCTCAGTTAATGTAGTTGCTTTATTTTTTAATTCAGTAACAATCACATTATGTGATTCAGTAAGATTATCATTCATTCTAAGTTGATTTTCTAGGACATAGCCTTACTTGACCACTATATCATCAATCTGTGTCCTTGCTTCTTGTTACTGTTTTGCCAGAAAAACTACAGCATTACCTCCTTTATGGAAGTAATCTGTCATCTCCTTCTTATTCTGATTTACTTCAAATCTGATGGATTTTATATCTTGAGCCAAAGAGAACTGAAGATCCTTATGACTTTCATCCATATATTTTTCCATGGCTGTTCTTTGCTCATCCATTTTAATTTGCAGAGCAACCAACAATGAACTGAAATCAACTTTTGGTGTCGAGGGTTGTGAGGCAATCTGTAGAGATTTCTTATAATTTGAGCTTTTTTTCTTGTAAACCATCAATTTTCTCTTCTATGCTCTTTGTGCTTCTCCATCATCAGATTCTGAAGAACTTTCAAGATTTACTGTCTCCTTTGGACTTAAGGGCAGCTCCTTATCAGCTCTTGGCAACTCCCCCTGAGTCCCTGGCTCCTCTCCCTCAGTTCTTGGCACTACTTCCTTAGTTCTTAGCACTACTTCCTCAGTTCTTACTTCTTGTAAATCAGAGAATAATTCCTCAAGAGTAAATTTTTGTTGTAGTTGAACTGGAGGAATATCTGTATATTGAACATTTAATGGAATATCATCTAATGCAGATGTATTATCCATAGATACATCCTGTGCAGGGATGTTGTCATGGTGTGTCTCAAGAATTATTTGAGTGGCTATTTCACTTTCTAAGGCAGCTTGCTCTTTCTCAGGAGCACTTTCTAGAGGCAAGATCTCTTGTTGAACTGGGAAAAATTCATTGGCTCCCCCTATAGGAGGCACATCCTGAACTTGATCTAGTGGGATGGTGTTTTCTGGTATATACTCCCTCTTCATTTGACTATCATCTACATTCTAAGGAGCAGATGATTTCTTTGTTGATTCTTGTTAGTCTTCATCTAAACTAAAGATTACTTGTTCTTATGAATCACTAGAAGATTCAGGTTTCCTGGGGGTTGTCTTTTTCTTTTGTAGTGATGGTTGTCTCTGTTGTGTAGAACCATCTTTTGTCAAAAATCTTTCCCATCTGGATAATATTTTCATATCCATCCTTCTCATGTGGTTTATTCTAGATCCAGTTATGTGGTTGAGCACTTCAGGAATATTTATTGCAAGATACAAACTCAGAATTCTACCTAGATTAGGTTTCTTCAGGCTTTCCTTGATTTTGTCAAAAATTACTGCAGACCAGTTAGTCTTTATTCTGAAAATGACTCTGGTCATCAAGCTGAACATATACGCTAAGATCCTATCATGTCCACCTGGTTTGCAGAGAATTACTTTGCCCATTATCTCTGAGAGAAACTTTCCTTCTAAGTTCATTCCTTTCCTTTGCATGGATGATTCAATCTTAGTGGTGGGATCCAGGCCACACCAATGAAGAGCTTCTTTGGTCATTGAAGATGTAACTTCATCATCTTCCTGAGTCCTGGGTAATTGAAGTGTTTTCCTCAGACACTTTTGGGTAAGTTTCACCTTGCAGCCTTAAATTGATGACCTAATCTTCAATCCAGTTGAATCCAAGGTTGCTTTTGTATAGAATTTAAGAATTTCTGTCTCCAGATCTTGGTAGGTTCGAAGACTTGATATTCTAAACCATTTTCTTGGATTAGGGTTATCACATCTCGAATCTCAATCTCTGCACTCTCAAAAGTATTGCGAACTAACTCATAGCCTTCGTTTAAGTTGGTCTCCAACTTTGGCGCCATTGATGACGAGAAATTTGAGGAGAAGAGAGATGAAGGTTTGTCGACTCAAGGTTTGGGTCTCGAAAATGTTGAGAGCTTATTCGACAAAATTGTTCAGTGACCTATTTATATGTTTGTCAACACAGAAGGCCAAAAGACGGGATAATAGATACTTAATGTGTCGACACTGTAGAGATTGTGTCGACACAGACTTCTAATGTCTCGATAGAGTCAGACAACACTATGTGTCGACATAGTTTGCGATGTGTCGACACAGACTTCTTAATAGTCGACTCTAATATGTGTGTCGACACAGACTTCTGTATGTGTCGACACAACTATCTAAATGATAGAACTTATATGTGTCGACACCAACCTCTGAGTGTCGACACCACTATCTCAGTACTATTTTGTTGTGTCGACACAACTTTTCTTAAGTGTCGACAAAACTAACTATATGTCGACACAAATTTCCTTTTGTGTCGACATAAACTTCTATATGTCAACATTGATTTACTTAGTCAGATTTACAAAGTTATTCTAGGTTTAAAATGCCTAATTCAATTTTGAAATAATTGTACTTAGTTTCATCTATTGGTTTAGTAACATGTCAGCAATTTGAGTATTTGTGGTGACAAATTCCAAACAAATATCTTCTTTTTCAACATGCTCTCTAATGAAGTGAAATCTAATTTCTATATGCTTTGTTCTGCTATGTGATACAGGGTTTTTAGCACTAGAAATAGCACTTGTAGAATCACAAAATAGTGGAGTTCTACTTACCTTGAGACCATAGTCTTCAAGTTGATGTTGAATCCATAAAATCTGAGCACAACAGCTACCTGCAGCAATGGAAATTGCCACACTAGTCTGCTTCTTACTGCTCCATGATACTAGTCTACCACCTAGAAACTGACATGTGTCAGTGGTGCTCTTTCTATCTTCTTTGCAATGTGCAAAGTCTGCATCTGAAAAACCAGTCAGTAGAAAGTCTCTATTCTTAAGGTACCAGAGACCAAGATTAGGTGTGCCCTTAAGATATCTCAATATTCTTTTGACAGCAGTATAATAAGATTCTTTAGGGCTTGCTTGGTACCTAGCACATACACATGTAGCATACATAATGTCTGGTCTACTAGCAGTTAAGTATAGGAGGGAGCCAATTATCCCTCTATACAAAGACTCATCTACAAGTTTTCCTACATTACCTTTGCCTAAAGGCATACTTGTCCCCATTGGAGTTCTCATGGTAGCGGATGACTCTATACCATATTTCTTGATTAACTCCTTGGTGAATTTAGACTATGATATTTACAAACCATCATCAGTCTGTCTTACTTGGCGTCCAAAGAAGAATTTGAGCTCACTCATACTGCTCGTCTCAAACTTCCCTTGCATAAGTTTTGAAAACTTCCTACAAAGGTTGTTTTCTGTAGATCCAAAGATTATGTCATCAAGATAAATCTGTACTAGGATCATCTTGCCCTTTGACTCCCTAAGGAATAAAGTCTTGTCTATTTTCCCACTTGAAAATTTATTTTCAATGAGGAAAGTAGACAATGTTTCATACCAAGCCCTAGGGGCTTGTTTCAAATCATATAAGGCTTTCTTAAGTCTATAAACATAATCAGGATAAAGTTGATCAACAAAACCTGAGGGCTGATGAACATAGACTTTTTCTTTCAAATTACCATTTAGGAAAGCTGACTTGGCATCCATTTGGTATACTTTGAAATCTTGGAAAGCAGCAAAGGCACGGAATAGACTTATTGCTTCCAATCTTGCCACTGGAGCAAAAGTCTGATCAAAGTCAATGCCCTCTTCCAGTCTATAACCTTTGGCAACCAGTCTTGCTTTGTTCTTCACCATTATGCCATTTTCATTCAATTTGTTCCTATAGATCCACTTTGTCTCAATAATGTTATGATCCTTTGGTTTTGGAACCAACTCCCATACTTTACACCTTTTGAATTGATTCAGCTCCTCTTGCATGGCGTCAATCCAGTTGGAGTCTTGTATGGATTCTTCAAATCTTTTTGGTTCCAACTGTGACAGGAAACTAGAGCAAAGCACTGTGTTTATGTATTTGCTTCTGGTTTGCACACCATGTCTGGGATCACCAATGATTTGGTGTGCTGGATGATCCTTTAGATTCCTTATTGCTGGAGGCATTCTATCAGTAATTTGAACTTCTTCAATTTATTTACCATGCTTAACTTCATTGTCTTCAATGTCAGCTTGTGGACCTTGTACTCCCCTTGGACAGCAACCATAATTTTCCACATCCTGCCTTGTAGTTTGGTCTTCATTAATGGTCAGCATGTCCAACTTTTCTTTTAAACCTGTTGAGCTACAAGGATTGCTAGACAACTCACTGCTAATTAGCTCAGATTCGTCAAACACTACATGAACTGATTCTTCTACAACTTGTGTAGTCAAGTTGTAGACCCTATATACCTTACTATTATTGCTGTACCCAACAAATATCCCATCTTGGGATTTGGTAGCAAACTTAGTTAGGTGAGACTTACCAGTGTTAAGCACATAACACCTGCTACCAAAGATCCTAAAGTAGGATATGTTTGGTTTTTTGCCCTTCATAATCTCATAGGGAGTCTTTTTATGGTTCTTAGTTATAGATGCTCTATTGAGAACATGACAAGCAGTATTTACTGCCTCAGCCCCGAAATATTCTGGGAGTGAAGTGTCACTGAGTAGAGTTCTACCAGCCTCAATGAGAGTTCTATTCTTTCTTTCAGTAATTCCATTTTGCTGAGGTGTTTTAGGTGAGGAGAATTCCTGATGAATCTCTAGTTCTTCACAAAACCTTGTCATATATTCAGACAGAAATTCAGTTCCATGGTCACTTCTGATTTTGACCACTGAATTGTTAAATTCATTCTGAATTTGTTTAACAAAGTTATGAAAGACAGTAGGGGTTTCAGATTTCTGCCTCAGAAAGAAAACCCATGTATATCTAGAATAGTCATCTACTACCACAAAAGTATAGACTTTCCTATCTAGACTATGAACTAGCATAAGACCAAATAGATCCATATGCAAGAGGTTCAAACACCTCACAAAGTCTTTGGTATCAAGACTATGAAAAGAGGATTTGGTCTGCTTGCCTTTTTGACAAGCTGAACATATACCCTCTTTTATGCACTTAAATTGAGGACCATTCCTCACTAACTCTAAACTATAGAGCTGACATATAGTCTTATAGTTCAGATGAGCTAGTCTCTTGTGCTATTGGACATACTGAGATGCTTTCTCATCTGCAACTAAACATACAGGAGAGTTCATATTGTCATAATCAAAATTTAAACAACAAACATTCCCTTTTTTATAACCAGACAAGATCACCTTCTAATCACTTGCCCTTTTGATCTGACACCCATTCTTAATAAATGAAATATCATACCCAAGATCACTCAGCTGACTTATGCTTATCAAGTTATGTTTCAAACCTTTTACATAAGCCACTTGAGTGATTGTTATAGAACTAGAAGAAATATTACCAAAACCTTTTATGAACCCTTTTTCTGATCCACCAAAGATCACTTTGGATCCATTCTCTATGGGAGTATAGTACTTTAACATTCTTTTTGTTCCAGTCATGTGCCTGGAACATCCACTGTCCAAGTACCATATAGGGGCATGACAACTTGGACCCACCTGCAGCAAATAAAATTAATTTACCTTAGAACGACAACTTTTATTGGGTTCTAGGTTCATGTTAGAATGAAACTTGATATTCTTACCAGCAGCCCTCCTCACAGGTAAGCTGGCATTCTTCCTAACACTGGTGTTGTGCCAGTAATCCATGACATAATTCCCTATCTTACCATAGCACCAACACTCATATCTATTATACCTCTTTTTAGGTACAGTTTTAACAGCATTGCTGTCAGCTGTTCTTAAGGCTGTTGGTACAGTAGTTCTTTGCTTGAGTGCTGGAGCTACACCCTTGTCATTCAGAATTTCAGGCTTACCAGAACCATGTATGATATCATGGTCATATCTATTAGTTGGATGCCATACTTTTCTGAAGGAAATAAGGGGTTTGAAGGTTAGAGGCTGTACTGGGGCTTTGCCTTTTCTTTTGGAATTGGCAGCCCTTGCATTTCCCTCAAAGCCCAATCTTGTCTTATCCTTTTTGGGAATAAAGTCATCAATTAAAGGTAAGACTGATTTTGGCTTAGAGAACTTAGCCATCAGATCCTTTTCCTTCTGAAGTTTGACTTCCAGACTTTTGATTTGATCATTCTTGAATGTAATAATACCCATCTGAATAACAGTTATGTTTTTCAGTTTGGATACTTCATTCATCTTTAGATCCAACAATTTTTCTGAATCTAATACAACCTGCTTAAGATCAACAATTTCCTTGGCCTGTGCTTTATTAAGGATTCTATTTTTCTTAAGTGCTTGCAGCAGGTCACCATATTCATCAATAAGTTGATGAACATCTTCAGATTCAGATTCATCTATATCTCTTGATGTAGATGCTTCTGATTCTGAACCAGTATAGTAATCAGAATCTATTGAAGAATTGTTTACCTTACTAGGTGCAGGCTGATTCTGGCACTGATCTTCTTCTGTCAAGGCCATCAGCCCTTTACAACAAGGTTCTTCAATTTCATTTACTGAATCCAGCCACCTCAAGAACTCAGCCTCTTCTACATCCTCTTTAGTTGCCAACAGTCCTATATATGTTTCAGCTTCAGCTTCAGCCTCAGAATCTGATGATGAAGAATCTAACCAACTTTTTTGCTTCTTTGCAACAAGGGATTTCTCCTTCTTGCCCTGTTTTTTTGTTTCTTCTTATCATTAGATTCTTTCCTTTTGTTAGGACAATCAGCTACCACATGTCCAGGCCTGTTGCAGTAATAACAAACAATCTTAGTTGAAGATAATTTACTAGGTTTAGAGCTATACCTGTCCTTCCTAGAGGATTTCTTTTTCTGATAGTAATCATCCTTGGATTGTGAGGATGATGGCTTGGATCTCCACTGTTTCTTCTTCAAAAACCTTTGAAATTGTTTTGAGAAAGCTGCTATGTCTTCATCAGAATTTGGACTATCTGATGTGTGAATGTTTGAACTTTTTGAAACAACTTCTGCAGCTTTCCTAGGAGGTGATGGAGACATCCTCCTATCCTTTCTTATGGCTTCAGTCTTGAAAGCCATAGACTTATCTTTGTAATTAATTTTATTACTCTTCTCCTCCTCTTTTCTGACCATCAACTACATTTCATATGAAAGCAGTTTGCCAAATAATGTTGGAGGTGAAATTTCTGCTAGTCTGCACACTTTCTAATGGCACATATCTTAGTGTCCCAGTCTTTAGTCAATGATCTTAGAAACTTATCATTTAACTCACATGTACTGAAAACTCTTCCATATGACATCAATTCATTAACTATTCTGAAGAATTTCTTGTAACATTCAGTTATGATGTTTATTTTAGATTGTCTAAAACTTTCATACTCCTGATTCAGCATAGACTTTCTATCTTCTCTCACCTCTTCTGAACCCTCCATGTAGACAATAAGGTGTCCCACATTTCTTTGGAGGTCTTGTAGTGGATCAAGTTTTGGAATGTTGAATCATCTATGACACTGACTATTATATTCTGTGCTCTCTTATCCATAGTAGCCAAGATGATCTCATCCTGTCATTTCAGAATATTCCTTTGGTGTCCTGAGATTTGCATCAAGAACTGAGACTTTTATTGGAATGAATGGCCCTTCTTTGACTGTCATGTAGATTCTTGGATCTGAAGCTTCCATAAACAATCTAACTCTTTCTTTCAATATGCCAAAAATGTCTTTCCTACATATGGGTAACTTCATGAAACCAAACTCCTTATGATTCTCTATGGAACCCATTTTGCCTAATAGATTTCTGCCTTGGAGATCTACTCAGACTGTTAGGTCTATTCTTTGAGTAATCTCCCTCTGATACCACTTGAAAGAATTGGTTTCAAGATGTTCTAGACACCTAGAGGGGGGGTGTGAATATGTTTAATTCTTTTTCTTACTTAGGCAGATTATTCTATCTAGTGCAGCAATGTATTCAGCAAAAAGTATAACACAATATTCACATACACAACATTCACAGATTGCACACCAGTTTTATAGTGGTTCCCAAATGATGGGTACATCCACTTTCCCCCTTCACCTATCTAGCAGTGTACTAGATTCAGCCAAACTTCCTTCCATCTTCTCAGATCCGCAGATCTTACAGCTCAGAACAAAGACTGGTTCCTACAAATCAGAGTGAATCCACACTCCTACAACTCAGGCACAAGCCCTTCCTCAGCCTCTTACACAGGCCTACAACTCAGAGTGACACCCCACTCCTACAACTCAGGCAACAACCCTACCTCAGCCTCTTTCACAGGCCTACAACTCAGGGAACAGATTCCCCTACCTCAGGCACTCAGCCCTACCTCTGCCTTTATAATTTAGGCTTACAACTCAGAGATGTAAATCTCCTACACTCAGATCTATTACAGATCCTACAAGAATTATTGATGAAAAGTTATTGATATCTTCAACCAGATGGAGAGAGAATTGGTTGAAGGCTTCTTGATCAGTTCTTGATAGAACTGATTTCTTAAGATCAACTTGACTTAGCTTTATTCAAAGCTTCTTGAATCTGAACACAGTAGGGTTGATCTTCTTGATGTTGGAGTTGATCTTCAATCAGCTTACTTCAGAAATTAATCTGAATTCTTCTTTAAACTTGATATGAATTCTTCAGGCAGACTGTTCAGAATCTACCTTCACTGGATGAGAACTTCTCTCCTTCTTATTTTTCTCTCTCTTCAATCTGTTGAATGTTCCTTTCTCTTCTTTTGGATTCTCAATCCTTCAGAGATAGTAATTGATCAGCTGTCTGTTATCTGTTGCTGTTCTTCTTATTGTCGTTATTATTCTCTTCACAATTGTTGAGAGAGCATATCTATTTATAGGCTTCATCCATGGTAACCGGCTGTTCCGGTTTCAAACTGTCTTCGGACACCTTTGATAGATGTGAAAGCAATGTCAGTAATGACAGCTATCAAGTCTCCAGTTGTATTACTTCAGCCTTCATTGGACTTTGACTCAGCAGCAGAGAATGTCGACTGAATTCTTCATTTGTGTCGACACACATAGTCCATGCGTCGACATAAGTCTTGTTGTTGTCGACACAGCTTCTGTGGAATGTGTCGACAAAAGTTCTGTGTGTTGAAACCAACACTCCTTGTCTTGACAAAGTTGGTGTCGACAGAATTCTGGTGTATGCCGACACAAGTTCTGTGTGTCGACACAGTCGTTGTCGACAGAATTCTGGAATGTGTCGACAGCTTCTCTGTGTGTCGACATAGCTCCTGATAATGTCGACACAAGTTTTGCCCTTAGTGTCGACACTGCGTTGTCGACAGATTTTCTGTGTGTTGACACAAATTATAGATGTCGACACAATCTGGCCCTTGGTGTCGACGCAGCGTTGTCGACAGATTTTCTGTGTGTCGACACAAATTCTGGATGTCGACACAATCTGGCCCTTGGTATCGACACAGCCATTCACAAGTGTCGATACTTGTACTTAGAAAATTTTCCTTTCCATTTATTTAACCTGCACATGATAACTCAACACAACATCAAATACAACTTGATGCATACCATTGAGTTAGGTGAGACTTCTCGAAATCTAGTACACATTTTCCAATGTACCCGACACTATGTCCTAATGTGCCCCCGTATGTCACACTCAAGAATCAAGGAGTTCAAGAACTCCCGATAGATCTCTAGCTCGGACTCAGAAATGACAAAAATGCGCATATCCTCTAGTATCTGCACCAGCTCCATAGCCATCACCCGATGCTCCGGTCCAGTAGTATCAGCTCTCATGCTCAAGGAATCCGCCTCGGTGCTCACCTTCCTCGGGTGATAATGCATGGTGTAATCATAGTCGCACAAAAACTTAAGCCAACTTCTATGGCACAGGTTCAGATCCTTCTGCGTGTCAACATACTTGATGTTCTTGTGATCCGAGAAGATGCCACAAGTAACCCCGTATAGGAAATGCCTCCAAATCTTCAACGCAAATACTACTTCCCCGAGCTCCAAATCATGTACGGGGTAGTTCTGCTCATGTTTCTTCAGCTATCTCGTGGCATACGCAATGACTTGTCCATGCTGCATCAGGACTTCACCCATCCCTTGATATGATGTGTCAGTATAAATCAGAAATCCTTCCTTCCTAGATGGAAGTGAAAGGATGGGAGAAGACGTGAGCCTGTCCTTTAATTCCTGAAATACTGCCTCACACTTCTCATTCCATGTAAATATGGTATCCTTCTTCATCAAGGACATGAGGGGAATTGCTATCCTCGAGAACCCCTCCACGAACTTACGATAATATCCCGCTAGTCCCAAGAAACTGCAAATATTTGGAGCTGACTTTGGCTGCGACCAATCTCTAACGTCTTGAAGCTTGGTCGGGTCCACAGGCAACCCAGATCCACTAATGGTATGCCCCAGAAATTCCACCTCCTGCAGCCAGAATTGGCACTTGGAGAACTTTGTGTACATCGGATGCTCTCTCAGCTTGCCCAACACCAGCACCAAATACTGGGTATGCTCCTCCCTCGTCCGGGAGTAGATCAAGATGTTGTCAATGAAAACTATGACAAATCTATCCAGGTAGGGTTCGAAGATACGGTTCATCATACTTATGAAAGCAAAAAGTGCATTCGTGTGCCCGAAGGGCATCACCGTGAACTCATATAATCTGTACCGGGAACTAAAAGCTATCTTCGGGATGTCCTCCTCCTGAATCAGCAGATGATAGTATCCAGACCTCAAATCTAGGTTGGAGAACTAAAAGGCTCCCTGTAGCTAATCAAAAAGCACATCAATCCGGGCAGCAGGTACGTGTTCCGTACAGTCAACCGGTTCAGCTCCCGGTAGTCGATGCAGTGCCACAACGATCCATCCTTCTCTTAACAAACATCACCGGTGCTCCCCAAGGTGATGAGCTTGGTCGGACAAAACCTGACTCCACCAACTCCTGCAACTGGATCCTTAACTATGCTAGTTCCATGGGGGCCATCTTATAGGGTACCCGAGACATGGGACTCGCTCCCGACACTAATTGAATCCGGAAGTCCATATCTCTAGCCGGTGGCAATCCGATCAGTTTCTCCGGGAATACGTCGGAGAAATTTTGAACCACCGGGATATCAGTAATAGAAGCTTCTGCTCCTGCCATCTTGAAGAAGATCAAGTATACCTCGTCCCCCTGCTTATGGGCCATGACGACCTATACAGATGATAATAGAAGATGGGAGATAGGCATAATACCTTCGATGGTGATGTCAGAATCCCCATACCATAAGGTGATCCCCCAGGCGCCGATGACAATTTTGAGAATGTCGGACTTTGATCTGATCTTGGGCATGACTTGGTTGTACTGGAACCATGCCAGGATCGATTACCAAGTCTTATTCCAGAACCGTCGCATTATAGTGACACTGACATACAGGTTAGTCGACACCACAATACGCCGATCCTGTCACCTAATATGATCATTCAACCTGTTTGGCCTAACAAGTAGTAAAATAGAACTAACAAGTCCACAATGTCTTAGTACAATATCATCATATATGAAAATGAAAAGTACAATAGTCCAAATGACTACAAAATGAGAGAAGGGCTTATTTCCGGTACAGGTCAAATCAAATCTCTCTCCCTCACTACAATACTAAGCGGAAGCGGAAACTGAAACACTCATCATCACCTGATGCCGAGCTGTGGTAGTAGTAGTGCACGGTAACTACTCCTCAAGTCCAGCCACCTCGTCCTGTTGGTCGTGCCGGCGCTCCATCTCCTCGAGATCCTAAAATGATACAGTCACAACTGACCGTTAGTCATAAAGACTAAGCCATTTTGTCCTCACCTTACACCCGCGACTCCTAGGCATCGTGCAGGAGGACGAAAGCGGAGGATAATAAAGATGAAATAAAAGGAAGCAGGTGACAGTGGAACTATGTTATCATGGTTATATTTCTAACAGATATCATTGAACTAGTAATTCTATATATAGCACATGAAATATAATAAGCAGTACTAAAAGGGAGTGCAGTAAGTAGAGTAAAGATACATCAGAAAATAAACTATCTATCGCTACACTAACATCACAGGAGTACCTTAACTTATATGAATGCCCATACAAACTTATAAGTTGAGGTTTTAGAAATATAACTTATCATATAAAAAAATCCATACTAATTTATATTATAAGAATCTGTAATGCATATGCCTAAGTATGTATGCGTGTTATGATAAGTTATGCAAGTTACGATTCATGCAAGTGCAACTCACAAACACGACTATATGATCACAGACCTTTATTTGCCACTTTTTGGAGTTAGCTGGACTCTATGGTACCACCATTGTGGCTACGACAGCAGAGGAGCGGGCGTCTCCAATTTCTAGGCGGGTATACACACTACCAGGCCTAGACCATTCCTACGCCCATGTACACATCTTAGGTGCACTCTAGAGTCCCTACGTACTATTTGTTGTCCATCTCCACCAGTCTTGTTGGTTGAGTGTGCGTTTTTGGGGATCATCCTCCAGACCGCAATGTAAAACAACCCACTGGCCCCTTAAACCCTCACACATCGCCAGAGCCACCGTACTGTCGTCGGTGTGAAGACTGGTCCAGTACCGCATGACTATCCACTAATATGTTTTATGCACATGCAAGTTATTTCAAATTCGATCCTCCAGCTCATAGGACCAATCCCATCCTGTATCCAAACATCCGAGCCTACAGCTCGCAGGACTAAACCAGTCATGTATCCAAACATCCGAGCCTCCATCTCGCAGGATTAAACCCATCCTATATCCCTCCAACACTATATGAGTGAGTTTTTCACATCGTTCCCTTAACCTATTAGATTACTCTTGTCTAATTCTTGTTATACATAGCAGTTTAGGGTTAGTCCTCAGATTGCGCGGGGCATACTGGTGAAGGGCTCTTGAGGGCACTAGGAACTACGATGGGCTGAAGCCCAAAGATCCCTTTCTCAAGGACACTTACTTTTATTGGTGTCCAACCATTATTATTACCCCAATCTCGTTGTTGCTCTCGACTAGACCTAATGGTTTAAAGTACTTATTGGGAAGGACGCCGATCTTTCGTCGGCCCCGCTATAATTGTTCTCCTGTGCCTTGCAATCTAACACTCGTTACTATGTAGTGACCTACTTGTGATCCCAACCAAGATTTCAACTTCCCAATATAGTTCTCAATTCAACCATCTATCATATACCCTGTGGGTCCCAGTGCTATATGTTACTTTTGCTAAATGCAGCCCATGACCTAATACTAACCCGCATGAGAGGACTTCCAATCCCTTTGGCCAAAGGCCCCTAAATATTTATCTTGGGTTTTTCATGTGTATGAAGTTGATCATTTAGAATTTCATCAATTTTCTAAGTATTTGGGAGCATAGATTAAATTATTTAATTAGGTGACCTAAGTCACTTTGTACAGGAGCTACTATATCCAATGGTCCAATATATCTAGATAATTTACTTGGAGTTCATCTAGTTTAAACAAGACTTTTAATCAAAGATACTAATTTTTCCTCTTAATTTGCCATTTATTTTCTATTTATGATTATAATCATAATTATTCCATTTTCTAAATGAAGTACCTAAAATATTCAACTAAAAATTCATAAAAAATTACTGGTGATAAACATTATCATAATAATACTAAAAATAGATTTTCATACTCCTTGCCAAAGATTTGACCTAAAATAACTACATATGAACAAAATTACAAAATTGTCACTACTAAGGTTTTCAACATAATTATTTATCAAAAATTCATAAATAAATTCCCAAAGGTTTATTTTATAAAAATAAGAGTCTACACATTATTGCACAATTTTCCAAGCATTATTACCCCTACTTTTAATTTAAATCCCAAAAGGATAGAATTGTAAATATGTTAATTACATAAGAAATAGATCTCAAACGTGATCCAAAACTTTTCCAAAGATGTGAAATGTCCTAATAGGGCTTGTATAAAAATTTAGAAATTTTCTAAAGTCAGCGGCCCTATTTTTCATTTTTAAATCCAAAAGAGCCTATTTTCCAATAATTCAAAATAACGTAATTTTTGATCCCAAAATCCCAATCTTTCTATGGGAGCTGTATTCCATCTCCACGAGCTTTTGTCCAAAATTCCATGGACATGAATTGGGCCAAATGGGTTAAATTCCCATTTTCCCATTTTTACTATTGGCACACCATTTACAAATCTACCTCCACCATGCATTTTGTACTTCCCCAACATGCAAAGGTCCAAATGGTCTTAAATTTTTACCATGGTCATAACATGACCTTATGGCTATGCCACCCAAATTTGGGGGCATTTGGAAAAGGGAATCTCCCTATATTCCTTTTTTTAATAAATGAAATTTCTATAAAAACTACAGAAAAATATCTGCTAAAAATTCTGATTTTTTGGCAGGACCTAAGTCTAACATAAATACATGCATGACCTAAATTTTACTACATGTGGACTTCAGGTTTGACCTAGCACTCATTTGAATTTTTTCCCTGCCCTAGGAGCAGTCCTAGGAGAATGGTCCTACAAGAAGCTTCAGTGCTCCAAATTACAAGTTTAGGGGGTCAAATTAAAGCTAAGATCTAGATTTTTAATGTTGGTGAATATTTCTGGAAATGCATTTAAGAGTCCTAAATTAAGCATGAAACATTGCTGAATAAATGTGACAGAAAAATGCATTTAATGAAAATGTCCTATAATTTCTTTGCATCAAATGGACGGCATCATCTTCCCCGATGAGCCGACGGTCCGGATCATCCCGAGCACAGACAACTTTGTACAATCCCATATTTGTTGGGTGGGACCAAGATGCCTCAAGGACCCGGATTGGGCTGAGCTTTGGGCTAAATTGGATCAGATAAGAAAGTGGGCGGGAGGGCTCTCGCTGTAAGTTGGTGGGAAGGCTCTTGCCCAAGGGTCGAGTAACACCATTTCGTCGAGCGCCATTCGTCGAACGTTATTCATCGAACGCCATTCGTCGAACGTTACTCGTTGAACTCCATTCGTCGAATGTTATTGGTCGAATGCAAATTCGTCAAACTGGGCCTTCGACTTAAGTTATTTTCGTCGAGCAGGTTTAGGTTTAGGCCATAGCTGAAACAGGACGGGAGGGAAGGCTCCCGCCCTGGGCAGGCAAAAGGGCTCGTGCCTTAGGTTGGTGGATGACTATCAGCCCTCGGCATTGAGTGATGTTTCTCTACTCAACGCCCCTTCAGACTTTTGGTTCTCGCCCGGGGTAGGCGGGAAGGCTCACGCTCAGAGCGAGTAGGGTTCCTGCAGAGCTCAACAGGAATAGCTTCCGCCAAATAGGACCCAGACCTGAAATTACCTAAATATCCCTTGGTCTGTATTTAGCTCCTCAGAACAACAAAGTTTGGTTATTGGCAGACCAGTCCAGGGGAATTTTAGTAATTTTAGGGCAACAGAATTACGCTTCTTGCAGACCAGATATTGAAAATGTATAAATAGACCCACATGATACCTCAGAAGGCAGATTTTCTCATACTCTTATTTTTTCATCTAGAGCTTTCTGAGATACTCCTAGCCCAGTAATTAGCTTTGAAGGTGAAGCGCTCAGAGAACTTCCGGGTTAGAGGAGGGACCTCCCAGTTGAGGCTTTGGGTCAGTTCTTAGTCCTTTAACATTTGTCAGGAGTTGAGGTTTGGGAGAAATAGGTGTCAACTACACCCCCAGGTTTGAACTCTCGTTGAGGCCAGTTTTTGGCTTCAACATTTCTAGTGTGGTGAGCGTGGACCATAGCTGACATAGGAAAATCCCATGTTAAATCTCATGGATGGGGATGAAAGAGGAGCAGGCTCGTGGGGTTCACCCTCTAGGCGAAGTGGGGTGACTTGGGGGATGTTGGAAGACTTCAGGCGGGAAGTCCTCCAGACCATCCACTTGGCCTTCTCGGCAAGGAGCGAGTGGGCAATGCCTCAGGTCCCGGTGGTTCCCGCCCCGTCACTGGGCGAGAATGCTCCCGGGAAGTGCCCGGGGAAGGAGGTTCCGGCAGAGGTAGAGAAAAGGGATGTCCCTAGGCAGGAGCTGTTCCCTGGACAAACCAGTGCGGACAGTTCTAGCGAGCCGAGGTCGGGCGATGAGCCCTCTTGGCAGGCAGAGAGCGGGATCCCCTTCATTGAGCTCATCATCTCAGATTTAGTTCCGGAGGGGTTCCAGGAGCCAGACATGGCCTACTATATGGGGAGGGACGACCCCACGCAACGTGTGCAATGGTTTGAAGATGTCGTTTTCATAAGGCAAATGTCGGAGGCCTTCAAGTGCAGGCTCTTCGCCATCACTCTGAAGTAGAAGGCCAGGGACTGGTTCCACCTATTATCTACGAGTTCAATCTACTGCTTCAAGGACCTGCGATGCGGGTTCTTGCTGACGTCCTCAATGTCCAAGAAGTGGAAGAAGGGATCAAAGTGCTTGTCTGCCATCTAGCAGAGGCCGAATGAGACGCTGGGATGCTATATTGATAGGTTTCAGGAGGAGATTCTACAGGTTCAGGAGATGTCGGGTACACGGTGATGCTTGCCTTCACCCTTGGGTTGAGGCCCAGCTTATTTAGCATGGAGCTGAAGAGAGTTCCCCCCTCTCCTTTGAGGATCTGATGGAGAGGGCGGTGAATGAAATGGAGATTGAGGTGGCCAATCCGGAATTTGCTAAGAAGTTGGCAAAGTTGGCGGAGGATGATGTGAAAGAATCAGGAGCAGGGAGGCAGAGAGAGCAGTGAGAGGAGAGAAGAATAGAAGAACCCAGAGTACAGGGGCAGAGCAAGGTTGGAGGCTGCGAGAGCCGAACAACAGGTTGGGCTGGAGGGCCCGGGAAGGCCACCCTCAAGGACAGGGAGGAGGTTTTCAAGAAAGGGACAACTTTCGAGAGCCAAGGAGGTTCAACCAGCCGTCCTGGAGGCAGGGACAGAGGGTCCCCCTCCCACCGCAGCAGGAAGCTATTGAGATAGTGAGGGGAAGAGGAGGAAAGAGAGGAACTTGGGGGGAGCGATGAGGAGAGTAGGCATGGTGGTGTTGCCCTTCTATGACTTCCACCAGGAAGTGGGTCACGTAAAGGCCACCTGCACAAAATGTTTGGAGATAAGAGAGGCCAGGGGACAAGTCCAGCAGAAGCCGCCCGTAAGGATCGAAGAAGTTCTGCTAGGAGGAGGAGAGGATAGATGTGAGGACCGGGTGGACGTGGGAGCCCGATGAGGGATTGGTGTGATCCATGGGGGTGTGGGGATCGAAGCCACCTATAAGGGGAGCTTCTAAACCATGTATCGAAGGAGCGCCGCCTCAACCTCCTAGACCCCCCATAGGAGGAAAAACATCACTTTTTTTACTGAAGGACATGCCCGACTACGAAGACCCATTCTGTGATGCCTTGGTGATCCAGACGGCGGTAGAGAATTCACGGTCTCCAGGATTATAGTAGACAATAGGAGATCCATGAATATAATCTTCAAGAAATCCTTTGACGAGATGAAGGTGGAGGCTAAGAGGGTTCTAGCCTCAAATGGACCGTTGTTTGGGTTCTCGGCGGGGCAGAAGGAAGTTGAAGGAGGGGTGGGTTGCATATGATGTTGGGGGGGGGGGGGTATTGAGGAACTATCGGTTCTTCATTGTTGAGTCTCCGAGCAGCTATAACATAATCTTTGGACGGCCACTCATCAACGCCTTTCGTTACGTCCCCTCCTTGTTTCATCAGTGCCTAAAGTTCAGCAGTGGAGGAATGCTGGTCAGGATCAGGGGGGATACAAAGGTGGCAAGGCAGTGCTACGTGACTGCCGTCAATACCATTTCCTGGATGGCGAAGGCAGAGGAGCTGGAGAAGGAGATGGCGATGGAGGAGAAAGCTGTGGAGGAGGGAGAGATGAGCTTAGGAGAGGCTGGCGAGAAGATAACAGGGGAAGGAGTGATGAGGCTAGGTGAAATTGGAAGGAAGACTGAGGAGGAGGTTGTGGAGAGAGGAGTGCTGAGCCTGGGTGAGGCTGGAGAGAAGACTGCGGGGGAGCAAGGGGTAGAGGAAGAAGATGGGGGTGAGACCCAGAGGGGTGAAGAAGTGAAGTTATATGTGGAAGGCCTGTTGGAGGAGATGGAGGTTGAGAGGGTAGAAGGTGAGGAGGAGTTGGGAGAAGAGGAGGAAAGAACCGGTAGGGAGCAGTCCCGGCTAGAGCTGGCAGAGGAAGTCATGGAGATGGAAGTCATCAGTAAGGCAGGGAAGATGGAGAGAGTAAGGGTCAGCGGATGCTTGCGCCCAGAAGACCAGGCAAGGATGCGGTAGTGCATCCAAAAGAACGTTGACATCTTTACCTGGAGCGCGGTTGACATGCCGGGCAACGACGCGGATGTGGATTGTCACCATTTGAACCTGGACCCCAAGACACATTCCATTCGCCAGAAGATGAGGACCATCACCACCAAGCTAGAGGAGCCCATCCGTGAGAAGTTTAAGAAGCTTATCGATGTAGGTTTCATCTCGGAGATCCAGTACCCAGGCTGGGTCTCCAATATGGTAATGGTAAAGAAGGGTGATGGGAAGTAGCGCATATGTGTATATGAAAGGGGAAACTAGATCAGATATACTCTAGAGGGGGGGTGAATAGAGTATATGGTGCTTTTTAAAACACAAAGAAAAACTTTTGCAAAGCTTTACAACAATTGTTGTAATGAGTGTAAGCAGGGAAGCATAAATAAAATTAATCACAAAACCAAGCTATGCAGAAACTAAGCACAAGAAAATCTAGGCCAGAAACAAAAAGAAAACATGCAAAACCAGATGACACAAGGAATTATAGTGGTTCCCCAACTTGGGTACATCCACTCTTCTACCACCCTAGGTAGGAATCCACTGCAGGATGAGTTGATCAGGTGTCCTGGGCACCAATGAGCTTTTGATAAGGTGCTCAAAAACCAAAACAGATTTTTTGATCAGGTGTCTTGCCACCAATGAGCTTTTGACAAGGTGCTCAAAAACCAGATTCAAACTTTTGAAGGGAGTTTGAAAAACCCTTTACAGAGTGGGGGTGAGAGAGTGATGGCAGTCTTCTCTTTCTCAATCAACTGAGAAGACTAAGTGGATTGATTTCAAAGCTCCCCCTGAGTCCTTGATCTTCAGGAAGAAGAGCTTTGCTTGAGGGTGATAGGCATTCAAATGTAGAACTCCAGCAATAGATGATTTCAGCAAGCTGAAATGTTGAGTGTCTGGAGTCTTGAGATGATGTTGGCCTTGAACACTTTTAGGGCTGAAGAGATCTGAAGATTTTTGAAAGCTTGATCTCTCTGATGAGTGTTCTTCAGAATTCTTGTTGACAGACTATTTTCAAAAAGTCTCTGTATATTGAGTTGTGTGTCCTCTCCTTGTCAATCTCTTATTTGATTCAAAAACATTCTCTTTTATTCTCTGTGTCTGAATAGGATATTACTCTGTCAAAGATAGTCGTTGGTCTGCATTGATTACAGCCTTTATTGCATAATTTCTTCTAAAGGAAAGTCCACTGATTTGTTCCTTGAAAAATCCCTTGAAACTTGCTCCAGAAGTAAATGAAAATGGCTGACAGATCTTCTGAATTAAATGCAGAATAACTTCTATCTGATTTGAATTTGAATTCTGAAAGATAACTGAAATCGTCGAACTGAGCTCTGCTATCGTCGATCTGAGCTCAGCGAACTGGAAAATGCAAGCAGCAAAGAAATCGTCGATCTGAGCTCAAAGATCGTCGAACTGAGCTCAGAGATAAGGATCCAGTGCAGAGACAAAATCGTCGACCTGAGCTCAGCGATCGTCGAGTGGAGCTCGACGATATTATGAGGTTTGAGCTCAGCGATCGTCGAATGGAGCTCGACGATCTGTCGAAGTAGAGCTAGACGATCGTCGACCGGAGTTCGATGAAACGTCGTGCTGAGCTCGACGATTGGACTTAGTCTCCAGAAAAACTTTGGTCTTCAGGGCAGCTTCCAAACCTAGACTCCTGATCCCTTAGACTCAATTCTAATTGACCTATTAAGCTATACAGAAGGTCAAACACAGATTCCTAGAGACATAGTGATCCTGACCCAAATTAGTAATAGGGTGTTCCAACAATCTCCCCCTATTTGGGTTAGGAAAACTATTTACAGACTTTGGAAACTCAAACAACATCATACAATCAGAAAAACACAAAAACAATAGCAGCTAGACATTACAGAACCATCACAGAGATATATATATATGTCATCCAGATATCAGTCAGAAAAACCAAGAATTGTCACCTTACAGAGTTACTTTTTCTCTTTGCCTTTTACCATCTTGATTTCTCTGTTAGGATTTAAAGCTTCTTGTTTGGATCTGGTGTCATCAGCTGCACCCAAATAAATTTGCTTTGATGTCCTGGGAACCACTGCAGCTGGATGCAACTCCATATACCTGTCTGCATCAAAAAACTTACTGGAGGCATATCTTTCTAGTTCTTTATGTCTTTGTTCTGACATTGTAGATATATTGGAGGTGTCTAGGCCTTGCTCTTTGGCTTTCTTTATCTGGTCTAAAGCAGCCAACTCTTTCATTCTAGCAGTCCAAGCAACAGGATTCTTCTCAGGGTCCTCAAATGGAACAGGTGGCTCATACCTGTTGGAAGAAGTATCTTGAGGAGTCCTGGCAGTCACAGTTTCTCTGAGCTTATAGGGGAATGGAACTGAAGATGTATCAGAAGGAACATGTCCTCCCCTGGAATAAGAGTGCTGCCTGGAATGCCCTTTGGAGTAAACCTGAGTCTCTCTTTGATTTCCCCTATATCCTCCCTTCTAGAGTAAGAGCCCCTAGACTGGCTTTCCCTTTGATATGTTCTAGCATGAGGTTGGTAGGGAGCCTGGCTTCTAGCTGGGCCTGAACTTGCAGAGCTGCCACCTGCACCTGCATCAGGTGGAGGTGGTGGAGGAGGATGAGGGTGCTTGGACTGGGTGGAACCTTTCTCATACTTCCTTTTCTTCTTCATAGCCTTTAGCTGATTCTTAGAGAACTGCATCCAATGCTCAGTAATTGGGCAGTTGTGCAGAATATAGTAAGGAACATCATTATCATCTCTAACTTTGGCAGGTGGAACCCTCTTCATTGCCTTACTTCTTGCCTTCCTTTTCCTTGCAATGGTGGCAGAAGAATCATCAGAAGCAGTGTTGTAGTCATCAGATTCAGAGCTTTGAGCATCATATAAAGCATCAATCCTTTTCATCAAATTTTCTTTCAGTTGAACAACAGCTGATGGGGCAGAAGCAGAAGCAGAAGGAGCAACAGAGACAGATACATCAGCAGACATAACAACAGATACTGGAGCAGCAGTAGAAGCAACACTGGTTATTTCAGGAATTATGGCAGCAGCAGGTTCAGAACCAACAACAACATCTACAGCAGGCTCAAAAACAACAGCCTCTGTCATCAGAAAATCCTGGGGTGTGAGCTCATCAGAAACAATTTGAATGGCAGCAGCAGTTGGAACATTGTCTTCAGCAGCAGCAAGAACAATTTCAGAAACAGATTCAGCCTTTTCTTTATCAGCAGCAGCAGCAGTCATCACTGAGAGTACAAAGGATGAAAGAATGTTTGGGTCACAGCCAGAGAGAGGCACCAGTGCCTTGGACAAATCCTCTGGGGGCAGGACAGCAAGAACTTCTAGCAGACAGCTGTAGAATGCAGGATCAAAGGCTAAGAGCAAAGACCTTAGGTCTATTGCTAAGACTGGAGTAGGCACAACAACTGGAGCAGAAGATACAAGCACAATAGCAGCAGCAGCAGGATCAGAAGCAGAAGCAGCAGCAACAGCAGCATGAAGGCTGGC
Source organism: Platanthera guangdongensis (assembly GCA_039583875.1). NCBI lineage: Eukaryota > Viridiplantae > Streptophyta > Magnoliopsida > Asparagales > Orchidaceae > Platanthera > Platanthera guangdongensis. Next base: position 18,094,293 of record CM077153.1, on the reverse strand, counting down.
TTCATAAGGCATCTCCCCCTGCCTGGATGCAGATACCTCTGTATCAAGGCACACTGCTGGTGGGGCTGCTTGAGGAATGAGGGAGGAAAGCCTGGCAGACAGGGCTGCCACTGACTGTTGTAGAGGAGCTAAGGAGGCCTCCATGAGAAGAGAGAGCCTGGGGGCCAGTAGCTCATACAACTTGTCAGCTAGGGCTGGCAGATCTACATGCTCAATGGCAGGAGCAGAGGTAGAGGGTATTGGGATGGCTGAGGATGCTGGAAGTGGAGTGCTGGATGGTGAAGGGATAGAGGGCTGAGGTGTGGCAATTGTGGAGATGGAGGACAAGGGTATAGATATGGATGGAGTGAATGATGGTTGGTCAAGGATGTGGTGGAGGAGATCTTGGAAAGATGTTGAGGAGGAGGGGAAGTCTGGAGGAGAAGAGGGGGAATCATCCATGTAGGATTCATCCAGAAGGGTGAATGATGGTATGGATGAAGATGAGGTGACATCTGGTGGTGGATAAGAGAACAATGGGTGGAATTGGTCTGCTGGAGGTGATGAAGTGGTTGCTGGGGATGGAATTGAGGTTGGAGATGGGCTGGAGATTATAATGGGAGATGAAGCTGGAGTGGTGGATGGAAGAGGTAGGGTTGGACTGGGAGGAGGAGGAGAAGCAGCACTAGCAGCAGGCAGGTTCTCTGCAGGGGCAGAGACCTGGGGGGAGTGACTCTTTGAGTCCTGGTGCCTGAAGGGGCAGTTGAAGAGGGCCTGCTGGGCTTGCTAATCTGCCTGTCCCATTTCCCAAATAGGGCACAGGAGAGTCTCTTGGAGGCATTGATGTGCACTCCAGAGGAGACCAGCAGAGCAGGGCACTTTGCCTGAAGGAAGACTCCCAGAACTCTTCCAAAATTCACAAAGGTTTTGTTTATCTTTTTCTTTATCAGGTCAAAGAAGACTTCTCCCCAGTTCAGGCTTTTCCTATCTACCAGAGCTCCCATGAGACAGAGCTGATGTCTGGAGATGGTGTCATGTGCAGAATGTTTTGCCAACAGGACCTTGCCTACAACATCTGCCAGGAACCTGTATTCAACTGACAGGTTCCTCTTAAACAACTTGCTAGGGTTTCCCTCAGGATGACCCATCCTGGCAAGTATATCAGAAAATTCTTCTCCAGAAAGTTCAGCAGAGTCTTCACCATTTCTTAAACCAAAAACCTCTGTTAAGACTGTTGGGGTCAGAGGTACCTGGGTGCCAGCAATAGATCCAACAATGGTGTTGTTGTCTAGGTTGTGTGCAGTATATACCCATTCCTTTATTTCATCTGAGGCAAGTTTGAGTCTTGTGGTCATAAGGGCAGATAACTGCTGATCTTTGAATAAACTCAGGATGTCCTGGAAGACTTGATCAGTGGTGTTGAAGGAGTCCAAATCAATGTCAAAACCTGCATCAAATTTCATTGCGGCGAGGACAGCGACTGAGACGGCCATGGTACCTGCAAAAACTTAACAAACAAAACGACCAAGGTAGAACTGTTTGGAGGGAAGAAAATTTTTTTCAGAGAAATTGAAAGCGCAAGAGAGAACGACGGCGAAAAATGAGTTTTATATTAGGGTTCGACGCAGAAATGGAAAGATCGTTGAACTCAGTTCGACGATCGAGGCTTCTAAAGGAATCTGAAGAGACTCCAACATCGTCGATCTCCGTTCGACGATCTGGAAAGGCGTCGAGCTCAGTTCGACGATCGTTCAGGGAACAGAATCGTCGAGCGCCGTTCGACGATCGTTGACCAGAAGAGATAGTTCATACTATCTGAGGAGCGCTGAACTCAGTTCGACGATCCTGGAAATCATCGAACTCCGTTCGACGATCTTGGGGGAAATCGTCGAGCGCAGTTCAGAGATCAGAAAATTCTAGACACTAAGGAAAATCAGAATTTTTGCCTAGTCTTGGTCAATTTTTAGCTTTCAAAATCTTGGATATTATTTAAGACTTCCTCCATCTAACATTCCTAACTGATTTAGGAAGAAGGTGTGTTTCTTTTCATCCAAGGGCTTGGTGAAAATATCTCCCCTTTGTAAATCAGTTGGGATATATTGCAGTTCAATTTTATTCTTTTCAACATTGTCCCTTAAGAAGTGATGCCTAATCTCTATGTGTTTTGTCCTACTATGGAGGACTGGATTTTGAGCTATGGAAATAGCACTTGTATTGTCACAAAATATTTTTGACTTCTCTAAGTTGTAACCATAGTCTAGGAGTTGATTTTGAATCCACAGTATTTGTGAACAACAACTACCTGCAGCCATATATTCAGCTTCAGCAGTTGAAGTTGACACAGATGTTTGTTTCTTGCAAAACCAAGAGACAAGTCTATCACCAAGGAACTGACAAGTTCCACTGGTGCTTTTCCTGTCAATTCTGCATCCAGCATAATCAGCATCAGAGAATCCAGTTAACTCAAATGCTGAATCTTGTGGATACCAGAGACCTAGATTTGGACAACTTTTAACATACCTAAGAATCCTCTTTACTAATGTTAGGTGTGACTCTCTAGGGCTAACTTGGAATCTAGCACATATACATGTAGCAAACATTATATCTGGTCTACTAGCTGTAAGATACAACAGAGAGCCAATCATTGCTCTATATGTTGTCCGATCAACTGGTTTCCCATGTTCATCAGCATCCAATACAGCATTGGTAGGCATGGGTGTTTTCATACAAGATGCCTCAGACATGCCAAATTTCTTAACCAGCTCATTAGCATATTTGGTTTGAGAAATAAAGATGCCTTCAGCATGTTGTTTGACTTGCAATCCTAGAAAGAAGGATAGCTCACCCATGCTACTCATCTCAAATTTAGGATGCATTAGGTTAGAAAACCTTCTGCACAGTTTTGAGTCAGTCGAACCAAAAATGATATCGTCTACATAAATTTGTACTAGTAGGGTATGGGACTTATGGGTTCTAATAAAAAGAGTTTTGTCTACTCTACCCCTTATAAAACCATTTTCCAAGAGAAAGCATGCTAGGGTCTCATACCATGCTCTAGGAGCTTGCTTGAGACCATATAATGCTTTATGTAGTTTAAAAACATAATCAGGGTAAGTTGGAGAGATAAAACCTGGAGGTTGTCTGACATAGACTTCCTCTTTGATGTCTCCATTCAAGAAGGCACTCTTGACATCCATCTGATAAACTTTGAAGCCTTTGTGAGCTTCATAAGCTAGAAAGATTCTGATGGCTTCCAATCTTGCAACAGGTGCAAAAGTCTGGTCGTAGTCAATTCCATCTTCTTGAGAGTATCCCTGAGCAACTAGCCTTGCCTTGTTCCTTATTATTACTCCTTGATCATCCAGTTTATTTCTGAATACCCATTTTGTTCCAACAATGGAATGATCCTTTGGCTTTGGCACTAGTTCCCATACTTTGTTTCTCTCAAATTGATGCAACTCCTCTTGCATGGCAATGATCCAGTGTGGATCTTGCTCTGCATCTTGAATGGACTGAGGCTCAATTTGAGAAAGGAAGCAGGTGTGCAACAGGTTTTGGTTGACCTGATTTCTGGTTTGCACACCAGCTGAGATTTCTCCAATTATTTGGGAAATTGGATGGTCTCTTGATGTTACTAAATCAACAGGGGGTGTTGATTATTCACCAACCTGTGTTGTTGTTTCCTCTTGTGGTACAACAACTGGCTCTTCAAGTGGTGGTTCATTATGTTGAGCATTGCTTTCATCTTCACTGCTTTCTTCTGCTTGAGCAACCTGTAGCTTGTTCATATCTTCAACTAGAGAGTGTTCCTGCAAAGGTTCTATGGTAGAAGAAATCTTCTCCTTGAAAGACATGTTAGTTTCATCAAAAGAAACATGAACAGATTCCTCAATTTTCAATGATGATTTATTATATACCCTATAGGCCTTGCTGATCATGGAGTATCCCAGAAACACTCCTTCATCAGCTTTGGCTTGAAATTTTGCTAGATATTTCTTATCATTATTGTGAATGTAGCAAATGCAACCAAAAATTTTGAAATAGTCAACTTTAGGTTTCTTCCCTTTGAGTAATTCATAGGGAGTCTTTCCCTTCAGTTTATGTATTAGACTTCTGTTCAGCACATAGTTGGAGGTGTTCACTGCCTCTGCCCAGAAGGATAGAGGTAGATGAGCATCTGACAACAATGTAGTGGCAGATTCAATAAGGGTTCTATTTTTCCTTTCAGCTACCTCATTTTGTTGAGGAGTTCTAGGAGCTGAGAAAGTATGTCTGATCCCTTCACTCTGACAGAACTCTTGCATAAGAAGAGAATCAAACTCTGTCCCATGATCACTTCTGATCAGGGCAATGTGAGTATTGAACTCAATCTTTATACATTTGAGAAACTCTGTCAGACACTTAAAGTTATCAGACTTCTTCCTTAGAAAGAACACCCAAGTGAATCTAGAGAAGTCATCTACAATCACCAAAGTGTAGGATTTCCCTCCTAGGCTTTGTACTGTGATGGGTCCAAATAGATCCATGTGTAACAGATACAATATCCTAGGTGAATCACTCTTATTAAGTGACTTGAAACTGTTTTTAATTTGCTTGCCTAATTGACAAGCCTTGCAGAGTCCTTCCTTCTTGTAGGGGCCAGAAGGTAGTCCTCTAACAAGGTTGTCCTTGGATAGCCTAGCAATAGTTCTAAGGTTTAGGTGTCCTAATCTCTTATGCCATAAAACATTTGGTCTACAGACTGAATTGAATAAACAGATATCTATAGTAGTTGAAAGAAAATCTACTAGGTAGATGTTACCTTTCCTTTTACCTGTCAACACAGTTGTGTTGTCCTCTGACTTGATTTTGCATAAGGTTTTGCTGAAGGTCACCTGGTAGCCTTCATCACATAGCTGACTGATGCTGATTAGGTTGTGCTTCAGTCCTTCCACATATGCTACTTTCTTGAAGGTTACAGAACCAATCTGGACTGCTCCATAACCTTTAGTTTGTCCAAAATTGGAGTCACCAAAGATAACCTTGGGTCCAATCTTGGCTCTAAAGGAATTGAGGTTGTCCTTGTTCCCTGTCATGTGCTTAGAGCACCCACTATCCAAATACCATTGCTGGTTAGATGTTGGATAGGTCTTCACCTGCACATAAAGCAATTCACTTGTTTTTGACCCAGTTTACCTTGGGCCTAGGTTGATAACCTTTAAATTCAGAAATGAAGGATATCCCTGGTTGACTCTTATATCCTTCAGGATGATATCTCCTTGGAGGTCAAATCCATTCAGTATAAGGGTTGAAGGCTTGGGATTAAGAACCCTCAGGATACAATTTTGATTTGCCTTTGAGAAATTTTCCAGAGCTCTGACCTCTGTTCGACGATCTTGGAGCTGAGTTCGACGATCTTGGGTCAGATCGTCGAGCTCCGTTCGACGGTCGACTATGGGTGAGATCAGGTATATGAGATCGTCGAGCAGCGTTCGACGACTTTGGCTGAGATCGTCGATCTGCGTTCGACGATTTTTCCTGAGGTCGTCGAGCTGCGTTCGGCGATCGTCGATCTTCATTCGGCGATCGTCGATCTCCGTTCGACGATTTGTGCTGGACTTTAGTTTTCTGAGGCAAATCAGAATTTTTCCTGGCAACCTCTACAACTCCCTTTCCCTTGTCAGAAATGAACTTGATAGGCGTTGTTAGAACAATAGGTTGGCTGGATGAGGCACCCAAGCCCAGTGTACTGTTGAATCTTGAGTTCACTGTGCTTGTGATGTCCATCAGCTTGATGCTTCTCCCATTTAGAGATTCTTCAAGCTTCTTGGCCTCAGAGAGCTCACTCTTCAGTGAAGCTATCTGTTCCCTATAGTTCTCCAACTCCTGAGAGAGTTTGAGGTTTTCTGATTTTAAAACATTTTGTTCAGATAATTGATTTCTGAGAGAGATGATCTCTTTCTCAGACTTTAGCAGGTCTAAACATAGTGCTTTAAATTCAAGTTTAAAATCTTCTGAAGTAAAATCAAAAGAGCTGATTACCTGATCTTCTTCAGGTTGAGTCTCTGAGTCTGACTCTGACTCCTCTTCCTCTGAGTTGTGTTGTGAGGCATTGATTGCCATCATGCAGAACTCCTTTTCCTCTGCATTATCCTCATCATCACTTGAGCTGGAAGAGGCTTCTGACTCCTCTTCAGTCTCACTCCAGGATTCAGCAACAAATCCTTTCCTTGTGTGCTTATTTTTGCTGGAAGAGGGTTTGCTATTGCCACTCCTTTTGGAGTCTTTCTCCTTTCTTCTTTCTTTTCTGTCCCTTCTGTCCTTGTTCTTGTTTTCTGGACAGTCAGGAACTATATGCCCTGGTTTCCTGCAACCAAAGCAAATGATGTCTTTGCTATTGCCAATGGACTTGTCATACCTTGGCTTATCCTGCTCCTTGTATGATCTTCTTCTGAAGTCCTTTCTGGCCATCTTATAGAATCTTTTGGCCAACAAGCTGAGAAGTTCATCATTGCCTGTTCCTTTTTCTTCAGGCAGATCTTCAGTTGCCTTGAATGCTATAGTCTTCTCCTTTCTTGTGGCTGGTGAAGCAGCCTTCTGTTCTTCTTCTCTGTTCTTGATGAGTAGCTCATAAGATTTGAGCTTACCCAACAAGGCTTCAGTGGTGATCTCATTCAGACTTCTGGCATCTTTAATTGGCCAGATTCTTGAATCCCAAGTGCTGGGGAAGCACATTAGGATCTTGTCATTAAGTTCTGTCAGTGAGATCTCTTTGTCTAATGTCCTCAGTTCACTGACAATTAGACTCAGTCTGTTGTACATATCTCCCACTGACTCTGTTTCTCCCTTCTTGAAGTTCTCATATTGGGAGATGAGATGGGATCTTCTGTCCTTTCTCTCATCAGCTGAGCCAGAGACAATTTCTGAGAGCTTGTCCCAAATTTCCTTGGCTGAATTGCATTCAACTACTTTTTGAAAAATATCATCTGACATTGTCTGAGCTAAAATGTTCATTGCCTTGACATCAGCTACTTTCCACTTTTTGATGTCAGCATCTGTTCCTGATGGAGGTGGAACAGCATTTGTGCTTGTGCCCTCTGGAGGTCTTGGACACACTGTCAAAACAGAATTAAAAATGTCTTCGTCAATAGAATTCATGTAGAGTCTAATCCTTGCTTTCCAAAGTGCAAACTTTGACAGATTGCACACTGGAGGTCTGGTGCTAGCATAATCTTTGTTTTGGGCCATGACTTGTGCAAGCTAGATCTAATAATGAAATATAAAAGAAGGATCTAGATTGGGATCTTGGGGTTCAGGTGTTAGCCTGTACAACCAAACAGATATGGTATGTTTAACCAACCTCGCTTTGATACCAATTGAAAGGGAAAACTAGATCAGATATACTCTAGAGGGGGGTGAATAGAGTATATGGTGCTTTTTAAAACACAAAGAAAAACTTTTGCAAAGCTTTACAATAATTGTTGTAATGTTTGTAAGCAGGGAAGCAGAAATAAAATTAATCACAAAACCAAGCTATGCAGAAACTAAGCACAAGAAAATCTAGGCCAGAAACAAAAAGAAAACATGCAAAACCAGATGACACAAGGAATTATAGTGGTTCCCCAACTTGGGTACATCCACTCTTCTACCACCCTAGGTAGGAATCCACTGCAGGATGAGTTGATCAGGTGTCCTGGGCACCAATGAGCTTTTGATAAGGTGCTCAAAAACCAAAACAGATTTTTTGATCAGGTGTCTTGCCACCAATAAGCTTTTGACAAGGTGCTCAAAAACCAGATTCAAACTTTTGAAGGGAGTTTGAAAAACCCTTTACAGAGTGGGGGTGAGAGAGTGATGGCAGTCTTCTCTTTCTCAATCAACTGAGAAGACTAAGTGGATTGATTTCAAAGCTCCCCCTGAGTCCTTGATCTTCAGGAAGAAGAGCTTTGCTTGAGGGTGATAGGCCTTCAAATGTAGAACTCCAGCAATAGATGATTTCAGCAAGCTGAAATGTTGAGTGTCTGGAGTCTTGAGATGATGTTGGCCTTGAACACTTTTAGGGCTGAAGAGATCTGAAGATTTTTGAAAGCTTGATCTCTCTGATGAGTGTTCTTCAAAATTCTTGTTGACAGACTATTTTCAAAAAGTCTCTGTATATTGAGTTGTGTGTCCTCTCCTTGTCAATCTCTTATTTGATTCAAAAACATTCTCTTTTATTCTCTGTGTCTGAATATGATATTACTCTGTCAAAGATAGCCGTTGGTCTACATTGATTACAGCCTTTATTGCATAATTTCTTCTAAAGGAAAGTCCACTGATTTGTTCCTTGAAAAATCCCTTGAAACTTGCTCCAGAAGTAAATGAAAACGGCTGGCAGATCTTCTGAATTAAATGCAGAATAACTTCTATCTGATTTGAATTTGAATTCTGAAAGATAACTGAAATCGTCGAACTGAGCTCTGCTATCGTCGATCTGAGCTCAGCGAACTGGAAAATGCAAGCAGCAAAGAAATCGTCGATCTGAGCTCAAAGATCGTCGAACTGAGCTCAGAGATAAGGATCCAGTGCAGAGACAAAATCGTCGACCTGAGCTCAGCGATCGTCGAGTGGAGCTCGACGATATTATGAGGTTTGAGCTCAGCGATCGTCGAATGGAGCTCGACGATCTGTCGAAGTAGAGCTAGACGATCGTCGACCGAAGTTCGACGAAACGTCGTGCTGAGCTCGACGATTGGACTTAGTCTCCAGAAAAACTTTGGTCTTCAGGGCAGCTTCCAAACCTAGACTCCTGATCCCTTAGACTCAATTCTAATTGACCTATTAAGCTATACAGAAGGTCAAACACAGATTCCTAGAGACATAATGATCCTGACCCAAATTAGTAATAGGGTGTTCCAACAGTATATTTCTCTTTATTGACTAAATCATACCCTAAGGATTGCTACCCAATGCCTCGGATTGACGCACTGGTTGATTCAACCGTCAGTTTTTCTATTATGAGTTTTTTGGATGATTTTTCAGGTTATCACCAGATCCGTATGCATCCCCCCTCCCCCCCGACGTCAAGGATGTCTCCTTCATCATAAGGGAGGGATGCTTCAACTACAAAATGATGCCCTTCGGGCTAAAGAACGCGGGGGCTACGTACCATCAAATGAGTGATTGTGTAAAAGTTCACTTTAGGATTGCTAATGATCTAGAGGGGGTGAATAGGTCCAATTTAAATTATTGCACCCCTTTTTAAATCAGAGTACTAATCAAGATAAACTAAATAATAATTATGAAAATAAACATAGCTTAACAATTCAGCACATACAGCACAATGCACACAGATTTATAGTGGTTTCCCAATTTATGGGTACATCCACTTTCCCCCTTCCCCTATCTAATAATGAACTAGATTCGACCAAACTCCTTCTTTTTTCTTTACTCAGATCTTTAGATCTTATAGCTCAGAGCCCACCCGGCTCCTATAACTCAGACTATACAAGTCTTACCACTCAGGTCACTAAGATCCTACTCCTCAAGTTCTTCCCAAGAACTCTACCTCAGAATAAATCCTCACTCCTACTTCTCAGGAAACACCTGCCCTACACCTTAGAGAATTTTCAACTTCTCCTACCTCAAGCAATCCTAGCCCTACCTCAGCATTTATAGCACAGGCTTACAAAAAGAATGAGAATAATTCTCCTCCACTCAGATCTACAGGTATATCTTACAATAAAAGTAGGTAAAAGAAAAATTGAGTTACAAAGTGTCACCCAGCAAGAGAGATCTGAGTAACAGCTTCTTGATCTGATCTTGATGAATGTGCTTCCTTTGATCTTTTTCAAGATAGATCTGATCAACCCTTCTTAGCTTTTCAAAGCTTCTTGAAGTAGAAATTGGGGTTGATCTTAGGTTGGAGATATGTTGAAGATGATTCTTGATCAGATCACTCTCCACCTTCTAAATTGTAGTTGATCCTTCAGTCTTTTTTTCTTCACAAAATTGTGCTGCTTCTTCTTCTTTTTCCTCTTCTGTTTTCTTCTTTCTCCCTGTATATGTTTTTTTAATCTCAATCAGATCTTTTGAAGACTAGATTCCTTTAAATAGGCTCTGATAGGAGTAACTGACTGATCCGGTTAATAACGGACATCTGACAGTTCTGACAGTTGTCAGTACCTCCGTCTTGATTTCTGTGCTTAGGAAACATGTCTGCTGAATTGTTGAACCTTGGCGATTAAATGTGTCGACACAAGTCCTTGATGTCGACACTGCTCTTGTAGTGGTGTCGAAAAACTTTTGAATGTGTCGACATAGCTCTTCAACTTGTCTCGACACAACTTATATGAAATGTGTCGACACAAGTCCTGTGTGTCGACACAGTTGTCTTCAGTCTTGACACAAAGTAAATAGAGTGTGTCGACACTATTCTTGAGTGTCGACACAGTTATATCCAGTCTCAACACAGCTTGAGTAGAGTGTGTCGACACTAGTCCTGAGTATCGACATAGTTGTCTTTAGTCTCAACACAGTGTGTCGACACAGTTGTCCTTAGTGTTGACACAACTTTTCTTTGTCTCGACGCAACTTCTTCAGTGTGTGTCAACACTAGTCCTGAGTGTCTCGACACATTGTACTTAGCTTTATTTACCTGCACACACAAACTTAACATCCATCAAATACAATAATGTGTATATCATTGAGCTGAGAAGACTTCTTTAAAACAAGTACATTGAGACCAATGTTCTCAACAATCTCCCCCTATTTGGAGAAGTCATAACCCTAATTCAATGATATACAATATGGTACCACAAAGTAATGATAAAGATATTTAATCACCAGTGTAGTTCAGTATGTAAAATAACATAGATAATTACACGTATTTAACAAAAATACTGAACAAAAGATAAGGCAAACAATTTCAGTCCTAATTAATAACAAATAAAATGTTGAATGACTCAGGATTTCCATTAATCGCTTTTCATAAAGTTTTCTGATACAAGTTTTTACAGATTAAGTTTTCCATAAGAAAATAGAAAAACTAAGAATATCCTAAGGCAGCTCAGGTTCCTTGATAACTATGTCTTTCCCAGAATGTATCTTAGCTTTCACTTCGAGCACTTTGTCCTCAACAACTGCCTTTTCTTTGTCATTCTTAGCTTTAGCTTTAGCAATAGCTTCTTCTTTCAGCCTTTGCCTCTCAAAGTAATGATATGGCTTAGGGAAATATTTGCTGGGCTCTATAAACTTAGTAGGAAGCTTTCCTCTCTTCATATCTTGTCTGAATTTTTGAATAACACCTTGCTGCTTCAAGTATTTCGCACACTCCTATTTTGAATACCATTTCCCTCTATTTGTGATGTTAGCATTTACAGCCTTCCATGCAGTAAGAATTATGGATCTGGAGGTTGGACCCCATTGCTCAAAACCAGGTTTAGTATAAGCTAGTTCTATAAACCTTTTCTTTGATAACTTAGCTTCTATCTCTGGAGCAGGAGATGTCATGTCCACTTTCTCATATATTATATTCTTATCTAAGCCATTAGGAGGACTGTACATGTGTTGGACAGTTGCTTGAATGGATTCAAAATTGGCTGGTGCTTTAGGATGAAAGAATGCAGCAAGCGATGCTTCAAGTTCTGGTGGTTGTTGACAACCAGATTCAGTTGTTTGATCACCCTCATACCATAGGGGAGGAAAGCCTAAGGTGTCTCTAATATTATTTGCTATCCAGGTAGCTTGTTCAGTACTGGCCTTAATCATTACTCTCTCCCCCTTTATGACTTCTCTTTCAATATGATCTCTGAGATCATTCTTATGAAATCTGACATGTCCATCAAGGTAATTTACACCTGAAGTCACAATATTCTTCACCCTTAGTAAATTGTTGTCCAAGTTTTTGAAGGAATTTTTGATGTCCTTAATGAGAGACTCTGAATGACTTTGTAGTTTGTTATTGATATCTATGCCAGTAGAATCAATTTTGGTTTCCAAAGCAGTGGTTTGAGTCTTAATTTCTCCTAATGTTGTTTCATGCATCACAATTAGATTTTAATTCAATCAATTTTGATTTTTAAGGACACAACCTTGCTTGATTGCCACAACATCTTGTAGTTGCTTGTCTTCCTGTTGTTGCTTGGCCAGATAGACTACTGTATGTGCTCCTTTCTCAAAGAATGAAGTCATTTCAGTTTTCAAGAGATTAACTTCAAACCTTATGGACTTGATGTCTTGAGCTAGCTGAAATTGCAACTCTTTGCTTCTTTCGTTTACATATTTCTGAAGATCTTCTCTTTGCTTATCAAGCGTGATCTGTAGTTGAACTAGCAAAGAACTATGCTCCATTGTAGGAACTGATGGTGGTCTAGATTGATGATATTGCTTATAGCTCTTGCTCCTCTTCTTAATTTTAGAAAATTTTCTTTTCTTTAGTTGAGAAGCTTCAGCATCCTCAAATTCAGAAGAACGGACTTCTTCAATTTGAGGTGTCTGTTTAGTTTTCTCAGTATCAGAGGCCAACTCCCCATCAATCCTTGTACCTTCCTTATCAATATTGATATTGTCTATGGTATTGTCTGCAAGCTGAACTTCAGCATCAGGTATCTCAAGCTGATAATCTACAATTCTCTCCTCCTGGTTGTTTTATTCTTTTAACATAAGAACTTCTTCTTCATTCTCTTGTTCAGTGATTTGATGTTCAGGATCTTTGGATTGCTCTAGGTCCTAAACAACATCCATTATTATTGTAGTTCCAATATCTGGAATGTTCTCCCCCTCAGCCAGTTCTCTATCAGAAATGTTTTCCCCCTACACTTGTACATTGTTCTCAGCGGAAAGCCTAGGGGAACTGCCTTGTTCTTGCACTGCATTATCATCTGAACTGAAGTGTACCTCTTCGTCAGAATCACTAGAGGATACAACTTCCTCCACCACAGATTTTTTTCCTTTACCACTTTTATCCTTTGAGGTTCTGATGTCTCTTTAGTCAAGACTCTGTCCTATCTAGATAGGATTCTCAGGTCCATTCTCCTCATATGATTTATCTTAGTTCCATTTTTTTGATTGATATTATCTGGGATGACCTTTACCAAATATAAACTAATTATTCTACCCATATTGTGTTTCTGTATTCCTTCTGCTATCTTATCAAACACCACCCTATTCCAGTCAGTGGTGATCTTGAAGATAATTCTTGTCATCAAGTTAAACTTCACTTTAAAAATCCTTTCATGTGCTGCAGTCTTGCAGAGGAGCACCTTCCCAACTATTTCAGATAAGAATTTTCCTTAGGAATTCATTCCCTTCCTGTTTAAAGAATTTCCAAAACTTATGGTTGGAGCTAGTCGACACCAATCTAGGGCCTCAGCTATCTTGCTTGAATCCAGTTCATCATCCTGTGCAGTTCTTGGAATCTGAAAGACTATGGCTAGTCTTTTAGTTGTTAGCTTTATCCTTTCTCCATTAACAAATGATTTTATCGTGTCTGACTTAGGGTTTAATGAGGCATTAGAATAAAACTCAGAAACTTCTTTCTTTCAAATTTTTGTTGGTTCTGAAATAAGATACTCCAGACCAGCCTCATTTACTAGGACAATCACCTTCTTTATACCATCAGAAGCGGAATTGAATGCATTGCGCACCAGCTCGTAACACTCGTTGATGTTGTCGTCCATCTTTGGTGTCGTTCTTGTTGAAAGAACTTCAGTCTGGGAGGTGTCGACTATGGAGTTCTAGGTCTCGACACACAGTGATCAGTCTCTCAAGATTTCTGGCAAACGAAGTCGACAAAACCTAATACCTCCTATTTATAGTATCAGTCTTTTGAATGTGAAAAGGCACGCTACATTTAGTAATTTTCACATTATTTGGAAATATCTGGTGTCGACAAAGAAGACCTAATCTGTCGTGATGTGTCGTCATAAGTCGACACAAGATTTATGTTTCTCGACACAGACCTTAAGGTCTCGACACTAAATTTTAATGTCTCGACACATATCTGTTAATCAGTGTCTACACATAGTCCAGTGTCTCGACACATATCCGCTAATCAGTGTCGACACATAGTCTCATGTCTCGACACACCTTTTCTAATAGTGTCGACACACACTCTGGTGTCTTGATATAATTATTTGACTTAGACAAATTTTGTGTTCTGAATAATATTTCTTAACTTAATTGAAGTTTTTCTTATTTTTTTAAGAATTGTACAAACTTTTGTTACAATTAATTGGAAGTATTTATTCAATATTCAACATGCCTAGTTCAAATTTAAAATGATTGAACTTACTTTCATCTAGAGGTTTTGTAAAAATGTCAGCAACTTGTCTTTCTATTGGAGTATACTGTAAGCTTATATTTCTTTTTGAATATTCTCTCTGAGAAAGTGATATCTAATTTCTATATATTTAGTTTTACTGTGAGAAACAAAATTATTAGCAATAGAAATTGCACTAGTTGAATCACAAAACATAATAGATTTACTTAGTTGTATACTGTAATCCAGTAGTTGATGTTGAGTCCACAACAACTGTGCATAGAAACTCCCAACAAATATGTACTCTCATTCTACTGTAGAGATAATAACACTTGTTTGTTTCTTGCTACTCCAACTGATAAGTCTTTTCCCTAGAAACTGGCAAGTTCTAGAAGTGCTTTTTCTGTCTTCTTTACACCCTGTAAAATCTCAATCTGTGTACCCAATAAGTTCAAAATCACTATCCCTAGGATACCAAAGTCCAAGATTGGGTGTGCCCTTAAGATATCTAAGTATTCTCTTAAGAGCAGTATAATGAGACTCTTTGGGACATGCTTGATACCTAGCACAGAGACATGTTGAGAACATAATATCTGTCCTACTAGCAGTTAAATATAGGAGTGATCTAATGATGCCTCTATACAAGGTTTCATCAAATAGTTTTCCAGATTCATCCTTATGTAGTGACACTACAGAACCCATTGGAGTTCTCATGGTAGAAGAATTCTCCATACCATATCTCTTAATCAACTCCTTAGTGAACTTAGATTGAGAGATGGGTATTTCATCCTCAAATTGTCTAACTTGGAATCCCAAAAAGAACTTTAGCTCACCCATGTTGCTCATTTCAAACTTGCCTTACATAAGCCTCACAAATTTGCTACATAACATCTCATTAGTAGACCCAAAGATTATGTCATCTACATAAATCTGGACTAAGATGCTTGAACCTTTGATGTTTCTAAGGAATAGTGTCTTATCTATCTTTTCCCTAAAAAACTTGTTCTCTATACGAAAGGTATATATACAGGGTCTCATACCAGGCTCTAGGTGCCTATTTTAGCCGATACAAAGCCTTGTGCAATCTGAAAACATAGTTTTTATGTTTAAGGTCAACAAAACCTGGTGGCTGCTCCACATAGACTTCCTTCTTTAGTGTACCATTAAGGAATGCTGACTTTACATCCATCTGGTAGACCTTGTATCCTCTGAATACTGTATGGGTTAAAAACAATCTTATGGCTTCTGGCCTAGCTACAGGTGCAAAGGTTTGGACATAATCTAGACCTTCCTCTTGTCTATATCCTTTAGCCACTAATCTTGCTTTGTTCTTAACTATAACCCCATATTCATCTAATTTATTTCTATAAATCCACTTAGTGCCTATGATATTGTGATCACTAGGTCTAGGAACTAGACACCAGACTTTACATCTCTCAAATTTATCTAGCTCTTCTTGCATAGACAAAATCCAGTTGGTATCTGAATTGGCTTCTTCAAACCTATTAGGTTCTACCTGAGAGAGAAAACTAGAGTATAAAACCTCATTGTGATGTCTACTTCTAGTAGTCACTCCTAATCTGACATCACCTATTATTTGATCTATAGGATGATCTCTAAGGTGTCTAACTGCTACTGGAAGGTATCTATCATCACCTAGTACCGCAGGAGGATTAGGGTGATTCTCTTCATCCCCTTGAGTAGTTGTAGTATCATCTACAGGAATTTTTACATTGTCTCTAATGTCTAACTCTATGTTAGGTGAGTCACTTATTTTTAGCCTTTTCAATCTAAAGTTTACAACACCTAGACTAGAGCTGTTAGAGATCTTATTACATAAAACAGATGATTCATCAAACTCTACATTAATAGATACTTCTACAACCTGATGCTTCAAGTTGTAGATCATGTATGCTTTGCTATGAAGACTATACCCTACAAAGATTCCTTCATATAATTTATCTGAGAACTTGGTTAGATAACTTTTCTCATTATCCAGAACATAGCACTCACTACAAAAACTTTTAAAGTAGGACAGAGTTGGTTTTCTGCCTTTCATTAGTTCATAGGAAGTCTTGTTGTGATACTTATTAAACAATGCTCTATTTTGAACATAGCATGCTGTGTTTACAACCTCAGCCCAGAAATATTTTGGGAGAGATGAATCACTCAGTATTGTTCTGGCAACCTCAATAAGAGTTCTATTTTTTTCTCTCAGCAACTCCATTTTGCTGTGGTGTTCTTGGAGAGGAGAACTCCTAAAAGATTCCTAGTTCCTTATAGAAATTTGTCATCCTTTCAGATTGAAATTTTGTACCATTGTCACTTCTAAGATTGACCACAGAACATCCCATCTCATTCTGAATTTGTTTGATAAAGTTAGCAAAGATGCCTAGTGTTTCGGAGTTTCTCCTTAAGAAGAATGCCCAAACAAACCTGGAGTGATCATACACTATCACATAGGTATAGGACTGTACACCCAAACTAAGAACTTGCATAGGACCAAATAGATTCATATGAAGTAAGTACATACACCTCTTAGTGTCTTTGGACCGAATGCTCTTAAAGGAGACTTTTTCTTGTTTGCATTTTTTGACATGCAGGACATAAGCCTTCTTTGGAGCATTTTAGTTGTGGACTATTTCTGACTAAATCCATAGAGAATAGTTTACTCATAGCTTTGTAGTTTAAGTAAGCCAGCCTCTTGTGCCACTGTACACACAAAGTGTCTTTCTCACTGGCTACAAGACATACAGGTGATTGTTCATTAATACTAAGGAAATTTAGAAAATAAATGTTCTCATTCCTAGTGCTTGACAAGATGGTCACTTGAATTCCTTATCAAACACTAGCCATTGTGTAAAACAATTTCATATCTTATTTCACAAAGCTGACTTATGCTTATCAAATTGTGGTTCAATCCTTCCACATAAGTAACATTAGTGATGGTAACTAGACCATTAGAAATGTTACCATATCCCTTGGTGAGTCCTTTCTATGACCCTCCAAAGATGACTTTTGGTACATTCGTAATTGGTGTGTAATCTCTTAGTAAACTCCTTGATCCAGTCATATGTCTGGAACATCCACTATCCAAGTACCATACTAGCCTATTAGTGGTACTTGGCTCTACCTGCAAACAAAAATTTAGTTCACCTTAGGAATCCAACAAGTTTGGGGCCTTGGTTCCTGTTAGGTTTTGCTGTGTGAAACACAACAGTCTTTATAAATAAAGCTGGTTGAAACTTATATGAAGGAGTTGTTGGATTATACTGACAATTTAGGGCAAAATGCCCAACCTTCCCACAACACCAACACTCAAATATGTTGTATCTTCTCTTTGGTTGGACATTTGAAGTTTTTCTTTTGTGTAACACAGAATTGTCATCCAATTTCCAAGGTAGAGGTGCAAAATTCACACACTTACCTTTCAGATTTAAGTGAGATACATTGGGATCAGCTCCAAGAATTCGTTGGCTTCTTGGATTGATAACCTTTTGTGGTGGTTCTTGCCCTAGATTGCCTTTTGATATCTGATCCTTCTAGTAAGGCTCTTTATTGACCTTACTGGTAGAGAACTCATACATCATGTGTCCAGGAACACATGATCTCAAGCATCTCTTGGAAGGCAGATACTCGACTGGTTGCCTATCTGGACCACTTGGAGTTTTACCCTTGGGTACAGACTTCTTATTAAACTTCTTATTCTTACCATACCCTACACCGCTTCTAAATGGTGCAGAAAAGGTATCTATGATAACTAACACTGACTAAGGTTTTGAGAATTGAGTCAGGAGCTGTCTTTCCTGAGCAGGCTTTGCTTCCAGGTCTTTGACAGTCTTGGCCTGTTTTATTATCACCTCTGCCTGGTTATCTATCTTGTTAGTTAATTCTATAAGTTTCAGTTTTTGTAGGTCCAACTTTGTGTTAACACTTATCAACTGAGAAGATACTCCTCTCAAGGATTCTAAATCTCTGGCCTGATCCTTAGCAAGTTGTTTGCTTGCAATCAAGGCCTTTAGTAACTTTCCATATCTGTTGATAAGGGAGTTAAACTCTGCTTCAATGTCTGAATCATGTTCTTTATTATTAGAAGAGTGTGAACATGATTCATTTTCTGATGTAGAAAAAGAGTCTGAGGCTAAACTATGAGAGATTGATTTTACCTTAGCAGGATCTGAACAATCCTGATCTTCTTCTCCAGGTTGAATTTCCTCAATAGCCAACAGGCCCATGAGAGCCTCCTCCTCTTCTGATCTAGATGAACTAGTCTCATTGTCAGACAATGTCAACCGCCTTTTTGCCAAGAAACTTTTGTCAGCCTTCTTGTGTTGTCCATCCTTCAAGTTCTCTGACTTTTTCTCCTTTCTTTTTGCTGGGCAATCAGCTATGACATGCCCTTTTCTGTTGCAACAATAACACACTATATTAGTTTTAATGTATTTGTCCTGAGTAGTGCCATACCTATCCCTAGAATTCTTCTTCATGGGTTTCTCTGGATGATTGATATTTTGTGAGAAGAGTCTCCAGCTTGACCCTTCCACCTACCTTATTTTTTTCTCCTTAACATCTTCTTGATCTGTCTAGAGAAGAGAGACAGTTCCTCCTCAGTTAGTTTCCCTTCTATTGAGGATGATTCTAAACACTCAGAAGCAGTTTCCAATTTTCTAAGAGAGTTGGCTTCTCTCTGACTTTTCTTGATAACTCATCCTTTAGAGCCAAAGTCCTTTCTCTATTGTGTGCTCTGGCTGATTCTTCTTAAGACTTTCTGAGATTGAGTTGTAACTCATGAGACAACAGCTTTCCATATAGGGCCTGGGGTTCTACGTTAGCAAAGTTTCTCATTTCTCTAATGGCACAGATCTTAATGTCCCATTTCTTATTCAGGGACCTCAATAACTTGTCATTAAGTTCAGAATTTGTAAAACTTCTGCCATAAGTCCTCAGGTTTTTTACAATTCTGAAGAACTTTTCAAAACATTCAGCCATTGAATCTTTCTTATCTTGTCTGAAGGCTTCATACTGTTGATTTAACAGAGATTTTTTATTATCTCTGACCTCTTCAGTTCCTTCAATGTAAATTATCAAAGACACCTGCATTTCCTTGGCAGTCTTGCAATGAATCAGATTCTGAAAAGTGGAATCATCTATTGCACTTACTATTATATTTTGAGCTCTCTTATCTATAGAGTCCAGAATGATTTCATCCTTATCCATTTCCATGTAACTCGTGGGTGTCTTGATATTTGCATCAAGAACTAACACTTTCATGAGAATGAAAGGTCCTTCAATCATTGTGATGTATATTCTTGGATCTGCTGCCTCCATGAATGATCTGACTCTTTTTTTCCATATTCCAAAGTTTTCTTTGGAGTAGATTGGGAGCTTAATGGAATTGTTTTCCGTCTGGGACATGGTAGATCTTTCTCTATAATCCTTTGGATTCTCACTAGGCTATTATGCCCCTTTTTTTAGTGAAGCTCCCTCTGATACCAATTATAAAAGTTCACTCTCAGATTGTTAATGACCTTGAGGGGGTGAATAGATCCAATTTAAATTATTGCACCCCTTTTTTAATCAGAGTACTAATCAAGATAAACTAAACAACAATTATGAAAATGAACACAGCTTAACAATTCATCACACACAACACAATGCACACAGATTTATAGTGGTTCTCTAATTTATAGATACATCCACTTTCCCCCTTCGTCTATCTAGCAATGAACTAGATTCGGCCAAACTCCTTCTCTTTCCTTTACTCAGATCTTTAGATCTTATAGCTTAGAGCCCACCCGACTCCTACAACTCAGACTATACAAGTCTTACCACTCAGATCACCAAGATCCTACTCCTCAAGTTCTTCCCAAGAACTCTACCTCAGAATGAATCCTCACTCCTACTTCTCTGGCAACACATGCCCTACACATCAGAGAATTTCCATCTTCTCCTACCTCAAGCAATCCCAGCCCTACCTCAGCCTTTATAGCACAAGCTTACAAAAAGAATGAGAATAATTCTCCTCCACTCAGATCTACAAGTAGATCTTATAATAAAAGTAGGTAAAAGAAAAATTGAGTTTCAAAGTGTCACCCAGCAAGAGAGATCTGAGTAACAGCTTCTTGATCAGATCTTGATGAATGTGCTTCCTTTGATCTTTGTCAAGATGGATCTGATCAACCCTTCTTAGATTTTCAAAGCTTCTTGATGTGGACATTGGGGTTGATCTTAGGCTGGATAGTTGTTGAAGATGATTCTTGATCAGATCACTCTCCACCTTCTAAATTATAGCTGATCCTTCAGTCTATTTGTCTTCACAAAATTGTTCTGCTTCTTCTTTTTCATCTTTTGTTTTCTTATTTATCTTTGTGTATGTTTTTCAATCTCAATCAGATCTTTTGAAGACTAGATTCCTTTAAATAGGCTCTGATAGGAGTAACCGGCTGATCCGGGTAATAACGGACATCTGATAGTTCTGATAGTTGTCAGTACCTCCGCCTTGATTTCCGTACTTAGGAAACATGTCAGCTGAAATGTTGAACCTTGGCTGTTAAATGTGCCGACACAAGTCTTGGGTGTCGACACTGCTCATGTAGTGGTGTCAACAAACTTCTGAATGTGTCGACATAGCTCTTCAACTTGTCTCGACACAACTTATGGGAAATGTGACGACACAAGTCGTGTATGTCGACACAGTTATCTTCAGTCTCGACACAGGGTAAATAGAGTGTGTCGACACTAGTCCTGAGTGTTGACACAGTTGTCTCCAGTCTCGACACAGCTTGAATAGAGTGTGTCGACACTAGCCCTTAATGTCGACATAGTTATCTTTAGTCTCGACACAGTGTGTCGACACAGTTGTCCTTAGTGTCGACACAGCTTTTCTTTATCTCGACGCAACTTGTTAAGTGTGTGTCAACACTAGTCCTGAGTGTCTCGACACATTGTACTTAGCTTTATTTACCAACACATAGAAACTTAACATCCATCAAATACAACAATGTGTATATCATTGAGTTGAGAAGACTTCTTCAAAATAAGTACATTGAGACTAATGTACTCAAAAGATCGAGTGTTTAAAAACCAGAGGGGTAGGAACCTGAAGGTCTACGTAGATGATCTTATGGTAAAGAGCAGGGATGTGGGCTCACACCTACTTGACTTGGAGGAGACGTTCGCGACCCTGCAAAAGTTCAAGATGAGGCTAAACCCCCAGAAGTGTGTCTTTGGGGCAAGCCATGGAAAACCAAGGAGGTTCAACGCTTGACGGGTAAGCTGGCCGGGCCGAGTCAATTTCTCTCCCGTTCCGGGGAGAAGTGCTCACCCTTCTTCAAAACGCTTCGGGGGAACCAAAAGTTTGAGTGGATGGAGGAATGTGAGGAGGCTTTCCGGGCCTTGAAGGCTCAACTATCCCAAGCGCCGCTCCTATAGAGCCTGAAGGAGGGAGAGGACCTAACCATGTACCTTGTGGTAGGAGCGGAGGCTGTGAGTTCCGTTTTGGTAAGGGAAGAAGGTAAGAGACAGTTACCCATATACTACGTCAGTAGGATCTTGAAGAAGCCTGAGCTGCACTATCCCATCCTAGAGAAGTTGGCTTTCTCTCTTATCGTCTCGGCCAGGAAGCTCAGGCCATATTTTTAAGCTCACTCAATTAAGGTGGTGACCAACCACCCATTACGCAAGATCTTTGAGGGGGTGGAATACTCAGGGTGGTTGGCCAAGTGGTCCATTGAGCTCAGCGAGTTTGATGTCTCCTTCGTGTCAAGGCTCTCTATCAAGGCACAAACAGTGGCTGACTTCTTGGCTGACTATGTCATAGAGCAGGATGGGGAGGAAGCACTGCCAAGGGAAGCATGGAAGATGTTTGTTGACGGAGCCTCGGTGAAGCACTCCCGGGGGGATGGGTAGTATTGGTAAGCCCTCAAGGGGTCACCATAGAGCAAGTAGTGGCGCTACATTTCCCGGTCACGAACAATCAGGCAGAGTATGAGGCTGTCTTAGCTGTGTTGTGGTTGGCTAAGGAGCTCGTGGTTCACAACGTAGAAGTGCTCACAGATTCACTAGTGGTGGCATCACAGATCAGGGGAGAATATGAAGCCCACCCTCCAGAAGTACTTGTCCAAGGCGAGGGTGATTATTGGTGGGTTCTGAGCATTCTCAATTCAGCACGTACGTAGGGAAGAGAATGAAGCAGCTGGCCGATTGGCCAAGTTTGGACCTGGGGGGGACCTTAATCGAGCTATTTCATCCAGCAATCAAGGAGGGGGAGCTGATGGAAGTGGATCGACAACCCTCACGGGTGGATCCCTTCATAACAATCTTCACTACAGGCAGCCTTCCTGAGGAGACCAAGGAGGCGAAAGGCTTTCAACACAAAGCGGCTCATTATCTTATGCATAAAGGGGGGTTACATAGGAAGATGTTGTCAGGCCTCTTGGCATGTTGTGTGGCGGAGGAGGAAGTTCCAAGGATTCTGAAAGAAGTACACTCCAGCGAATGTGGTAGTCATTCGGGGGGTAGGACATTGGAAGTAAGGGTGGTTAGGCAGGGGTATTTCTGGCCTTACTTGAGGAAGGATTCGTCGGAGTTTGTGAAGTGGTGTCAAAAGTGTCTGCTATACTCCCCCTCCAACTCCTGCCCGCTCAAAGGCTCTGAAGCATCACGGCGCCATGGCCTTTCGCCATCTGGGGAATGGACTTTGTTGGGTCGTCCCCCCCGGAGAGCGGGCAGAGAAGGTTCCTCTTGGTTATGATCGACTATTTCTCAAAGTGGCTGGAGGTCAAAGCGTTGACCAAGGTAACCTCCCAGGTCATCAAAAACTTTATTTAGGGAGAGATTATCTGTAGGCCCGGGTTACCTCAGGCCATTGTCACGGACAATGAGCCATAATTCGTAAGTGAGGAATTCATCGACTTCTGTAACCAGTCGGGGATCGACCTCAGGTTTGCCTCCATCTACCACCCCAGGAGTAACGTCCAAGTGGAGGTGGCAAACAAAATCATAGTGAACATGTGCAAGATGAAGGTGGATAACTTAAGGGGGAGTTGGGTGGAGCAACTCTCCTCGGTGTTGTGGGCTCTGCAAACTACCCCAAACACGGCCACTGGAGAGTGCCCCTTCAAGTTGTCGCATGGGTGTGAGGCGTTCTTGCCCGTGGAATTTGAGGTCTTATCCCCGCGAGTTGTGGCTGTTGGCAAAGGAGATGAGGGATGGATGGAAGAAAATGAGGGGGAGCTATGGCTCTCGCTGGACATGATCGAGGAACTCCACAACGTGGCCGCCGTCGGGTAGGAGAAGATCAAACGAAGGATGGCGAAGTACTTTGACAAGCATGTTAGGATAAAGAAGTTCAAAGAGGGGGATCGGGTCTTGAAGAAGGTCGACGCCGCCGGAAGGTCGGCAGCAGTTGACAAGCTCAACCCCAATTGGGAGGGACCCTACATTGTAGAAAGGGTCCTGGGGTCGGGGGGATACCACCTCCAGAATGTTGAAAGGGTATCCATGAGCCACACATGGAGTGGTAATGACCTGAAGCTTTTTTATCCTTAGCATGGATAAGATTGCATGTTTTACTATGATAGTTATTATAAAGATTGTTTCTCCACAGGTTGTGAAGTGTTTGTGGTTTTGGGCGGCCTCGGGTAGACCCGCTGTCCAGGATCTCACTAGCTGACAGGTCCGTAGGCTCACCTGGGGGGGTAAGGGAATACCCCGAGAGGATCCCACTGCTCAGGCTCTCATTAGCTGGCAGAGTTGGAAGGAGCACTCGACCCTGAGTAGACCCACTGTCAGGCTCCTACTAGCTGACAGGGCCGTAGGCTTACTTGGGGGGAAACGTGAAAGGATTGTGGTAATTTGCAAGACCCCGAGAGGATCCCGCTGCTCAGGCTCTCATTAACTGGCAGGGCTGGAAGGTGCACTCGGCCCTGGGTTGACCTGCTGTCTAGGCTCTTACTAGCTGGCAGTTCTGCAGGCTCGCCTGGGTGGTAAGGGAATACCCTGAGAGAATCTCGCTGCTCAAGCTCTCATTAGCTGGCAGGGCTGGAAGGCGCACTCGTACTCAAGTAGAAACCCTACCAGGCTCCCACTAGCTGGCAGGATCGTAGGCTCGCTTGGGGGGAAAGGGAGAAAGTAGTGTGTTAATTTGCAAGATCCCAAGAGGATCCCGTTGCTCAGGCTCTCATTAGCTGGTAGGGCTGGAAGGCACACTCGGCACCGGGTAGATCCGTTGTCTAGGCTCTCACTAGCTGGCAGGTCTGTAGGCTTGGCTGGAGGGTAAGGGAATTCCCCGAGAGGATCCGGCTGCTCAGGCTCTCATTAGTTGGCAGGGCTGGAAGGCGCACTCGGCCCCGAGTAGACCCGCTGTCAGGCTCCCGCTAGCTGGCAGTGTCGTAGGCTCACTTGGGGGGGAAAGGGAGAAAGGATTGTGGTATCTTGCAAGACCCCAAGTAGACCCATTGTTAGGCTCTCACAAGTTGATAGGGCCGTAGGCTCGCTTGGGGGAGAAGAAAAAAGGGATTTTTTTTGTTTTTAAGTGGTCCTAGGTGGACCCGATGACCAGGCTCACATCAAGCAGATAGGGCTGTTGAAATCGTGATGGCGTTACGAAGCTCTTGATAACAAGTTTCCAGAACAACTAACACCAGTCCTGAGTAAGGATGCGATAACCCAGATCCCTCTCGGTAAGGCTCTCGGTCTACCTCTCTCGGCAGGGCTCTCGTTAGGGCTCTCGACATACTACTCTCGGCAGGGCTCTTGGCAGGACTTTTAGCATGTCCTTATGGCAGATTTTACTTAGTTAACTTTTCAAACGGGCGGGGGTCACCAACTAAGAATCAAGGGCTTGCGAAAAAGCAACAAACACGCGAGAGGAGAGGAAGTGCGCGAAAAACAACAACTATTTTGGCAAAAAGATAGATCCCTTCAATATTATAGTTGTTACATCGACTTGGGGGATCTCGCCCCTTACAAAAAAAAGAGACGTTTACAAAAAGGAAAAAATTACAAGGTAAAAACCAAAAAGCAGAGGCCATCGGTCAGAGCCATTGGAGGTCCCGCTAAAGCTCTCATCGGTGGCCTCGCTGGAGGATTTGCTGTCGGACCTGTCTCCCTGGCCAAGGTCCAGTGCCTCGTCTCCCTGAGATCCTCCCTCTCCGGCATGTTTCGGGATGGGATCGAATAGCCAAGGCAGGAGTCCTCTAGCGGTAAGGGTCTCGTCACCTTCGTCCAAGACTCTTGAGTCCCGCAGCACATCGATCACCATTTCGCATGCCTTCTACATGTTCTGCTGCATCATCACCTCAATATCGTATTCAGATAAGTAATGGCTTTTGAGACTCTCGTCCAGGGAGGGCGGGGGTGTCACCTTGACCCCTTACGTAACTTTGAGCTCCACCTTTAGCAGCTTATTCTCGCATTTGAGGTTGGCCACCTTTGCCCGCAACAACTAGGCCTGACCGGAATCCTGCGAGGAATCCAGATTTAGAACTAGTAAGAGATCACGGTAAGAGGGAAGGCCTATGATAGCTTACATACCTCAGCTTTCGGGCACATGGAGAGAAGTTATTGGGAAGCCGACAATTCGGCCTTCAAGGTGGCCACTTCAGCCGCAGTGACATCCCTCGCCTTGAGCATGTCGACAAGGTTGCGCTCGATGGTGAGGGTGTGATGCCCAGACATATGCGAGAGCTGGACTGCACGAAGTTGGGCTTGGGCGGTGTCATAGACGAGGGCCCGGGTAGTCATCCGATCGAACGTGTCGGCATCCTCCCGACCTTAAAGCCTATAGCCCAGCACAAAGGCATCGCCAGTGATCGTATCCTGCTCCCTCCATGAGGGGAGAAGTGTGGAGAGCGTGATGCGGTTGGAGGTATGGTCCCACTGGATCAAAGGCTGGCCCTCCACATCTAGGTATTTCTCGTCGAAGCCAAAATTTCGGTGCCCTTTCAGCATCGGCTTGGGTGGGATCTCGGCAGGGAACTCTGCAGCAGGCCCAATGGTATCCGTCTTGCCTGCGACTAAAGGGTCTTGGAGGGGATCTCGGTAACTTCCCCTACCACAATCATTTTCCCGACAGCTGGAGGGTTTTCGGCCGGAGTTACGGCCGGAGTTACGGCCGGAGTCTCGACAACGAACTTGCCCTTGTCCGCCACACTTAACTTCTTGGCGGGAGCAGAAGGAGGGGTGTTGGGCTTCTGCTTTCTACTGCTGGGGGAGAATGAGGAGCCAGGCTCCTTTCGGCAGGCCTGAGTGGCAGACTTGGCGAGATCCAGGGTGCTGGCAAAATCCCTGGCCTCGTCGAAGGGTTGGCGATGAGGAATTCCCCGTTCACCTGCGAAAGGCCTTAATGATTAAAAGTTCGTAACTCTTGTCCAAGGGTTGCGTGAGAGGGCTGGAAAGGTACCTTCCCCAGGAGGAACTGGCTGAAGAGATTCTTCGTCTCGTCGTAGGAACGGAACGTCGAAGGCCTTCGTCCCGAAGAACTCGACCAGAGAGCTCTCTCGCCCTCCAAGGATGGGGGCATATAAGTAGCCTCGTCATACTGAATGGGTGTGAGGGGTTTGTTGTCGAAAGGGCCGGAGATGAATATGAACCTCTGCGCCCAGTGGTGATGTTTGTTGGCGAGACCCTCTGTCTTCACCAACTATCCGGAAAGGAAGACTGAACCTCCGTTGGCCCTGAAGTTAAACAGCTTCCGAAATACGGGCAGACTAAATTCGATCCTCTTCGCACGCATGTAGCAGGCGAAAGCCACGAGCATGGCGACAGAGTTGGGATTGAGCTGGGCGGACACTACCCCGTAATAGTGCAGGGCCTCGCACACTTCCGACCAAAGAGGTAGACGGAACCCTACCTCAAAGTGCTCCAAGGGGATGACGAGCTCCACTTCGGGCGCGAGGTTTACCCTGTCATGGTTCCCAAGGTTTCGCACGACAAACCCCGGAGGGATATAATTCTCGGTTATTGTGAGGAATTCTGCCTGCGTGAGCCGGCAGGGGGAAGCTGTGATCTAAGAATGTCTGCACGCACCGTGAGCGGCCCTTGGTCTCGCCAGGCATGGTGATGAAGGGATAGATAAAGAAGGGGTTGATGAGCGAGAAGATCTAAGTTGCAGAGGATAACCTGAGAAGGGCACGGGGGAAGACGAAACGCAGAATCAGAAAGGAGTAAATGCGGTGGGTGGAGGCATCTATTTATAGAAAGAGAAGTAATAATTAGGGAGATCTAATGGGGCGGTGGTTGACAGATTTTGACAGTTGTCTCTTCGTTTTCCACCCCGCCTCATCGACGTCTCTCGCACCTATAGATAACGAAGAGCCTCCGAGATGGATCACGGGTAAGAGCAAGGCAGCATATATATATATATATATATATATATATATATATATATATATATATATATATATATATATATATATATATATATATAATGAAAAGAAGTGCGAGAACCAAGCACTCGGTAGATAAATAAAATAAAAACATATAGAAAAGTGTCGTGGGGGTCTTGCTAGACGAGAACCCTACAAAAGCAAAAGTCAAACAACATTACACAAATGTCTTGTGGATACATCGGGGGAAGGGTAGGCTGAGGGGTGGGGATGGGTAACGCGAGATCCTTCACGGTTCAATATTGCTCCCAGCGCCATCGGCCGCGACCTCGCCTTCCCGATCTGGGCGGCAACCGCAGGTAGTGGTAGGCGGTGAGGGCGGTGAGCCCCTGGTTAGCCAAGCGTAATTGATCTCGCACTCACGCAATATGCCACCCGGGGGAGGTCTCCTCACACTCCACCTGACGCTCCTGCTCGCCGAAAAGATGGGTGTAGTCCCTCTCAATCACTGACATCCGCCATACTACTGAATTTTCAAGGTTTGACAACGACAGTGAGTCGGCTTGGCGCATCCCAATGAGCTTCATCAAGACTTTGGTAATCCGCCTTCGCTAGATTCTGCCGTTCCCCTCGGCGTCAAGATACTCCTCCATGTTGCTGGGGTAAGGCAGGGGCGATATCACCTCCCCCTCTTCACTCACTTCCTCCTCTTCATCCTCTTCCTCCTCTATAACTACCGGATCTAGAAGGGAAAATTGGGTCAAAGTCAAATTAGATCCAAGAGATTAGGCATGGGGCCGCTTACCTATAACAGGAGGTGGGATCTCGGTGATAGATTGGCGAGAAGGGCCAGGCTTACCTTTCGCACCCTTCGCGCCATACCCAAAGGGCAGATGAATCGGCTTACCCCGTCTCGGATGGTGCCTCACGTGCTCCCGAGTGTTGCTCACGACCACCTGGATGGGGGCGGTACCTTCTTCCGCCAACTACCGAGACCCTGGCGCGGGAGCGTCTACTGCGGTTATAACCCTCCCTAGCGAGAAGGGGTGGTCGGCTACGTTGTTAACGGGAGCATTTAGCATTGGATCTTAAGGGCTCCGCTGGATGAGCCTGGGGTTATCGATGTCGGGAGCTGCAAGGAAATGAGTTAGCGAGAGAAAGGCAAGCCATGCAGGATAATTTAAAGGGAAAATCTACTGGGCTGGATCTGGGTAGTCGGGGGGTGGCCTCCGAAACCAGCATCGGGTTCACGCTCGGTGGATGGATCAGTTCGGTATCTGCCGGAAGGTTCTCGACAGTAGCTTCAGGGGCCTATCAGTAAGAAGGGAAACATGTCAAACATAACAAATAGTAATACCCCAAAAAGTGAGGAGTGATAAATACCTCTCGTAGGGGGGACTGATTCTCAACATGGTCAAGGGCCGAGGTGGGTGAGGCAAGAGCTTTCTTGGAGTGGTCTCACCTGACCTATTTGGCTTTCCTTTTCTTCTGTCGGGAAGGCGTACTGGCTGGCCTTTTCTCCGTATGGGATGGAGCGCTGGTTGGCTTCTCGCGCATGAGCCGTGGGGCAACCCCGGCGCAGTTGGCACGTGCTTTCGCCTGAGCCGCTACAAGGCGGGCTTTGAGTTCTTTCGAGAGGAACTTCTCCTTACGCTTGGCATACATTTTGACAATCTTGCGGGGCTGAAGTGCAAGACAATAACAATGACAGTGACCTGGAGATTGGTTTGGCGGCATATATATGCACACCGGGCCAGAGTAGGGGCCCGCCCAAGATTTCCTGCCAGGTCAACAAGCACCCACCGAATATTAGGGGTTCAACGTGTCTTTCCGAGCGCAAGACTAGCTCTCAAAGAGTAGGGATTATGTACAACCCCATATTCACTGGGTGGGACCAAGATGCCCCAAGGACCCGGATTGGGCTAAGTTTTGGGCTAAAATTGGATGAGATAAGAAAGTGGGTGGGAGGGCTCTCGTGGTTTGTTGGCGGGAAGGCTCTCTCCTGGGGTCGAGTAATGCCATTTCGTCGAGCGCCATTCATCGAACGTTATTCGTCGAACACCATTTTGTCGAGCGCCATTCGTCGAACGTTATTCATTGAACGCTATTCGTTGAACGTTATTCGGCGAACGCCATTCGTCGAGCGTTATTCGTCGAACACCATTCATCAAACATTATACGTCGAACGCATATTCGGCAAACTGGACCTTCGACTTAAGTTATTTTCATCGAGCAGGTTTAGGTTAGGCCATAGCTCAACCACGGCAGGCGGGAAGGCTCCCGCCCTGGGCAGGCGAAATGGCTCGCGCCTCAGGTTGGCATAAGCCCATCAACCCTCGGCATTGAGTGATGTTTCTCCACTCAACGCCCCTTCAGTTTTTTTGGTTCTCGCGCGGGGTAGGTGGGAAGGCTCGTGCTCAGTGTGAGCAGGGTTCCCGCAGAGCTCAGTAGGAAGAACTTCTTCCAAATGGGACTCAGACCTAAAATTACCTAAATACCCCTAGGTCTGCATTTAGCTCCTCAGTACAGCGGAGTTTGGCTATTGCAAGACCAATCCTGGGGCTTTTTAGTAATTTTAGGGCAGCAGAATTACGCTTTTTTGCATACCATATATTGAAAATATATAAATAGACCCACAGGTTACCTCAGAAGGCAGATTTTTTCATACTCTTATTTTTCCTTTTAGAGCTTTCTGAGGTACTCCTAGCCCAGCAATTGGCTTTGGAGGGGAAGCGCTCAGAGAACTTTTGGGTTAGAGGAGGGACTTCCCAGCTGAGGCTTTGGGTTAGTTATTTGTCCTTTAGCATTAGTCAGGAGTTGAGGTTTGAGATAAATAGGTCTCAGCTACACCCTTTGGTCCGAACTCTCTAAGCCAGTTTTTGGCTTCAACAAACTTGATTTGCTATTCCCGGCCACTTGAGCCGCTGCCAACGCCAGCGATTATTACCACCACCTCCGTTGAGGTGGTGGCTAACGTTTCCCGACGACATGGCCATTGGAGGCAGCTCCTCTAGCAAACCCGAGCAAGAAAAAAATCTCAGAAATATTCCCTCAATCTCTCATGACATCAGGCTCAATTGAGCCTGATTTCTCTCCTAAAGGATCTAGATGACTAGAACAGTGGGAGGGGAGGAGAAACAGACCTGGATGCGAGTTTGGCGGATGGTGCGGTGGTGGTGCGCCATGGCCGACAACTTCTCCAGCGATCTAGCTCATTTCCTGGATATGCCGGCTAACTCCTTGCCGGCTGCGATTTCCACTCCCCAGGGTTCACTGAAGGTGATGGTAGGATTGGTTTTGGCTGGGAGTGGCTGGTTTTGTGGTTTGCTTAAGGGGGTGTCCGACCATGAGCATAGGAAGCTCCTCCTTTCTGTTAAGTGGCCACCAGCCCCTAATTCTTGCTGGAAAATGGCTTGGGAACTCAGCCACAGGCTTGGGCAGAGGGAAGGAGGGCCAAGTGGCCTCCATTACCCCTTCTCCTCTTTTCTCTCTCTTCCCTTTACCCAAAATCCATAAAATTCCCCCTTGCATGTCACTACCCTCCAAAGTTAGAGGGTAGGGGCTGTAAACGTGCACTTGGACTGGTCATGGGCCATGGCTCATGGGCCTAACCAATTGGGAATGGGCTTGGCCTCTCTTTTCCTTCTTTAGGCTTCATGTTGACTTGTTGACTTTTTGGGTTGACTTGGTCAACTTGATGAGTGGGCTGGCCCCACTTGATGGTCATGGAATTTATGGCATCATGAAACATGGGTTGGGCCATGATGATGACCCACTTGGGCTAATTGGGCCTATGTGTGTGTTTTGACCAAATTAGGGTTAAGGTTGACTTTGGTCAATTTGGTCCAATGGGTGGCCCCATGGTGGTGTCTTGGGTGCACTTAGATTTATTTTAGGGTTAAGGACATATTCGTGGGGCCAATGTGTACCTATGGTTTCACCTTGGGCTAGTTTAACCTTAGTTGGCTTGAACCCCATAGTGGGCCCCTTGTGTATCCATCCTAATTCCTTGGGTCAAACATTTCCTAACCCCACTCACCCACCACATGTCCTAACATAATCTAAGTTTAGGGGTCAAGTAGGAAAGTGGATGTTACAAATCCCAATAAACAAAAAAATAATTTCATTCCTGAAATTCAAGTTCGGGTTTACGGGGTTTCTATGCATAAGAATTTTAAGAAACTTTCAAACATAATTAAAATATACCTAAGACGAAAAGCTTCGGGTGCCGTTCATGCATCAGATCCATCGGCTCCCAGGTGTGCTCCTCCCATCCGTGGTTAGACCAAAATACATTGACCAAGGAAATTTTCTTCTTCCGCAGCACTCGAATCGTCGTATCATCGATCCAGACCGGTTCCAAACGAACTGATCTATCAGGTGATACGGGGCCTGTTGTAGTGGTAATATGCTACTCTAGCTGATGTAGAGCTCTCCAAAGTGAGTAGACGTGTAAGACGTCATACAGGGTCCATAACTCTGGCAGCAGCTCTAGCCGGTAAGTTAAAGGACTGATCCGCTCCAGGATGAAGTATGGTCCCATATATCGAGGGTTGGGCTTCTTGTGCCTCTGCACCCATGAAACACCGTGCACTAGACATATCTTCAAGAATACCCTGTCTCCCACCTAGAACTCCACCTTCTGATGCCTCACATCGTAGTACTTATCCTGCCTACTATGTGCCTCCAGCATCCGATCCCTGATCAGCCGTATCTGTGCATCTGTATCCTCAATGTAATCTGACCGAAGTGTCTTGGGATCCTCATACTGGATCCAAGATAGCGGCGTCCGACGCTTCCATCCATAAAAGGACTAATATGGTGACATCCCAATGCTCGGCTGGTGATTGTTGTTGTAGGAGAACTCTATCGGCGACAACAGTCTCTCCCAGGGCTTCCCTGTATCCAGTATACATAAGTGCAGTAGATCCTCTATGGTCCAAATGGTCCGCTCCGTCTGACCATTAGTCTGGGGGTGGAAGGCGGTGCTGAAAGCAAGCTGAGAAACTAAGTACACCTGCACCGCTCTCCACTCCGTAGAGGTGAACTGACCATCATGGTCTGAGATAATCGTCTTGGGGATATCATGGTACCTGACGAACTGCTCCACAAACAACCTCACTAAAACTGCAACTGGGTTGTCCTTCCTGATCGGTATGAACCGGGCCACCTTGGTTAATCTATCGACAATGACCCAAATAGAATCGTGCCGAGAGTGAGAGTGAGGCAATCGGCGTACGAAGTCCATAGCTATGTCCTCGAACTTCCACTCTGGTAGCGGTAATGGTTGTAGTAGTCCTCTTGGGCTCTTGCATTCTGCCTTCTCCTATTGGCAGGTCTCGTAGTGTGTTACATAAAATATGATTTCTCTCTTCATCCCAGGCCAGTACATGCTCCTCCGCAGGTCCACTGTCATCTTGGTGATACTGGGGTGCACTGAGCACTGAGAACAGCATGCCTCACTGAGTATATCCTCCTGGATACCACCTCATCCGAGTATATAAACTCGGCCGTGGAAATGAACATGGTCGTCACGCAATGAATAATACTCTGACTTGCCCCCTTCTAGGGACCTGAACACCGGCTCCAAAGGTGCATCTAGTCTTGATGCGCTCTCATATATCACACTCAAGAATCAAGGAGTTCAAGTACTCCCCATAGATCCCTGGATCGGACTTGAAAATGACAGAAATGCTTATATCCTCTAGCATCTGCACCAACTCCATAGCCATCACCCAAGGCTCCAGTCCAGTAGTACCGGCTCTCCTGCTCAAGGCATCTGCCACAGTGTTCGCCATCCCCGGGTGATAATGCATGGTGTACTCATAGTCGCACAAAAACTCAAGCCATCTTCTCTGGCGTTAGTTCAGATCCTTCTGTATGTCAACATACTTGAGGTTCTTATGATCTGAGAAGATGTCACAATAAACCCCGTATAAGTAATGCCTCTGAATCTTCAACGCAAATACTACTGCCCCGAGCTCTAAATCATGTACGGGGTAGTTCTGCTCGTGTTTATTCAGCTATCTCGAGGCATATGCAATGACGTGTCCATGCTGCATCAAGACTGTACCCATCCCCTGATATGATGAGTCGGTATAAATCTGAAATCCTTCCTTCCCAGATGAAAGTGCAAGGATGGGGGAGGACATGAGCCCGTCCTTCAATTCATGAAATGCTGCCTCCCACTTCTCAGTCCATATAAAAGTGGCATCCTTCTTCATCAAGGACATGAGGGGAAGTGCTATCCTCGATAACCCCTCCACGAACTTACGATAATATCCTGCTAGTCCCAAGAAACTGCGAATATCTGAAGCGAACTTTGGTCGCGGCCAATCTCTAACTGTCTGAACCATGGCTGGGTCCATAGCCAACCTGGTTCCACTGATGGTATGCCCCCAAAATGCCACCTCCTACAGCCAAAGTTAGCACTTGGAGAACTTTGCGTACATCTAATGCTCCCTCAGCTTGCCCAACACCAGTGCCAAATGCTGGGTATGCTCCTCTCTTGTCCAAGAGTAAATCAAGACGTCGTCAATGAAAACTATGACAAATCTATCCAGATATGGCTCGAAGATACAGTTCATCAAACTTATGAATGCGGAGCCCAAAGGGCATCACCGTGAACTCATATAAACTATATCTGGAACTGAAAGACGTCTTTAGGTTGTCCTCCTAAATCCGCTGCTGATAGTATCCAGACTTCAAATGCAGCTTGGAGAACCAAAAGGCTCCATGTAGCTCATCAAAAAGCTCATCTATCCAGGGCAGCGGGTATGTGTTCCATACCGTCAACCAGTTCAGCTCTCGGTAGTTGATGCAGAGCCGCAACAATCCATCCTTCTCATTAACAAATAGTAGTGGTACACTCCAAGGTGATGAGCTTGGTCGGACAAAACCTGACTCCACAAGCTCCTGCAACTGGATCTTGAACTCTACTAGTTCCTTGGGGGCTATCCTGTACGGTGCCCGAGACATGGGTCTCGCTCCCAACACCAACTGAATCCGGAAGTCCATATCTCTAGCAGGTGGCAATCAAGGCAATTTCTTCGGGAATACGTCAGAGAAATCCCAAACCACTGGGATATAAATAATAGAAGCTTCCGTTCTCTCCATCTCGAAGCAGATCAAGTATACCTCATCCCACTGCTCATGGGCCTTGACAGCCTGTACAGATGATAATAGAAGATGGGAGATATGCTTAATACTTTCAATGGTGATGTGGGAATCCCCATGCCGTAAGGTGATCCTCCTCGAAGGGCAATTGATCCGGGCGTGGTTCCATTGCAACGAAGCCATGCCCAATATCAGATCGAAGTCTGACATTCTCAAAATCGTCACCTGCGCTTGGAATACCTTCCCTCTGATCTTTGCCTCCATGTTGCATGTTGAGGATGTTAGAATCTCTGATCCGTCTGGTATACAAACCCTTCTAGTCTCGTAGGTGAATTGGTCCATGCCTTCCAGTCCCTCCACGAAAGTCTCAGATACGAACAAGTGCGCAGCAATAGTATCGAATAAGGTATGAGCGAGATTTCTGCTGATAAAGACTATACCTGAGGTTTTGTTTTAGTTAAATTGGGGTGATTATTTTACGAGGTAGAAGTACTATAATTAAAATTTTAAATTCAATAGCATTTAAGTACCTGTGATGACCTTCTCGGGGTTTCTTGTCTTGGCAAGGTCCAATGCATACATCTGCTCCCGTCCTCGACCTCTACCATGAGGTCCTCGGCCTCGTCCTCAGTGTGCTGGAGGTAGAGCTGTAACAGTTCCTGTTCTACTAAAATCATGAACCGAAGCACTAAGGTAACTGTTCTTCAAATTAGAACCTAAACTTTATTTGGTTTGACCGGTTCTGGTTCCGGTTCCAGCTTGATTTTTGGAACAGTCGTGTCAATGGTTCCGGTTCAACAAGAACCAAAATCAAACCAGTCACTAACGATTCGGTCTGGTTTCATGTGGTTCCAAGTAAAACCAAAATAAAGCTTGGCAAAATGAAATAAAAGCAGGCTACAAATAAAAAGCTAAAAAGAACATTGAAATAGAAATAATTATGTTGTGCACTTCTCGACGGTCTTTTCAACGATCGGTGGGATAGTATCAATCGCCTTCCTATGCGTGTAAACATACCATCTATGTAGCACGGGGATGGAAACGGGATACGAGATACGATACGAAATGGATACGGGAAATGTGATTATTTAAAAAAATTAGGATACGAGAAACATTTTTAATTATTTTTAATTATTTTAATATAAGTATTAATTAATATAAGAATAAGACAACTAACAAACTATTTGTACTTATCTTGAATTGTAACGAAAAAAATTAATAAGACTATATTATATATCATTGATATTTTATATAATGCTATAAATAACATTCAAGGAAACAAACATCATAACGAAAAATCTATCACATGTCCACATCAATACATCATTACATCAATTGAGAGCATTGTTTTGTTACATTCACATGCAAAATATCAAGTATAAAAATTAAACATTCTCTCCAATAGTATCAACTTCATCATCTTCTTCAATAATCAAGAGCTCCAATCTTTGTTCATCAAGCGATAGATTAGCTATCTCCAGTGTACCTACATTTTCGAATGACTTGAAGCCATCGCCCGCAATATCCCACAATGTAGACTCTCCTTCATTGTATTTTTGATCTCTTCTAAAAAGAAGATGAAGATTGCTATGAATATTTATTAAATCTGCACGTTGTGGTGACATTCTATTCCTTTTCATTGAATGGATAAAGGAGCAAGTACTCTAATTTCTCTCGACGCATGAAGAAGATGATGGTTGTACTAATAACTTCAATGTAATGGTTTGAAGCGAAGGGGCCAGCGAGCCAGAAGAAGTATCAGAAGAAGAAGTACCAGAAGAAGATGCACCAGAAGAAGAACAAGAAGAAGAAGAAGAAGTACCATAAGAAGAAGAAGAAGAAGAAGTACTAGAAGAAGGAGAAGTACCAGAAGAAGAAGTACCAAAATAAAAAGAAGTACATGCGGGAATCGGGAGCGGAACACCTGCGAGATCGGGAGCGGAACAGGAAAAATGAAATACACGAGCGGAATATGAAATATATATCTCACAGAATCGCAGAATCACGTATCCCCCTTGCGGGATACGCGATTCCGAAAAATAAAATATATATTTTTTAAAAAATGTGTTTTTGTTGGAACCCTATTACTGATTTGGGCTAGGATCATTATTATTTGTTTAGTATGATTAGTTTGACCCAATATGTATAGTCTAGGGTCATAGGTTTATTTCCAGGGTTGCACCTTCAAAAGGATTCCAGAGAAGTTCAGTTCGACGAATGCAGAATTCTGGTCGACGAAAGCTGATCTCAGTTCGACGAACATCGAACCCAGTTCGACGAACTTAGAGTTCTACCTCTGAGTTAAGCTCGATGAACTTTGGGCTCCGTTCGATGAATGCTGATCACAACTCAGCACCTCAGCTCGACGAACTCCAGGCTCAGCTCGACGAACTCCAGGCTATGTTTGACGAACTCCAGGCACAGTTCGATGTTTTCCAGGCTCAGTTCGACTAATTCTTGCAGTGTTCAGACAGTGTTATTTACTAAAGGCGGAATGATTTTAAATGACTTAATTATTTCAGTTACACTCTGATATTTAATGCTAAAATATTCTTAATGAATATAGTCATTTTCTGACATCATTAAATATGAATTTTCACAGAGTTATTATTCTTATTAATTCCTAAGGGCAGTTAGAAATCTCAGAGATTCTTCAGACGTTTCAAAGTATGGTTTTAAATTCAAATATTTGAAATCTTCTCAGAGATTATAAATTTAGAAGATTACTGCCTCAAATGTGTTACACACCTACGCAATACTAACTTAGAGTTTAAGGGATACATTTTTACAGATCAACATATTCTTATCAGATTTTCTGCTTCAGTATTTCAGTGCAACATCTTCAAATTATCAGCAACTTGAAGGCCTACACCCTGAAGAAAAGTATCCCCTCCTGATCTCAAATCTCTACTCAACTCAGGGGGAGATTTTTTGCTTCAACAACATCCACTAAAGTCTTCTTAGAGATAGCTAACAGAGAAGACAACATCAATTTTTTTTTCTTTCCAAACAGTGTACAGGGTTATAACTACCTTCAAAAGTTAATCTCTTGGTTCATAAGTCACCTGATCAAAATACTTAGCTTGATTTTTGGGAACCTGATTAAAAGCTCAAAGGGTTGCTAGATCTCCCTTAGAAAATAGATATTCTGGTGGCAGGGCACCTGATCAAAAAATTGTAGTGGATTCCTACCATGGTGGTAGAAGAGTGGATGTACCCAGATTTATTGGGGAACCACTATAAAATTTCTTGTGTTACCTGCAGAACTCGCCTATGGGCGAGCAACAAAGATACTCGCCTCTGTGAATTCTCCAATCCCACCTATACTCACCTATGGGCGAGTAACAAGGAACCTCACCAACTTACGAACGGGACACCTGCGAGTTTATTTGGAGCTCTATGTATGAAACTCGCTAGAGCATATCGCCATCTGGAACTCACCTGCATGAACTCGCTCGCATATACTCGCTAACTGAAGTCATTATCTGGAACTCACCTAAGGAGGTCGTGATCTAGAACTCGCTTATGAGCGAGTAATAGGTAAGTTCTCCCCATGAAGCCATCGAGCTTGAAAGTCGTCATCGTGAAGTAGCCTATGGGAGAGTAACCAGGAAACTCGCCCACTTTGCCGAGAACACACCCACCTTGCCGAGTGCTCGCGAGTTCCTGCCTTTGGTCTCCAGCTCTCCATCTTAAGCTATGAAGTCTTCTCGTAAAAAATTCTTCCTCGCTACTATCCACGCTCACCGCACCAAGTGTTGAAGCCAGGAAAATTCCCAACCTCAGAAATAGGATCAAGGCTACCGAAGGTTACTGATTCTACGATCTGACATCACAATTCAAATGGCTAGCAAGAGAGAGAGGAAAATATCTATAAGCACACCCCAAGTGCTCCAGCAGGGAGGTCTAACCACGTACCCGGAAGTTTGGGAGAAACTTCCACTCCATGACCAAAAGGCTGTGCGAGGTACTAAGCAAGCATAGACTGGGCGAGTATCCACTTGGGGGCACCTTAGCCACTTTCTAAAGTGCCATTTCTAGTACCCATGGGGTGCTATTTATAGAGAAATCATGGGGGGGTATAGGCGAGTATCCAGCTTCTGCCAGCGAGTTCCAAGGATACTCGACCATACTCGCGAGTTACTCACTCAAGCCCGCCTCTGCTCGCCACAGCTCGTCATAGCTCGCCTCTGCTCACCCAAGCTCGCCACTGCTCGCCCAAGCTCGCCACTGCTCGCCCAAGCTCGCCCAAGCTCGCCACTGCTCGCCCAAGCTCGCCTCTGCTCGCCAAAGCTCTCCTCTGCTCACCACAACTCGCCTCTGCTCGCCGAATGGTCTGCGAATAGCCATCTGCTGGGGTACTTCTGATTTCGACGAATTACAGGTTATACAATAGGGTTGATAGAAAAAGCACATCAGGAACTTGTCAGTTTCTTGGTGATAGGCTTGTTTCATGGTTTTGTAAGAAGCAAACCTCTGTGTCTACTTCAACTACTGAGGCTGAATACATTATAGTTGGTAGTTGTTGTTCACAGATATTATGGATTCAAAATCAGCTTCTAGATTATGGTTTTAACTTAACTAATTCTATTATTTTCTGTGATAATACAAGTGCAATTTCTATAGCACAGAATCTAGTTCTACATAGTAGAACTAAACATATTGAAATAAGATAGCATTTTATAAGAGATAATGTACACAAGAATAAAATTAAACTAGAATTTATTTCTACTGATTTTCAAAAAGCTGATATTTTTACTAAAACTTTGGATGAAAAGAAACATATTTTCTTCTTAAATCAGCTAGGAATGCTTGATGGTGAGTCTATAAATTGATTTTTGTTCTGAGATCGACGAATTGTCCACCTTTCGTCGAACGGAGCTCGACGAACTGTGAACATTTTGTAGAACGTTCGAACGGAGATCGAAGAACTTTCTTTATGAAACTTTTCGTCGAACGGAGATCGACGTTTCTGTTTCATGTACCTTTCGTCGACCGGAGCTCGAAGAAATGTCATTCTTTCGCAAAACTTTTATCAACCAGAGATCGACGAAATGCTTTTCTTGTGTGAAATTTTTCATCGAATAGAGCTCGATGTTTTATCTTGCGTCTGACAGAGTTCGCCTTTTTGACTTCTAAAAACCTTATATTTAGGTTTTCGTCGAACTCAATCCCACACTTTCTCCATTTCTATTTCCTTTGCATTTGATCTTTCTGTTTTTGCAGGAACATGGCGATTTCTCAGGCAATTCTTTCTGCGATGAAATTTAATGCTGGATTTGATATAGACATGGATTCCTTCTATCATTCTGATCAAATTTTTAAGGACATTCTGAAATTGTTTGAGGATCAGAATCTGAGGAACCTTATGACCACAAGGATCAAAATCTCAGTTACAGAGATCAAAGAATGGGTTCACACAGACAAGATTCCTGATCAGTCAACTATTACTAGCTTTATCTCTAGAAATTAGGTTTCACTTACCCCAACAGTTTTATCTGAAATTTTTTTATTCATTAATGGAGAAGATGACATAGAATTATCTAGTTCAGAAATAGATATTATGCTTAGTAGAATGGGACACATACAGGGAAACCCTAACCACCTGCTGAAGAAATTTTTTTTTTATTGAACTCAAATTCTTAGCTGATTTTGTTGGAAAGGTCATTCTAGGCAAACACTCTACCCATGATTATGTGACCAGACACCAATTCCTCTTGATGAGTACTCCGGTGGACCAGAAACATATAAACTGGGGAATAATTCTTTTTGATTCAATTAAAAAGAAACTTAATAAGAAAGATGTAAGCTATGACATGATTTTAGGCATTTTCCTGCAGATAAAATGTCCAAAACTCTTGGTCTCTCAAACCAGTTTCATCAATGCTTCTAAAAAGCTTACTTCTGCCTTGTTTGGAAGATGGGAGAGGGTAATCCCTAAGACATTCAGGACTACCTCTTCTAGAATTACTTCAAAAAACACAAGGACTATTCCAGCCACTCACTTAACCCTAGAAGAGGTATCTGTTCCTCTAATTTCTTCTCCTCCACCATCTCCACACCAGTCACCTAGGCAGCCATCTCCACCTTCTCATCTGCCTTCTTTACCTGAACAAGTTCCCTCATCAACTCCACATGTTAATTCACCTATTCCTCAGTCACCACTACATCTCATTGAAGATATTCCATCCACATCAATCCATACACATTCCCCCATTCATCAGTCACCACCTCAATCTCTACTACTTTCCTCTCCACCTCATTTCTCCCTACTACATTCATCTCCACCACATTCAACTCCCCCTCAAATGTCTCCACCACACTCACTTGTCCAATAAATCATTCCAGATGACATTCCCTTTATCATCCCTCCTTCCTTTATTCCTCAGGCCTTCACTATTTGCTTCACCTGTACAACCACATCTGCTCTATCTTCCATTCCATCCTCTGCATCTACACAGGCTCCATCTGAGTTTATGTATTTGAGTTTTTCTTCCATTGCTTCTAGTCTTATTGAATTTATTACTCCCACTCTCAAGAAACTGATAGATGAAGCATTGGCTCCTCTTGTTGCTACTATCTCTTCCCTATCTTCTCAGCTTGCCTCCTCCTATTTTGTCCCTTCTTCTGGGGGCCTAGATTCAGGTCTCCCTGGATCTAGGTAGGGGGAGATGGTTCATGAAGAAGTTCCAGTTACAGAAGCAGTCTCAGCCAGAGCAGCAACAACAACAGTTTTTGATGTTATTCAGGATACTGAGATGATCAGTTCATTTGAAGAAACAAAAAGTAGTAGAACCAGAAATAATAACTGTTGGTGATATTTTTATTAATCCCACAGTTAATTTGAATTCTTTATTATCAATATTTGATTTACAAATAGTTATGTTCCCAGTTTACCCAGCTTACCAGAAGATTTTTCTAAAGCATTAGTATGTTATACTGCTCATGTTGATCATATTACTCTAGAATAGATTAGATCTAGTTTAAGAACTATTTCTACCAGATCTTCTCGAGTTTCTCAGATTGCAGTAGCAGTTGATAATATAATGGATATTATAGAACAAGTTTATTTCCCTCCTACATTTGCTTGGGATGAAATTCCAATGCCTAATATTGATGATCTTCTTAATGAAGATATGGAGCAGGAAGAAGACATTGTATCTGTACAGCCAGAGGCTCAGTCTATTGATCAGACTGCTTTACTTAAACATATTGATGGTTTATATGATCTGCCGACAGAAGATTCATATGATGATATAGATTCTGATGAGTCAGAAGACTCAGGATCTATGAAAAGGAAATTAAAGAAGAAGGTTGCAGCTAAGATTGCTACCCAACCTTCAGTTGTAGCAGATGTTCCATACTATATTCTACATGGAATTCCTCTCACTCTAGCCCTACCTTATTGGATGAGATATTCTAAAAATGAAATGAAAAGGAGGAAGAAAATGAAGAGATATTCTTCACCTCCAAGATCTAGGAGAGGACCTCCTCCTCCTCCAACTGCAGGGTCATCTGGTAATATTTCTTCCTCTCAAAAGACTACATCTCATCATTATTCAAAATCTTCTCAGGACTGACAGGATAGACCTTCAAGGTCAGATTCACATAGCAGCTAGCAATATCAATCAAGACAAAGCAGTCAGCAACAGCAATCAAGCCAAGAGAGGCCACCATCTCCAGTATATGATCCAGAATTGGATCCATATTTCAGAATGGCAAGGTTTAAAAGTTGATTACTCTTTCACAGATTAAGAAAGCTAGAGCAGAAGGCAAGGACACTTCACAGTTCACCACCATGTCCTCTTATAGGTAAAAAGATCTTGACAGATATTCAAAGAAAATTTTATTCAATGTTGATAAATATATGAATCTGTATCCAGAGGCAGTAATTTCTAGAACCACCTCTCTGAGGATTATTGGCTCTCAGGATTTAAGGATGAGCCAAAGGGAAGCTGCTGATCCAAACAGAAAGCTAGTCTTCACTAAATCATCTTCAGATTCTCCCTCTGAAGCTCCTAAGAAAGTCTCTTGATTTCTTATTTTATGTTTTTAAACTGTGTTATTGTTTTTGAACTCATAAAGCAGTTTCTTTATTTTTGCTGAAAATTTTATAATTCTGGCAGATTATTTTTTCTTTGTGTTTTTCTATTTTTGATACTATCTTAACCCAAATAGGTGGAGATTGTTGGAACCCTATTACTGATTTGGGCCAGTATCATTATTATTTGTTTAGAATGATTAGTTTGACACAATATGTATAGTTTAGGGTCATAGGTTTATTTACAGGGTTGCACCTTCAAAAGGATTCCAGAGAAGTTTTGTTCGACGAATGCAGAATTCTGACGAAAGTTGATCTCAGTTCGAAGAACGTCGAACCCAGTTGGAAGAACGTCGAACCCAGTTCGACGAACTCAAAGTTCTACCTCTGAGTTAAGCTCGATGAATTTTTTTCCCGTTCGACGAACGCTGATCACAACTCAGCAGCTCCGCTCGACGAACTCTAGGCTCAACTCGACGAACTCCGAGCTCAGTTAGACAAACTCCAAGCGCAGTTCGACATTTCACAGGCTCAGTTTGACTAATTCTTGCAGTGTTCAGACAGTGTTGTTTACTGAAGGCAGAATGATTTTAAATGGCTTAATTCTTTCAGTTACACTCTGATATTTAATGCTAAAATATTCTTAATGAATATACCTGTTTTCTGGCAGCATTAAATATGGATTTTTGCAGTGTTATTGTTCTAATTAATTCCCAAGAGCAGTTACAAATCTCAGAGATTCTTCAGACGTTTCAAAGAATGGTTTTAAATTCAAATATTTGAATTCTTCTCAAAGATTATAAATTCACATATTTTAATTCTTCCCAAAGGGCAGTTAGAAAATAGATATTCTGGTGGCAGAGCACTTGATCAAAAACCTGCAGTACGTGGATTCCTACCATTGTGGTAGAAGAGTGGATGTACCCAGATTTATTGGAGAATCACTATAAAATTCCTTGCGACGTTTGTGATTGCCTTACTTTCTTTTATTTTTGTGATGTGATATTTAATCTGCATATATATATATATATATATATATATATATATATATATATATATATATATATATATATCACTTAAAATTTTTAATATACACTATTCACACCCCCCCCCCCCTCTAGTGTAAAATAGATCTATCCCTCACTTTCTGTTTCCTGGAGTTTCGAAAATGCATTTCCGCACGTTTCTCGTATCTGATATGCGTTCGAGTCAATATGTAGGCCATTTTTAAGTATTCGTACTTCGTAACATGCCATGACTTCTAGTTGGCTTGCGCACGCCTCGCCGACATGCTCAACCGTAACAATCAACTACAATTGGTTGTCTTTTATGATTACTAATTAATAGTCGAGTGTGCGTTTTTGGGGATCGTCCTCTAGACCGCAGTGTAAAACATGCCACTTGCCCCTCAAACCCTCACACCTCGCCAGAGCCACCGTACTGCCATCGGTGTGACAACTGGTCTAGTATCGCATGACTCACCACTAATATATTTTATGCACATGCAAGTTATTTTGAATCCGAGCCTCCAGCTCGCAGGACAAAACCCGTCCCGAAGTAACCACCCGAGCCTCCATCTCGCAGGGCTAAACCTGTCCCGAAGTAACCATCTGAGCCTCCAGCTCGGAGGACTAAACCCGTCCTGTATCCAAACACCCGAGACTCCAGCTCGCAGGACTAAACCTATCCT
Organism: Platanthera guangdongensis; assembly: GCA_039583875.1. Lineage (NCBI taxonomy): Eukaryota > Viridiplantae > Streptophyta > Magnoliopsida > Asparagales > Orchidaceae > Platanthera > Platanthera guangdongensis. The sequence continues at coordinate 18,049,921 of CM077153.1, read as the reverse complement.
TAATACAAACATCTGAGCCTCCAGCTTGCAGGACTAAACTCGTCCTGAATCCAAACATCCGAGCCTCCAGCTCACCGGACTAAACCCGTCCTGAATCCCTCCAACCCTATAGGGGTGAGTTTGTCACATCATTCCCTCAACCTATTAGACTACTCTTGTTTAATTCTTGTTATACGTAGTAGCTTAGGGTTAATCCTTGGACTGCCCAAAGCATGCCCTTTGAAGGTCTCTCGAGGGCATTAGGAACTACAATGGGCTGAAGCTCAAAGCTCTCTTTCTCAAGGACACTTACTTTATTGGTATATACTCATTATTAATACCCAAAACTCATTATTACTCTTGAGTAGACCTAAAGGTTTAAAGTACTTATTGGAAAGGACAACGATCTTTCGCCGACCCCCGTTATAATTGCTCTCTTGTGGCTTGCACTATAACACTCATTACTATGTAGTGACCTACTTGTGATCCAGACCAGGCTTTCAACTTCCCAATATAGTTCTCAATCCAACCACCTATCATATGCCCTGCGGGTCCTAATGTTATACGTTACTTTTGCTAAACGCAACTCATGACCTAATACTAACCCGTATGAGATAACTTCAAATTCCTTAAGCCAAAGGCCCCTAAATATTTATCATGGGCTTGTCATGTGTATGAATTGACCATTTAGAATTTCATCATTTTTCTAAGTATTAGGATCATAAATTAAATCATTTAATTAGGTGACCTAGGTCACTTTATACATGAGCTACTATATCCAATGGTCCATTATGTCTAAATAATTTATCTGTAGTTCATCTAGGTTAAAAATGACTGTTCACCAAAGATACTAATTTTTTCACTTGATTTACCATTCATTTTCTATTTATCATTATAATCACTGTTAGGAGGATGCATGACTATGGAATATAGATTTTGACAATCAAAGGTGTATACTGTGAAATTATACGAGAATTAATTAGTGTTTAATAAGATTCTCTCTATGATAGAGTTGACTTGGGATAGACCTCACCATTTAAAAAAGATACGCTTAAAATTTTATGAATTAGACTCCATGTGAAAAGCGATTAGGAGTCAAAATTTGTATGAATATCAATATGAATAATGATCGCTGGATGTACGCTTAAATGTGAACACACTATGAATTATGTATTATTGATTAAGTAGACGTGTAATAATTCATGAATTTAGAAAAACAAAAATGATGTTCTTTTCATCACATCATAATCTTGGAAGTTGGTTAATTGTTATACATAAATGTGTTGGTCTCATGAGTATGATAATTTTGGTGAGCATTGGTCGTAAGAGACTCCAAATCCGATGCATGATTAAAGTTTATTTTAATGATAATATGTCAGAAGACTTGGAAATATGTCCACATAAGTTTGATTGTGAATATTCTGATGTATAATGAAAGTATATTTTTAAAGGGACTGTTACCTCTGATAGTGCTTTCTTATAACAACAACCACGAGGCCTATGGGGTAGAAAGTGCAGGAAGCCACTATCTTGGGTCCAGGATGAGGATCCATGAGTGCTCAGATCAGATTATATTGAGAATATGGACACACGCATACATCTGATCATGGACAGGATGCTAGAGTCTTAGAATCGGCATGCCAAGTATTACGATGCATGGCATCGAAAGGTAGAGATCCAGGAAGGAGATAGAGTTTTCTTGACGATACATCTTGTGAACCGAGTTTCGCGGGTGCGGAGGCACAAGGAGCTCAACCATCGATTTATGGGGCCATGTATGATCCTGGAACGGATCGATCCTTTGGCATACCAGCTAAAGCTGCCGCCAGAGTTAGAGAACCTGCACGATGTCTTCCATGTCTCATAGCTTCAGAGAGCCTCACTTTGGTCGGAGTAGCACATTATAGTTACAGCAGGCCTAGTAGCATCCGATCGGTCAGTTCGTTTGGAGCCAATTCGGATGGATGATACAACAGTTCAAGCCCTGCGGAAGAAGAAAGTTCACATAGTCAAGGTGTTATGGTCCAACCACAGATGGGAGGACCAACTTGGGAGCCAAAGGATCTGATGCTGGAATAATATTCGGGACTCTTTGCCTCCAATATATCTTAAATAGTTTTGAAACGTTTCTTAACTTCTTGTCCACAAAAACCTCGTATACCCGAACTTGAATTTCAGGAACGAAATTAAATTTTTTTTGTTTATTGGGATTTGTAACATCTCACTTCCTACTAGACCCCTTAACTTATATTATGTTAGGACATATGGTGGAGGGAAGGGATTAGGCTAGATTTGACTCTAGGGCTGTAAGAGTAGGATGAACTCACATGGGGCCCACTATCGGGTTCAAATCAACTTTAGGTCAAACTAGTCCAAATTGAAACTATGGATACAAGTTGACCTCACCGCTATGTCTCTAACCCTAAAAAATTTTGAGTGATATAAAGGCCCCATCATAGGGTCACCCATTGACCCTATTTGACCAAAGTCAAACCTAAGCCTAATTTGGTCAAAACCACACACATAGGCACAATTAGACCAAGTGGGGCATCACCATCGCCCAACCAAGGTTGGGTGGTGCCATAGGGTCCATCATAATCAAGTGAGCTGGTCAGAGTTGTGCATCTTGATGTGCATTAAACTATAGGATATTTGATTATTCTATCACATTTTATTCAGTAAATTACGGGCTAATTTTAGGCCCCTTAGATGCAAATTCAGAAATAGTTGTCAACATAAAAATTGTAGATCTACTCTTAACTTTAATTTGACACCCTAGACATGTAATTTGGAGCGCTATAGCTTCTTTTTGGGCCATTCTCCTAGGACTGCTCCTAGGCTAGGGGAGAAATTGAAATAGATGCCTAGGCTAAAGCATAAGTCCACATGCAGCGAAATTTAGGTCATGCATGAGATTTTGGGCAGAGGCTCATAGGGATGAAATACACCTCTCACAGAAAAATTGAGATTTTTGGGATCAAAAAATCCCATTATTTTGAATTATTGGAAAATAGGCCCATTTAGAAATAAAAATGAGAAGTAGGGCTAATGACATTAAGAAATTCCAAAATTTTGATACAAGCCCTAATAGGTCATTTCACATATCTGGAAAAGTTTTGGAGCAAGTTTGAGATTTATGTCTTGTGTAATTAGCATATTTACAATTCTACCCTTTTGGGATTTAAATTAAAAGTAGGGGTAATAATGTTTTGAAAATATGGAAAAATGTATAGACTCTTATTTACATGATACAAACCTCTGTGAATTTATTTGAAAATTTTTGGATGATTAATTATGCTAAAAACCTTAGTAGAGGCATTTTTGTAATAATGTTCACATGTAAATATTTTAGGTCAAATCACTGGCTAAGAGTATGAAATTCTGTTTTGAGTATTATAATGACAATTTTAATCACCGGAAATTTTCTATGAATTTTTAGTTGAATATTTTAGGTACTTCATTTGGAAAATGAAATAATTGTGATTATAATCATAAATAGAAAATAAATGGTAAATCAAGTGAAAAAGTTAGTATCTTTGGTGAACAGTCATTTTTAACTTAGATGAACTCCAGGTAAATTATCTAGACATAATGGACTATTGGATATAGTAAATCATGTACAAAGTGACCTAGGCTACCTAATTAAAAGATTTAATTTATGGTCCTAAATACTAATAAAAAAATGATGAAATTCTAAATGATCAACTTCGCACACATGACAAACTCATGATAAATATTTAGGGGCCTTTGGCCCAAGGAATTGAAAGTCATCTAATGCGGGTTAGTATTAAGTCATGGGTTGCGTTTAGCAAAAGGAACGTATAACATTAGGATCCATAGGGGATATGATATGTGGTTGGATTGAGAACTATATTGGGAAGTTAAAACCTTGGTCGGAATCACAAGTAGGTCACTTTATAGTAACGAGTGCTAGAGTGCAAGCCACAAGAGAACAATTATAACAGGGGCCAGCGAAAGATCGTTGTCCTTTCCAATAAGTACTTTAAACCATTAGGTATACTCAAGAGTAATAATGAGATTGGGGTATTAATAATGGGTAGACTCCAATAAAAGTAAGTGTCCTTAATTAAGAGATGGAGCTTTAAGCTTTAGCCCATCGTAGTTAATTCCTATTACCGCCGAGAGCCCTTCACCGGGCATGACTTAGGCATTCCAAGGATTAACCCCAAGCTGCTACGTATAACAAGAATTAGACAAGAGTAGCCTAATAGGTTAAGGGAATGATGTGACAAACTCACCCGTATAGGGTTGGAGGGATTCAGGATGGGTTTAGTCCTACGAGCTGGAGACTCAGATGTTTGGATTCTGGAAGGGTTTAGGGTCAGTTTGTTTCGGCGTTGGCGTTGGCAAAAGGAGCTGTGGGAATGGAGCTTTAAGAATTGAGCTGTGAGAATGGAGTTTTTTAAAATGGAGAAATAGTTTGGTAAAACAGCGGTGACAGAGCTGTTCAGAATGGAGAAACAGTTTGGTAAAACAGCGGTGGCGTTTCTGTTAATTTGTATGGTCCTATTCAACATTTAATTCATATACGATAAATATACCGCTCATGTTAAGCTCAAGTTTTTTAGTTACTGAAATAATAAAATAGCATAAATATCATAAGCAAATAACATGTCCCGTGAATGAAAGCAAGAAACATTATCACAGATCTCTGCCTTCGACTCGCAAATTTGTGCATCACCTGTAAATTACGACCAATTAGAAATGCAAAAATACAAAATTTTAAATTGAGTTATGAGAAATAAGGGAATTTTAAATACCTATTTGCACAATGTATTAGATCAGCAATTGCATCTCGTAATGCGTGCATCTCTGCTGTCCCTACACCAACACTCCTACTCTGACGCATGTCAATGGATCCACGTCGGTCTGTTCTAATTTCATTGGCCTCTGGATATATCAAATTATCATCTTCGTCGCATGCAATGAAATCAGGGTCCGCATTTGATGAATGTCGTCGAATGAAATTATGAACTGTCATCGTAGCGACAACAATATCCCGCTGTCTATCGAAACTGTATTGCGGCATATCCCGAAGGATTGCCCACTTTTTTTTCCAGATACCGAATGTGCGCTCTATGACACTACGCAATGATAAGTGTGCCCGGTTGAACCTTTCTTGACGTCCTCGAATAAGACGATTGCCACGTGCAAAATCTGCTAGATGATATCGTGTTTCTGGGTAAGGCTTCAAAATTCCTCTTTCCAGAGGATACCCTGCATCAACCAAATAGTACTTGCCTGCAAATAGTAAAACAGAATTTATTTCCAAATTATAAGCTAGCAAGATTCTCATGTGATTTTTTTAAAATTACCTGCAGGAGGGTGAGGAAAATTCCAACAAGGTTCTCTTGTGGCTTTTTTATAAATCCGACTATCATGCGCTGAGCCCTCCCATCCGGCCATGATGAATGTGAAACACATGTTGAAATCACATACAGCCATAACATTTTGGATTGTCACCCCATGTCGTCCAATATATCTAACTTTATTTTCCGGAGAAATTCGAGCATCGACGTGTGTTCCATCTATTGCGCCAATACAATCTTTGAAATATGGCATGTAATGAGAATCATTCAAAATCTGTGGCGGAATATTTTTGAATTCCCTGTCAGTTGCATCTATCATTTTTATCGACATGTCAACTATCACATTGATGCCCCTGAAAATGAATTTACTAATAGTCTCAGTCGAATGTTGAAATTGTTCTGACGCCTGTCTGACAGTACAATTTTGTGTCATCACGTATAAGGTAATTGCAAGTACCTCGTGTGGAGTTGTTCGGCTAGAGCCACGCAACTCATATTCTTCGACAAGTGAAGTTAAGAGATCAATAAAAACTTCTTTTGACATTCTAAACATACTATGGAATCTAGCTGGATGACCACTCATTAACTCCACAAGCCATTTATGTCCCGTATGTGATGATGTCATGCATGGGGTTTGAGTTTGATACAATGTATTATACTCATGCGTCAAACATATAGTGGTATTCAGAAGCATCAAGTAGTAAGCATTTCTTTGAAGATTTAGCGAACGATTCTGGATTTGTTCAGAATCATCAATTACGTTATCCGTGAATTCATCAACTTCTACTGAAGATTTTGATCATCCATAATCTGAACTGCAACAAAAAATGTGTCAATATGATTTGAAAAATAATTATCAGCAAGAGAACATTCATACAGATTATACAACCACTTTATACAGATTATACAAATTATCAGCTCACATCCATTTTTGCTTGATTGAATAAAAAAACTAATTAAAGAAAGTCACCACATATATCACGAGCTTAAATCAAGTTCCATAGACAACATTAATAAACTCTAAACATAGAACATGAGCTTAAATCAAGTTTCATAGACAACATAGATAAACCCTAAACATAAAACAAGACTAGAAACATCAGTGATCATGGACCCAACTGCTGCGTCAGGCTTCGATAACGGTTCTTCAACCACCACACCCTCTTGTCTTCATCAAGACAAAGGAACATTTCCCTATTTGTTTTTTGCATCATAAAAACTGTTGCAAAGTCGTATAGGAAATGATCTCCAATAATATCTTTGTGTTTATTGAGTCCTTTTACGACTTCCGCAATGCTGTATGATTGAGTTGACGGATTGGTGGCTTCTCTAATAGCTAGTCCAACCGATCGTGTTTCCTCCACCAAAGAGCCAATGTTTAGGCATACTGCGTGCTTCTCTCTCCCGACCTTTGCTTTGCCCTTATTTATACGTTTTCTAACTGTGTCATTTGACTCTTCCTCATTACTGTATGTCGGGCGGGTACATGAACCAAAGTCACCCGCATTCATTGGAGTAGAGATAGGCTCCACCTCCTCCTCCTCATCATCAATGAGTCGATGATCTCCCGTAGAAGAGTGGCGCTTTCCTAAACTTGGTGCCCAACAATGTTCTCCAGTCGCAGCCACTTCACTAAACATCATATCTAATTTCTCTTCGAGCTCTGGTGAGATGCCAGTATAGCGAAATTTTTTTGCTGCGGGCACAATCTAAAAAATAACAAATATATAACTCATTAGAATTTATATGATAAGAAAGCAAAGGAAATAAGATAACCTAGCTTACAACCTTAAGTCGCTCATCCCACCATTCGTCAGACGCATCTATAGTCCTCCTTGAGGTGTTCCATCCCAAACTGGTCTCTTTTCCTTTAAGATCTTTCCACAATTTCCATTCCTTTTTCAACATATCCCATTTATTTTTCATTTGCCCTCGATCGTATTGTCTGCCAGTGCGTGCTTGAAAATTTGCTACTAAATTTTTCCATCCAACTTTGTTGAAGTGTGTGGTCGGCCTATTACCGATTTCAATTTCTCTCGCACAAAGCTCACAATAGATAAAGACCTCATTTGCATCCCATGTAGCCGACACTCCACCTTCCTTAGGTTTACCCATCTAAGAAAAAAGATAAATTAAATAACACATTATCAGAATGTTAACAATATATAGACCACTATATAAGCATTTCAAAATACAATATATAGCATGTCTTACTAATAATCAACTAGGGTAAACAGTCATCTATCAACAAAGCTTAAATCAACAAACCAACTTTGAATACCGCATGACTTCACCCATTTAATTTATTACTATCAAACAAAATAACAAAATATCTTGCATGTCATTACAATTCAATTCAATGTTTCCTAAAATTGGTAACGGAGGGTTCATGTTGTGAAGAAAGTTCATGGTTGTGCAAAAAATATCGAAAATTTTACTTAGTACGTGTTCTATCTATGATCATGAATAAGTGGAAAGGTGCAGGACCAATAAAGTATTTTTTGTGGCAAGATACTGAAGAACTATGACATGCCAAATTTCTGAAAATCAGGAGGCAAAAGCTTCCAGCATGAAGCCATAGTACTGACTTCAGGTTACATAAACAATATAAGTAATTATTGTTCCTTTTCATTTATTGATGCATTGAGGTAAGATATATTTTGGTTAGCCGAAACTTTACAACAATGATAAATTAATTCTCATACTTGAGACTAATTGGGAGTAGTTCTATGTATCACAAATATATCAAAGATGATGTTTTAATCTAACATAGAGATTCACTTATTTTGCAAGAGTTTTTTTATGCAAATTGGATTGGATCTGGATCTCTCAATGAAATAAAATACAACGGTGGACATTGTGTTTCATTGGGAGAACACTAAGCACAGGAAAGTTGAAAAAAAAAAGACTGCCATGGCTCAGTATAGATTAGGAGCTTCTTTGAAATTTATAAATTTCAGTATTTCATGAGCATACCCATCACATCAACATTTGCTATATCATTTTGTTAAAGATGAATGAGAAAATAGAATCATTACTTTCTTGCAGGTTCGACCTAAAGATAAAATGATTTTACTGAATCATTACCGCCAAAGAAACTTCAAACAGTCAAGAGCAAACTTGGCTTCGATGTATCTACACTCCTTACAAGGAACAACACTTATGATACCTATGCGAGAACCAGAACAACATCTGGTATGATCCAAACATCAACCACACAAAACTAATGAATTAGGGAAAAGAAGAGGTACTTGGCTATAAGAAACCATGATCAAGTTTCAGATCCTATGGTCATTATAAATTATCCATTTAATACATTATAACTAATTTTTATCAGATCTTATAAAAAACGGATCTGTTGCTAAAATGAATCAAACAATGCTATAAGAAACCATGATCAAGCTTCACCAACACCGGATCTGGTGCTAGGGTAAACTGCCGGAGAAGAGGAGAATAGGGGAATGGTCGGATCTGGTGCTAGGGTAAACGACCAGAGGAGAAGGAGAGGGGAATGGACAGATCCGGTGCCGGTGAGCTTCACCGGCACCGGATCTGTTGCCGGCGTCGTCAAGCTGCGGCTTCTAAGGTAAACGTCTAGAGGAGGAGAAGAGAGGAATGGATAGATCCGGTGCCGGCGAGCTTCACCGGCACCGGATCTGTTGCCGGCATCGCCGTCAAAGCATCAGCTTCTGGGTTACACGACCGGAGAAGGAGGAGAAGAGGGGAGGAATTACCTGTCGAACGATCACCGTGTGCAGGTTGCCGCGAGCGTTGAGACCGGAGCGTTGAAAAGGAGACCCGCAGCGGCTGTTGATAAAGCCCGATCAACGGAGGAAGTCGAAGCAGCGTTGCTGTGGGAACGCCAAAACAAACCGGACAGAAAATAAAAAGGCGTTGAGGTGGGAATGGAACGGAGCAAAATAGTTCAAACAAATAGACCCTTAGTCCTGCGAGCTGGAGACTCGGATGTTTGGATTAAGGACGGGTTAGCCCTGCGAGCTGGAGACTCGGGTGTTTGGATACAGTATGGGTTTAGACCTACGAGCTGGAGGCTCGAGTGCTTACTTCGGCACGGGTTTAGTCCTGCGAGCTGGAGGCTCGGATGTTTGGATACATGACGGGTTTAGTCCTGCGTGCTGGAGGCTCGGGTGTTTGGATACATGACGGGTTTAGTCCTGCGTGCTGGAGGCTCGAGTGGTTTCTTCGGGAGGGGTTTGGTCCTGCGAGCTGGAGGCTCGGATTCGAAATAACTTGCATGTGCATAAAACATATTAGTGGCGAGTCATGCGGTACTGGACTAGTTGTCACACCGGCGGCAGTACTTTGGCTCTGACGAGGTGTGAGGGTTTGAGGGGCCATTGAGATGTTTTACACTGCAGTCTGGAGGATGATCCCCGAAAACAGACACTCGACCAATACCAAAGTGTATTCCTACATCGATTTCATTTTATTTGTGAACAATTTCCATCCTACAAACAAGAGAATAGAAAAAAATACTTTTGTTTATCTTTCTATTTTTTTAATAACACATTACTCAAATTTACATAACTACAAATGCATAAATTTGAACAACACATACTAGATTTGTATTGCATAATAGCAAGAAAAATTATTCTTTAATGTTCTAAGAAATGTCAAAAAACCGAAATGGACTTTGACATCTTCACAGTAGAACACCTTAATGCAAAATCTTCAATGCTTTTGGGTTGAAATAAGATAAAAAACGATACAATAAATTAGGGTTCATCTGAAACATTGAAGGAGGAACACAAAAATCATGTCAGGAACTTACATTCAAAGGAAGGCGAACTGAGGAGCACAAAAAATTATTTTTCGCGGCTCCTGTTACGTTTGCGATGGTATAGATCTCCTTTGATGCCTATGAAATAGAGAAATGACACGGGTTGGTGGCTGGAAATCACGAAAGGAAGAGGGCAGGAGCAGCGTTCTTCCGGTGCAGTTCTTCAGCGCCAGCAATAATCTCCTACGTCGGCGAGATGGCATACTGGGAGGAGAGGATCTTCGGGCTCGGGTGGCGATAGGAGGAAGCGAAAAATGGGAATTAGACTGGTGTGTGCTTAATGGAGGTGAGTTAGGGTTTTTAGAGTTTTTTTGTGTTAGAATTGGTGTGACAATAGCTAATGTTGGTTTGCTTATAACATTGCTCTAAAATAAGGTCGATGTTAACGACACTGTGTTTATCGCTAATTTTTTGGCCTTTTTTTATTTTTACCGCACTTTTACAGTTTTACTCCCCGCACTTAGGGATGAGCACAAAAAATAGCAAACCGCAAAAAACGTCCGCACCGCAAAAATCACACTGAATTTTAAACAGCACCGCGTAGTATAGGTGCGGTGCGGTTTTGAAATTTTGTAAAACGCTTGCAGTGTGATTTTCAAATCTTAAAAACCGCAAACGCCTCACCGCACCGATTATCTGGGTACTTGAATTTTTTATAATTTTGTGATATCACATTTTAATATGTTAAGTAAAATATTCACATTTTATTCAGGTATAGCTTTTTCATGTTTAATGTGACAAATTTGGTTATTTGTAAAGCTAGAAAAACATTTTATGACTGTTCATTTTCATTAATTTATATCAAACATGCACATCTTTTGATTTGCAAATTTTTGACACAGAGATTTGATGTTTTATTGTTGTTTGTGTGGTGTTTTTGTAGTTGGAGTCTTGTTTTTTTCTTTCATTTAGGTTTTGTATGGTCTGTGCTCATGTTAAGGTGTTTTATTGCCGGTTTGTATCTTGTATGTATGGTTGGAAATGTTCCAGGCCGGTTCTTATGCGTTGATGATTCTTGTAATATTGACCTTTGTATCTTTTTTTATTATCAATAAAACATTAACTTTCAGTACAAAAGAAGGAGAATTAGACATATCCCGCTTTCATTTTTTGTTAGAACTAAAAGCATTCATGCCAAAAAATTATTTTTGATGTAAAGGCTCAAAATTGACATTAAATGTACAAGTAATTTTTTGAACTAAAGATTAATTAGCAATGAAAAATGCATTGGGATCCCATTGTTGGGTTTGAGAGCACGCAAACCTGACCTGAGCGCCTGCAAATTAATTTAGCGCGAGCACCTGCACGATCGTTTTAGCGGGTACAAATACAAAATGAAATAAAGACAGCACGCAAGAATTTTTAACGTGGAAACCCAGTTGAGTGAAAATCACGGGAAGATCGGAGTCCAACCCTGAAAGCCTCTACTAGAATGTGTATAAAAACACGCAAAAAATTTACAGACTTTCCCTCCTCGATCCACAAAGGATTTTCACCACGTTGCTACACAAATGGTATATAATAGAATACAAAATACCCAATAGGAACAAATGGCGGATTTAAGAAATCCTCTCCAGTGAACCTTCTTGATTTGTGCAGCGTGATCACATCAACGTCGTGGTACGACGCCCAAACTCCAGAAGCAACGGCGGTGGCGGCGGCCTCCAAACAAAGGCGGCTATGACAGCTTTTTTAACGACGCGACGATGGCGTTTCAATAACGCGGCGGCGGCGGCAACAACGATGGCGGAGCTGCAACCTCTCCGCTCTCTCAAGCTGTTATTCTCTCAGTGCCTCTCCTTTTTTTTTCTTAAGCTGTTGTAATCCTTAGCTGTCATCCTACATCTATATATATATATAAATAAAAAACATACGGATCATGCTTTCTATATATATATATATATATATATATATATATATATATATATATATATATATATATATATATATATATATATATATATATATATAATATACAAAGCATGATCTGCATGCTTGTATATATATGTATATATATATTAAAAAAAAAATTCTGCCATTAGGAAAGAAGGAAACAGAAACGCTCGGGAGTCACGAGAACGTATTACGAACTCGATACACACAAGCTCGGTGGTTTTCTCCGCATCGGATGAGAACCACACCCAACAATTCTCACCCTTCACAACGATGAGGAGGAAACCGCCATTCCGGCGATCCTCGGGCAGTGTTCAAACTTCCCCCTCGTTAATGACTTTGTGAGCATATCTGCCCCGTTGTCATCTGTATGCACTTTTTGTAAGTCGAGCTCCTTCTGCTCCAAAACATCTCGTATCCAATGATACCGAGTGTCGATGTGCTTCGACCTCGAGTGAAACATGGGGTTCTTCCCCAGGTGAATAGCGCTCTGACTGTCACACAAGAGTGTATATCGGTCCTGAATGAATCCAAGTTCTTTGATGAACCTTTTCATCCAAAGCAACTCCTTCCCAGCCTCAGTAACCGCAATGAACTCAGCCTCCGTAGTGGACAGTGCAACGCACTTCTGCAACCTCGACGCCCACGAGACAGCTCCCCCTGCAAACAGAATCATGTATCCTGACGTTGATCTCCTAGAATCCACATCTCCAGCCATGTCAGCATCAGTGTAGCCCAACAGCTCAGGCTCACTGTCCCCAAATCTCAACGTCAAATCTGAAGTCCCCTGCAGGTATCGCAGTATCCACTTAACTGCGCTCCAATGCTCTCTCCCAGGATTGGAGAGAAATCTACTGACAGTCCCAACGGCATGCACAATATCTGGTCGTGTACACACCATCACATACATAAGGCTTCCAACTGCAGATGCAAACGAAACCTTCTGCATCGCCTCGATCTCCTCGGGTGTGATGGGGCACTGATCAGCGGTAAGCCTGAAGTGAGCCGTAAGAGGCGTGCTCACCTTCTTCGCCTGATCATATCAAATCTCTGCAAAACTTTGCGGATGTACCGCTCTTGTGATAACCAAAGTAATCTGGCTCCCTGTCTCTGCGAATGTGCATCCCCAAAATAGTCTTCGCAGCACCCAGATCATTCATCTCAAAAGTAGAACTCAACTGCCGCTTCAACTCAGCAATACGAGCAGTGTTCCTCCTGACGATCAACATATCGTCCACGTACAACAGCAGAATGATGAAATCCTCTGGAGCACTGCTTGATGAACACGCAGTGGTCAAGGGTGGTCCTCCTGAAGTCGATCTCCCCCATGAAAGAATCAAACTTCCTATACCATTGCCGCGGGGCCTGCTTCAGGCCATATAAACTCTTCTGCAAGCGACACACCTGACCTTCCTTTCCCCTGACCCTAAAGCCCTCAGGATGCTCCATGTATAGCTCCTCCTCAAGATCGCCATGCAGAAAGGCGGTCTTGACATCCATCTGCTCTATCTCCAAATCAAGCCTTGCACCAAGTCCAAGGACAACCCGAATAGATGACATCTTCACCACAGGCGAGAAGATCTCATCAAAGTCAACACCATGTCGCTGTCCAAAGCCCTTCACCACCAGCCTGGCCTTGTATCTGAGAGGTGTGGAGGAATCACCCTGCTTCACCCTGAAAATCCACCGACTCTTCAAGGCCTTCTTGCCCTTAGGCAATCTCACCAGGTCATACGTGCGGTTCTTTTGCAGTGACTGCATCTCCTCCGGCATAGTAACCATCCACTGAAGCTTCTCGTTGCTCTCCACAGCCTCGTCATAACTCTCAGGCTCCCCCGCATCAGTCAGCAGTATGAACTCTGATGCAGAATATCTAGCGGACGGGTGCCTGGTCTGATCTGACCTCCGCAGGGCAGGCTCAGGTGCCGGGGCAGGAACATCATCAGTAATATCCTCAGCAACTCCTAGTTCACCATCAGTGGTGATATCATGATCCGGAAGGGTATCAGTGCCCTGTGCTGGCACAGGCTCAATGGCCTCCTCGGTGTCATCAACTCCAACCATAGGTAACTTTGTAGTAGTGCGAGAATCAACCTCAGACTCAATAGTCCCCTCAGGATCACCAACAGTCTGATCCTCACAGAAAACAGCATCACGGCTACGTACAAGCTTCTTCTCAACTGGATCAAAGAACCTGTACCCAAACTCTCCACTGTAATCGTACCCCAAGAAAATACACTGCCGGGTCTTCGGATCCAACTTCGATCTCTCGTCCCTGGGGACGTGCACAAAGGCTTTGCAGCCAAATACCCGTAAGTGACTGTAAGAGGGGTCTTTCCCATACCAGACTCTATCAGGGACATCCTCCTGCAAAGCTGAACTCGGCGAGAGATTGATGACATGCGTTGCAGTAAGAAGTGCCTCGCCCTAGAACATCCCTGGCAGCTTCGACTCAGATAACATGCACCGAATCCTCTCCATCATTGTCTGATTCATCCTCTCAGCTACGCCATTCAGCTGCGGCGTCTTCGGTTGGGTCTTCTCATGTCTGATGCCATAGTCCCTACAGTACTCGTCAAACAGACCAATATACTCTCCCCCGTTGTCGGACCTAATGCATCTCAGCCACTTCCCAGACTGTCTCTCTACCTCAGCATGGAATCTCCTGAAAGTATCGAGGACCTGATCTTTGGTCTTGATAGTGTAGACCCAAAGCTTCCTCGAATGATCGTCGATGAAAGTAACGAAGTACAAAGCTCCTCCTTTAGTCTGGACCTTTAGAGGTCCGCAAACATCAGTATGAACTAGCTCCAAAGGTTCTGATCTCTTGGTGGACGTGTGGCTCAGGAATGAAATCATGTTCTGCTTACCAGCCATGCAATGTTCACACCTTTCCAAATGATCACCAGAAGTGTCACTAATGAACTTTTTCTTCACCAGGCATCCCAAACCCTTCTGGCTAATGTGTGCTAGCCTCCTATGCCATAAGGAAGTGGATGCCTCATCCCTGACGGAGTTGGCCTGAGCAGCTTCAGGTCTCCCCTCTATGTAGTACAATCCAGAATCTCTATAACCCCGGGCCATCACGAGTGATCCCCCGATCAACTTCCAGAAATCTCCTCCAAAGACACTTAGGTGTCCTTCATCTCCAAGTCTGCCAACAGATATTAGATTGAAACGGATGTCTGGCACATGTCGTACATCCCTCAAAACTAGTAGGGCTACAGTGCTCGTCTTCAAATGCATGTCTCCATGCCCAAGTACCTTAGACGTATCCCCATTGCCCATCCTCAACACCCCACAGTCATGAGTGGTGTAAGTGGCAAATAGCTCCTTGTTGTGGGAGACATGCGCAAAGGCTCCAGGGTCAACGATCTAGCATCGGTCGTCACACGAGAGTGCAATCGTGACGTCGTCGCCAATAATAATGACGTCGTCCTCCTCAGTCGAAATGGTGGCTGCCGTGTGACCCTCATCTTTGCCCTCAGTGGCAATCCCCTTCTTCTGATCGTTCTTCAACGAGTAGTAGAATTTCTTGATGTGGCCCTTCTTATGACAGTAGTGGTATTCCACGTTCTGATAACGTGACTTCGACTTGCCCCTACTCTGACTCCCGTCCTCCTTCCTTCCTCGGCTCTTACTCCTTCCTCTCCCCCTGGACTCAGTAAAGAGAACGTCAGCTCGTGAAGAAGAGCCTGAAGTCCCCTGAGACTTTCGTCTCACCTCCTCATTCAAGATCCCACTCTTGGCGATCTCCATGGAAACAATCCCCTGGGGGAAGAATTGATTAGAGACACTCTGACCATCTCCCAAGAGTCTGGAAGTGACTTGAGAAGCCACAATGCATTCACCTCGTCTTCGAAAGTCACCTTCATAGCAGTCAGACGATCAATTATCCCTTGGAACTCATTGACATGATCCAATATAGGTGAGCCCTCCCGGTATCTGAACTCTCCAAGCTTCTTCAGCAAATATAACTTGTTGATGCCCGTGCTCTTGGCATACAAGGTCTCGAGAGTCTTCCATAGATCCTTTGCATCATTGATGCTAGCCACATGGTTGTAGACGTTCGGCTCCACGAACCGTCTGATAAACCCACACAGCTTCCGATGTTCCACCTTCCATTTTGCTGTATCCATGTCCTTTGACATCTCCTCAAAGATAGGAGCATGCCAACCCTTCACATATATCAGATGCTCCATCAGTAGATGCCACTGGTGATAATTGTCACCATTCAACTTTATCATCTGCTCCGAACCGGATGTAGACTCCATCCTGCTTTGCCAACTGGCTGGACCGACCACTGATCTTTGAGTCGACTACCTCAAAGTATGCAACTGGAGAGGATAGTCAGCGGGCCAATGGTCGTAAACTACCACTCCCAATTGCACACCCGAGATCCCGATCGACTCGTCCTGAAACCCCAAAGGTCAGCCCGGTATCTGCTCTGTCACTGAACCTCCCTCTGATACCACTTGTTGGGTTTGAGAGCACGCAAACTTGACCTGAGCACCTGCAAATTAATTTAGC
This sequence comes from Platanthera guangdongensis, assembly GCA_039583875.1. Taxonomy (NCBI): domain Eukaryota; kingdom Viridiplantae; phylum Streptophyta; class Magnoliopsida; order Asparagales; family Orchidaceae; genus Platanthera; species Platanthera guangdongensis. The sequence continues at coordinate 18,033,388 of CM077153.1, read as the reverse complement.
GCGAGCACCTGCACGATCGTTTTCGCGGGTACAAATACAAAATGAAATAAAGACAACACGCAAGAATTTTTAACGTGGAAACCCAGTTGGGTGAAAGCCACGGGACGATCGGAGTCCAACCCTGAAAGCCTCCACTAGAACGTGTATAAAAACACGCAAAAAATTTACAGGCTTTCCCTCCTCGATCCACAAAGGATCTTCACCACGTTGCTATACAAATAGTATATAATAGAATACAAAATACCCAATAGGAACAAATGACGGATTTAAGAAATCCTCTCCAGTGAACTTTCTTGATTTGTGCAGCGTGATCACATCAACGTCGTGGTACGACGCCCAAACTCCAGAAGCAACGGCGGTGGCGGCGGCCTCCAAACAAAGGCGGCTATGACAGCTTTTTTAACGACGCGGCGATGACGTTTCAATAACGCGGCGACGGCGGCAACAGCGATGGCAGAGCTGCAACCTCTCCGCTCTCTCAAGCTGTTATTCTCTCGGTGCCTCTCCTTTTTTTTTCTTAAGCTGCCGTAATCCTTAGCTGTCATCCTACATATATATATATAAATAAATATATATATATAAATATATAAATATATAAATATACATATATATTAATAGAAAGCATGATCCGCATGCTTTTTATTAATATATATATATATATATATATATATATATATATATATATATATATATATATATATATACAAAGCATTATCTGCATGTTTGTATATATATATATATATATATATATATATATATATATATATATATATATATATAAAAAAAATTCTGCCATTAGGAAAGAAGGAAACAGAAACGCTCGGGAGTCACGAGAACGTATTACGAACTCGATACACACAAGCTCGGTGGTTTTCTCCGCATCGGATGAGTACCACACCCAACACCCATGTAATTCGACTAGCAGTGCTCATGTGGTGTTTTGGCACTTGTTACTCTCAAACACAGCCAGGTCCTAATGTGGCTTTTATCTCTGAACAGCTCGTGAAGACAACAGAGATAAGAAGATGATCTTTTTGACTCCTAAGTCGCACCAAAACCGCAACCGCATCTCAAAAAGCCGCACCAAACCGAAACCGCACTGCATGATTTCGATGCGGTGCGGTTTTGCTCGGGCAAAAATCACGCCCTTGTGTGCGGTTGCAGTTTGGGTCAAAACCGCAACAAACTGCACCACGCACACTCCTACTCGCACTAGTGGTGCACCAAAAGCTAGCCTAGCCAGACCTGCTCGGACCGAGCAATACACTAATATTGGGGCCTTTTGAGGCCCCTCAGAACCGGCCTTGGCCTGGACCAGACCTGCCCGGGCTCAGACCTAACCAGACATTTGCCTGGCCGGGCCTAGACAGTCTTTTCGGGCACAGTCTTTTTGTGCATCACTACTGCTGCCACGTCTCTTTGAAGAGGCCAAGCACGTCTCTTCATAGAGACGTTGTAGCCTGTTGCAACATCTCTAATTAGAAACGTTGTGCTCAACGTCTCTAATTAGAGACGTTGTGCAGCCTTGGCGTGGGCCCTTGGTCAGTCATGGGCCAGGCTCAGTTATGGCCTGGGACCGGGCCAAAGCAAAGCCTAGGACTGGTCCTAGCTTGGGCCTTGCCCGGGCCAGGCACCGGGTCAGACAATACACTAATATTGGGGCCTCTTAGGACAGGGTTGGGCCTGGAGCAGACCTGCTCAGGCCTAGTCCTAACCAAAATTTTGCCAGGCCAGACCCAGACAGGCTTTCCGGGCCCAGTCTTTTTGTGCACCACTACCTCTCCCTGCTCGGTTTCGCTTCTTCTTGCTCACGATAACTCGCTCCCTTGCCACCTATTGCTCGTTATACTTCTACGACGAATGTAGCGTCGCGACCGACGAATCCAACGACGGTCTCGTGTGGCCCTGCCTTTCTTCTCCGACGACCGGCCCGACTTTCTTCCCCGTCGCTCGTTCAGCTTCTTCGGTCACAAAGCTATATGATGAAATGGGGCGAAGTAAACATCGTTCCAATAAATGTATGGGTTCATTCGTTTGAACGAAATAGGCTTTCTGGAATTGGTATTAGAAATTAGACATTCAATTCTAGTGTTCGTCGCGATGAAATTTACGCGCGTTTTCTCTCTCAGGCGCACATATTTTGACATGGCTTGCATTTTCGGTGGGCAAGGTATTTTTCGGTCGGGCGAGAGTTTTTTTGCCCGATCGCATGTTTTTCCCCCGGACGTGTTTTTTTTGCCCGACCGCACATTTTTTTCGCATATGGATGCGTTTTTCGCCTGTCCGTGCATTTTTTGCTCGAGAACACGTTTTTCGATCGGACGCACGTTTTTCGTCCAGACACATATTTTTCCTCATAGAAATATAAAGTTTATGCATACATTCCCAAGAGAGAGCCGAGAGTTAGAGAATGTGAAGAAGTGATAGTTATAATTAGAGCCTCTACATAAAAACTTTAATGTAACAATAAAAAACTTAAATGTAAAAAACCTCTACATAATAGTACGAAGAATTAAATCCAATGCCTAGAAATTAAATATCCAGTATTTAACACTAAAAATTGATTTTCTTGCACAAAAAAATGACCATCCCAACGGTACGTGGAGGTGTACAGCTGGCAGCATCTGTGCCATTATTAATTGAAGAGACACTAAAATTTTGCTGAGCTGGAGGTGAGAATATCCATCGTTGAAGTAGGTAAGACGTGCTTAATTTCTGTGGATTGTCCAATCCATGGGCAACCAATCAAAAGTGATGATTTGTGGGCCTGAACGATAAGAAAATTTTGCACGTGGATTGTCCGTAAAGATAAGCTTGAAATTAAGGCCGATATCGAGTCGAGTTCGAGTGATTTCAACTTGGCTCGAAATCGAAATTTTTCGAGCCGAAGAAGTCTCGAAGTTGAAATCAGTTTGGAGTCGAGCCGGCTCGACTCGAAATCGATTCGATTCCGAGTCAACTCGAATCAATTTCCAGTCGGCTCGAAATTAGTTATTTTTTTTAAAAAATTAATTTATTATAAAAACTATTTTTTTTTATAAAAAATTAATTTATTACACATTAATATATTATACACTTATCAAGTATCAACGAGACAACGATCATAAAGAGCATCATTCAAAACATTTTTAAAATTACAATGAATATATGATATCATAGCATTGACTCATTGAATAGTTCATCATCACTTGATATTTATTTAGTTTGAATTTTATAAAAAATTTTGCTATTATATATTATTCAAAAACAATTATTTCCAAAAGAACAATACAAGAAAATTTAGCATATCAAGTAAAGTAGTAAACACCGTTACACAAAAATGTTCATTAAATGATTAAAACATTATCCAAATCTCTAGGCAGAAATCTGAAAATTAAACAATTTCTCAAATAAAGTATTTGCCAAAAAATATACTAAAATTCCAAATAAATAGTCCAATAAAAGTCCAAGCAGAAACACATTCCAATAAAATTTCATAAATAGTCCATATTAGAGACTTAGAGTATTAGACAAACACTCCAAAAATAGTAAACTTTGAGCTGATGCCTATTTGTGCTATAGAAGTCTAGAATATGGGATCCGCTTCTGCTCCTTGCTTATGTCAAAAAGAGGAACAAAAAAATGGTGATTAGAATCTCAAGAGAATCGTTGTGTAAATGAACTTGTAGCAACTAACATAATTCAACTTTAGTCTCATATATTTTAAAATGAAAATGACAGCTTTTAATCCATTAATAATAACATGTGAGACTGTGTGTGCAATAATGAAGGGATTTCAAAGCTTCAGTATATTTGGAAAAAGTGCTACATAAGATCACACTTATTATAGAACTTTAACTAGATGAAAAAAATGTTGTAGTTCTACTTTTACACTTACTGGATAATCTCCATGAGGCGAGGTACATAATTATCACCACTGATACCCAAAAGAACCTTATTTCAACTGCTCCTGCTAATAAGGCATTAAAATAAACATTCAAAGGTATGATTTTAAGAAACAGATCGTCTAGGATTTAATGAGAAATTAAAATAAATATCAAAGGTGCTTAAAACATTTCAACCAAATTTTTATAGCGTATGAAATGATAACTTTAATGGGTGCAACTTTACCTGAATCAAACAACACCAGACAAGAACACCAAATTTCAAGAAACTATAATTGGTGCATAACATTAATGATCATGATGATATTGTTAAAGGTATAATTGGTGTATAACATTAATGATCATGATGATATTGCTAAAGGTATAATTGATAACTATCATTCCTTTATAGCGTACGGAATGATAACTGTAATGGAGATGGAGGTGGTGTGATGTGTTCTGGAGTTTCAGTATGTGTTTGTTGATGCATTGGTGAGGCAGGTGAGGGAATGCTTGTAGATGGGGAATATATTCTAAAGGTGTTGTAATTGTTAGAGGAGGTGGTGACTGAGGAGATGAAGGAGTTGTTGTTGGAAGAAGGGTTGTTGAAGGCGGAGGTGGAATGGAAACTTCTTCAACAGGGTTGGGAGTGGCTGGAACAACCCTTATGCTCTCAGAAGATGTGGAAGAGGAAGAAGCCCTGAATGGCTTAGTGAATGTCCTCTCCCATCTACCGAAGAGAGCAGATGTGTAACGCCCCGAAACTCAAAGGAGCAAAGGGGGACGTTTTGGGCCAGTTTTGGTTTCTGGCTGAAGGCACACGGCCTGGGACACGGGCGTGTCCCAGGGCGTGTCAAGCGTGTGTCGACACTTAGCCGCGAAGTCGTCGAGTTATTCTCGACGATTCGTCGAGAATGGGCACACGGCCTGCGACACGGGCGTGTCGCAGGGCGTGTCGACCCGTGTCGACACTTAGCCGTGAAATCGTCGAGTTATACTCGACGATTCGTCGAGATTGGGCACACGGCCTGCGACACGGGCGTGTCGCAGGGCGTGTCGACCCGTGTCGACGATCGTCAAGGTGAAATCGTCGAGATTCACTCGACGATCGTCGAGTCAAGGCACACGGCCTAGGACACGGGCGTGTCCAAGGCCGTGTCATCGAGTCGTCGATCTCCACTCGACGAAATGTCCCGTGTACACGGCCTGGGGGTCCAGCCGTGTCAAAGTGACACGGGCAAGGACACGGGCGTGTCCTAGAACCCGTGCAGTGCTCGGGTTGGAAACGGGGGAAAAATCATGGGGTACACGGCCGGCTACACGGCCGTGTCAGCTGGAACACGGGCGTGTCAGCTCGAACACGGGCGTGTTCGATACCCGTGTGCGTGTCCAGGAGATTCGATTTTGACGGCGAATGCGGCACACGGCCCTGGACACGGGCGTGTGCCAGGCCGTGTTCGGTCCAGATTGGGCATTTCAGCCCCGAATCAAAGCCGTTCGTTTCCTTGATTGAAGATCCAATGGCTGGGGGTTGTTCCTGGGAGGATATACCCGGGAGTTGACTTGAAATCCATCATTTTTCTTACCTTTTCATCTCTCCAAACCCTTGGAGAAAGAAGAGCTAAGGCAAGAGGAAGAGGAGCTAGATCCGCCATTGGAGGAGCTTCGGAGCTCCGAATCGCAAGCCGACTCCGGATCCACGGAGGCAACGCAAGTGCGGTGATTTCTATCTGATTACTTTTCGATGGCGCCAAAGAGGAACGCAAGGGTAACGATCCTCATCTTGAGCACTAATAGCTCTCTTTCTTAGCATAGGAAGCCCGCTCTCGCGAGTTTGCGGGGAGTTGGAGGCGTTCCTTCGGGTAGATATGTAAAGTCCCCGTTGTTTAGAGTTCGTATGCGAGAACGGACATAGGCATTTTGGTTGAAGCCTACCCGGACATGTTAGTCTGGATCGGTGTTGTTGCATTGCATAAGGCCGGAGAAGACTCCGTGCTATTGGGTGTTTTTCGGGTTTTCTACGCGGTAGATTGCAGCAGGGAGCCTTGGGGACTAACCCAAAGGTGCACCCGGAAAACTGGGCGGATACGAGATCTTGCCAACTTGGTGGCCTGAGAGCCAACTTGAACATAACGGGGTTATGTGATTTGCGGTAGAATGGGATTCGATGAAAGTTTGACCCGCGCATATGGCTTAAATTGTCGTTGCGATGTGAGCACGGGTTAGATGGAACCGTACCCGCTCTATGTCGTTCGGGTTAGAGAGACCTAAAGTTACATGGCACTCGCCGTTGGCATAGATGGGGGTCTTCGGTGGTCAATGGCTTAAATTGACGTGACCAATACCAGGAAGACGAATTGCTCATAGGAATGGCCGTCTAAGTGGCGGTGGTGAGTCCGGAATGTTAATGGCTTTAATTGACGTAACATCGACCGGTTCACCGAGAATGTGCCCTGAGTGCACGGGACGTGTGGCCGTACGAGCCAACGTCTGTGTTGAAATGGCTATGGTTATATGCATTGCTCGCTTGTGCTAATGAAATGCAGGGAAGGAGCATCGCCGCCCCGAGTTGGGGGCGGGATCGTTATAATTTGGTCAGCATTGCTGATCGTTGCCTTGTTTGCCACCGTGCGGTGGTGTGTTGCTTGCAGGTGCAGCTGGACCAAGCGGTCAGTAGCGGGCTAAAGCCCTTTTTGCGAAACTGGCCCTCGAAGGCTCAAGTGGAAATGTTTTTCTGTTTTATTCATGTATGACCGGCCTGCGTGCCGAGGTTTGTAAATCATGTATTAAACAAGTGGAACACTCTGTAAGGCCTTAAGGCCGATTTTTTTTGGGTATTTTGTATACATTCCTAATTATTGTAATAGTGGACATTCGTGCTCTTATGCTGGGTTCTTGTTTACAACTTCTATAACCTGCTTCCGCTAGAATGCTCTGTGTAGGACGTTGAGATTGGTTGGATGGTTTCCATACGTAACCACCCGGTCTGTCTGTGGTATATGGCGTCGGGCCCCGGCCAGACCTACTGCTATATACTATGCGACGGATAGGGGGTGTTACAATTTGGTATCAGACTCCTGGTTTTGGTCGGGCTTAAAGTGAATTCGTGGGCGAATTCTTTTTAAGGGATGGTGAGCACATTGCGTGCGTCATCGTTATAACGGTAAAAGAACCCATGAATGTCCATTTAGGAATGAAAATACTCGTGTTTGAGGAACCTGCGTGTTCCTATAATTGCTGTTTGCAATTTGTTTGGTCGCTTAACGGTGTTTTGTACCACTATAGGTGACCAGAAGTGGTGTTGGGCCGTCAGAACGCCGAGTTTCTGAGGCAAGTAGTGCACCGGATGTTGCTCCCGCAACACCTCTGTCGGCTGAAAATATAAGATTGGTGGCTGAAGCGGTGTTGGTCGTGATTAATGTGTAGCCTGGAAGGCAAGCGCAGCAGCCCGCTCCCGTGATGGAGCAAGAACCTCTGCAAGAGGCTGAGCCGAGGAGGGTGGAGCAAGTGATTGTGGAACCAATAGTGCCAAGGAGGGCAACTGAGAGGCAGCTGAAGCATGTAATGAGCTTTAACCCTCCGCTATTCTCGGGGTTGGGAACCCCATCTCAGGCTGAAGACTGGCTCTCCAGGGTGAAGAGAGTCATGACAGCGACGGAGACGGAGGAGTGGCAAATGACCACCATCGCTACATTCCTGCTGGACGGGGAAGCGAGGATGTGGTGGGAAGGATTGGAGCTGCATCATCTGAGAGGTAGACAACTGATAGACGTTCCGATGGAAGAGTTCTCGGGATTGTTCTTAGCAAGATACCTCCCTTCTACTCAGAGGATCTCAATGGAGAATGAGTTCCTGAAGTTGGTGCAGGGTGAGAGGAGCGTGGATGAATATCTCCATGAGTTTACGCGGTTGAGTCGTTATGCGAGCTCTACCATCATGGATGAGGAGCGCAAGACTAATCGTTTTTATGAAGGCCTGAGGGATGAGCTGAGATTATTACTGTCGGGGCCAATGACGCAGGGTTTCTTAACCTTGGTCAATACTGCCCGGTCCTTGGAGAAGGACATGAAGAGTGTACAAGCGAAGAAAAGCTTGGGTGAAAAGAAATCTGAGTTCAGAGTGCCGACTACTTCAAAGTCCGGCTATCGGAGGGCTTTCAAGAAGCATAGGACTTCGGGTCCAGCTCCTTCTGGCGCTTCTGGGGCGACTACGGGTCGGACCCCGGGTGCGTGTTTTACTTGTGGCAAGACGGGGCATTTCGCCCGTGATTGTTGGAGCGGACGTCCTAAGTCCGAAAGGAGGCCTGGAGCTACTTATGAAGAGAAGGGCAAGGCGGTGGAATCGACCGCATCCCATTATGCTCCGGCCCAACCAAGGGTCTACAATCTTGGCCAACAGGAGGACATTAAACAAGCTGACGTGGTGACAGGTACTGTTTAATTTATAGCAAGTCAATTCCTTTATATGCTTGTTATGCACATGTTACCTTACCACTGCTTGTTTAGGATTCGTATTGATTTGTGAAAATCCGGCACGAGCACTCTTCGATACGGGAGCTTCACACTCCTTCTTGTCCGAAGGATTTATATCACGCATCGGAGTCCCTTCTTCGATGGAGAAGGATAAGTTGGATGTGTTGTTGCCCAATGGGTGTTCGATGCGAGCGGTTAGGATCTGCGATGTTAAGATTCGTATTGGGGAGCAGGAGTTCGACCTGCGGGCGTCTTTACTTCCGTTAGTGGAGTTCGACGTCATATTTGGCATGGACTGGCTCTCGGAGCAGCAGGCCCATATAGATTGCGGTAGCAAGGAAGTCAAGCTGGGAGCGAGTCGTGAGACGACTTTTACGGGCTTAAAGGGGTCGAGCAAGACGTTGATGTCTGCTCTTCAGGTGGTGAAGGCGGTTCGTGCCGGAGCAGAACTGTTCTTTACACTAGTGGAGGTTGCAAAGCCGAAGCCTACTTTGGATTGTATTTCAGTGGTATCAGAATACCCTGATGTGTTCCCCGCAGATCTTCCTGGAGCCCCACCTCAACGGGAGATAGATTTTACGATCGAGCTAGTGCCAGGTGCAAAGCCTGTGTCACGATCTCCGTATCGGCTAGCGCCTAAGGAAATGACGGAGCTGAAAGTTCAACTGCAAGAGTTGTTGGAGCAAGGGTATGTGCGCCCGAGTTCTTCGCCTTGGAGCGCACCGGTCCTCTTTGTTAAGAAGAAGGACGGAAGCATGAGATTATGTATTGATTATCGGGAGCTAAACAAGCTGACTGAGAAGAATAAGTACCTGATCCCTAGGATTGATGATCTCTTTGATCAGTTAGTCGGGTCGACGGTGTACTCGAAGTTAGATCTCAAGTCTGGGTACTATCAGCTGCGGATAAGGGAGAGTGATATCCCGAAGACAGCGTTTAGTACGAGATACGGGCATTATGAGTTTACGGTCATGCCGTTTGGGCTGACTAATGCGCCGTCAGTATTCATGGATTTGATGAACAGGACGTTCAGGGAGTACTTGGACCATTTCGTGATCGTCTTCATCGACGATATTTTGGTGTACTCGCAAAGTGAGGAAGATCACTTCAAGCATCTTCATTTGGTGTTGGAGACGCTAAGGAAAAACCAGTTGTATGCCAAGTTCTCGAAGTGCGAGTTTTGGCTATCCTCAGTGGCGTTCCTCGGGCATATAGTGAGTGGAGAGGGTATTGCTGTGGATCCGGCGAAGATTGTTGCGATACGGGAGTGGCCTGAGCTTGCTACGGTAGCAGAAGTCCGGAGCTTTTTGGGGCTTGCCGGCTATTATAGGCGCTTCGTAGAGAACTTCTCGCAGATAGCGCTACCTCTCACTACTTTGACGAGGAAGGAGCATAAGTTCTTTTGGACGCCGGAGTGCGCACGAGCTTTTGAGGAATTGAAGTGTCGGTTGACCACGGCGCCTGTGCTGAGTTCGCCGATGGGGACCGAAGGCTATGAGATATATAGCGACGCTTCAGGCAGCGGTTTGGGTTGCGTGCTATTGCAGCACGGCAGCGTGATAGCTTATGGCTCGAGACAGCTAAAAGTGCACGAGAGGAATTATCCGGTCCATGACTTGGAGTTAGCGGCCGTGATTTTTGCCTTGAAGCTGTGGAGACACTATTTGTACGGTGTGAAGATTGATATCTACACCGATCACAAGATTCTAAAGTACCTGATTGATCAGAAAGATCTGAATATGCGGCAGCGTAGATGGATGGAGTTCCTGGGGGACTATACATTCAAGATCCACTACGTGTCTAGCAAAGGGAATGCGGTTGCGGACGCGTTGAGTCGCCGAGCCCCAGCTCAAGCGAATTAGCTATCAGTGCATGATGAGCGGTTGGTGCAGGAGCTGGAGGCGTTGGAGATTGTTTGTGTGGATAAGCAAGCAAGTGCTGAAGCAGTTCTGAATTGGACCGAAGTGCAATATGACCTGGCTGATCGGATTCGGCAGGCTTTGGATATGGATGCTCATATGAAGCAGTTCATGATAGAGGCTCTGGATGGGTCAAATTCCCAATTCGTCGTGGAGGACAGATTGCTGTGGAGAGACGGTCGTCTGTGCGTCCCAAGCGTGGGCAATTTACGGGTGGAGTTGTTGTACGAGGCACACCATACCAAGTACTCGATTCACCCGGGGAGCACGAAGATGTACCGCGACGTCAAGAAGCTATTTTGGTGGCCGGGTTTGAAAAAGGATGTGGCGCTATACGTAGCGAAGTGCCAAACCTGCGCCTTAGTAAAGGCAGGAGTGCCAAAAGCCGGGAGGATTTCTTAAGTCCTTGCCTATTCCGGAGTGGAAATTTGACGACATCTCTATGGACTTTGTGCACGGTTTGCCAAGGTCGCAAAAGGGGAACGACGCCATCTGGGTGGTCGTGGATCGATTAACGAAGGTGTCGCATTTTATTCCGCATAGGAAGGACGATCCGGTGGAGAAGCTGGCAAAGCTTTATGTGGATAATATAGTACGGCTTCATGGTGTGCCCCGCAGCATCGTGAGTGACCGTGATGGGCGGTTCACGTCCAATGATTGGAGGCTGGTGCAGCAAATGTTGGGAACAAAGCTGAAGTTTAGCACAGCCTTCCACCCGCAAACGGATGGGCAGACCGAGAGGGTCAATAGAACCATGGAAGACATGCTTCGCATGTGTGTCCTGGACTTTGGAAAGTAATGGGAGGACCACCTTTATTTGGTGGAGTTCGCATACAACAACAGCTACCAAGCAAGTATTCAGATGGCGCCTTTCGAGGCCCTATATGGTAGAAGATGTCGCACGCCGTTGTCTTGGTTAGAAACGGGCGAGTCGAAGTTGTATAAGCGATCGGAAGTGGATGATGCTACTTCTTTGGTGAGAACCATTCGGGAGAGGTTACTCATCGCTCAGGACCGGCAAGCAAAGTACTATAATGCCAAGCACAGGAACGTGGAGTTCGCTGTGGGTGATTATGTGTACCTAAAGATCAAACCGTTCAAGGGTGTCTCGCGGGTGCGACGGTTGAAAAAGCTAAGCCCGAGGTACCTTGGACCGTTTGAGGTTCTGGAGCGAGTTGGAGAAGCGGCCTATAGGTTGAAGCTTTCGGTGGAGCTAAGTGGTTTACACGATGTGTTCCACATTTCGGTGCTTCGGAAGGCGGTGCAAGAGCCTACGCAAGTGATCGCGGTCGATCAAGTGCCGGTGGATAGTGGGCTAACGACAAAGGTCAAGCCCGTGCGGATTGAGGACTCGGAGGTCAAGCGGCTACGCAATAAAGAGATCAGGATGGTCAAAGTCCGGTGGGACAATTGCGGTCGTGAGGAGCTCTCTTGGGAGCGAGAGCAGACTATGCTTGATGAGTATCCGGAGTTGTTCCGCTCAGGTACAAATGTTGTTTTTGTATATCTTTCCTTTATGTAATTTCGTGGGCGAAATTCTTTTAAGAGGGCGAGAGTTGTAACGCCCCGAAACTCAAAGGAGCAAAGGGGGACGTTTTGGGCCAGTTTTGGTTTCTGGCTGAAGGCACACGGCCTGGGACACGGGCGTGTCCCAGGGCGTGTCAAGCGTGTGTCGACACTTAGCCGCGAAGTCGTCGAGTTATTCTCGACGATTCGTTGAGAATGGGCACACGGCCTGCGACACGGGCGTGTCGCAGGGCGTGTCGACCCGTGTCGACACTTAGCCGTGAAATCGTCAAGTTATACTCGACGATTCGTCGAGATTGGGCACAAGGCCTGCGAAACGGGCGTGTCGCAGGGCGTGTCGACCCGTGTCGACGATCGTCAAGGTGAAATCGTCGAGATTCACTCGACGATCGTCAAGTCAAGGCACACGGCCTAGGACACGGGCGTGTCCAAGGCCGTGTCATCGAGTCGTTGATCTCCACTCGACGAAATGTCCCGTGTACACGGCCTGGGGGCCCAAGCGTGTCAAAGTGACACGGGCAAGGACACGGGCGTGTCCTAGAACCCGTGCAGTGCTCGGGTTGGAAACGGGGGAAAAATCATGGGGTACACGGCCGACTACATGGCCGTGTCAGCTGGAACACGGGCGTGTCAGCTCGAACACGGGCGTGTTGGATACCCGTGTGCGTGTCCAGGAGATTCGATTTTGACGGCGAATGCGGCACACGGCCCTGGACACGGGCGTGTGCCAGGCCGTGTTCGGTCCAGATTGGGCATTTCAGCCCCGAATCAAAGCCGTTCGTTTCCTTGATTGAAGATCCAATGGCTGGGGGTTGTTCCTGGGAGGATATACCCGGGAGTTGTCTTGAAATCCATCATTTTTTTTACCTTTTCATCTCTCCAAACCCTTGGAGAAAGAAGAGCTAAGGCAAGAGGAAGAGGAGCTAGATCCGCCATTGGAGGAGCTTCGGAGCTCCGAATCGCAAGCCGACTCCGGATCCACGGAGGCAACGCAAGTGCGGTGATTTCTATCCGATTACTTTTCGATGGCGCCAAAGAGGAACGCAAGGGTAACGATCCTCATCTTGAGCACTAATAGCTCTCTTTCTTAGCATAGGAAGCCCGCTCTCGCGAGTTTGCGGAGAGTTGGAGGCGTTCCTTCGGGTAGATATGTAAAGTCCCCGTTGTTTAGAGTTCGTATGCGAGAACGGACATAGGCATTTTGGTTGAAGCCTACCCGGACATGTTAGTCCGGATCGGTGTTGTTGCATTGCATAAGGCCGGAGAAGACTCCGTGCTATTGGGTGTTTTTCGGGTTTTCTACGCGGTAGATTGCAGCAGGGAGCCTTGGGGACTAACCCAAAGGTGCACCCGGAAAACTGGGCGGATACGAGATCTTGCCAACTTGGTGGCTTGAGAGCCAACTTGAACATAACGGGGTTATGTGATTTGCAGTAGAATGGGATTCGGTGAAAGTTTGACCCGCGCATATGGCTTAAATTGTCGTTGCGATGTGAGCACGAGTTAGATGGAACCGTACCCTCTCTATGTCGTTCGGGTTAGAGAGACCTAAAGTTACATGGCACTCGCCGTTGGCATAGATGGGGGTCTTCGGTGGTCAATGGCTTAAATTGACGTGACCAATACCAGGAAGACGAATTGCTCATAGGAATGGCCGTCTAAGTGGCGGTGGTGAGTCCGGAATGTTAATGGCTTTAATTGACGTAACATCGACCGGTTCACCGAGAATGTGCCCTGAGTGCACGGGACGTGTGGCCGTACGAGCCAACGTCTGTGTTGAAATGGCTATGGTTATATGCATTGCTCGCTTGTGCTAATGAAATGCATGGAAGGAGCATCGCCGCCCCGAGTTGGGGGCGGGATCGTTATAATTTGGTCAGCATTGCTGACCGTTGCCTTGTTTGCCACCGTGCGGTGGTGTGTTGCTTGCAGGTGCAGCTGTACCAAGCGGTCAGTAGCGGGCTAAAGCCCTTTTTGCGAAGCTGGCCCTCGAAGGCTCAAGTGGAAATGTTTTTCTGTTTTATTCATGTATGACCGGCCTGCGTGCCGAGGTTTGTAAATCATGTATTAAACAAGTGGAACACTCTGTAAGGCCTTAAGGCCGATTTTTTTTGGGTATTTTGTATACATTCCTAATTATTGTAATAGTGGACATTCGTGCTCTTATGCTGGGTTCTTGTTTACAACTTCTATAACCTGCTTCCGCTAGAATGCTCTGTGTAGGACGTTGAGATTGGTTGGATGGTTTCCATACGTAACCACCCGGTCTGTCTGTGGTATATGGCGTCGGGCCCCGGCCGGACCTACTGCTATATACTATGCGACGGATAGGGGGTGTTACAAGATGTAAGTCTCTTTGAGGCATTAATGAACACTGTCGGGGAGACAAGTAGTTTAGGTGCCTTCTCCTGAAGGAAGATTCCCAGAATCCTCGTCAAACACGCTTCTTTCATTGTATTCTTTTTCTTTATCAACTCAAATAATATCTGTCCCCAGTTTACCTGTTTCTTGTTAACCAGAGCACACATGACCAGAAATTGGTGCTGGTGATATAATCGTGGGTTGTATGCTTGCCCAGTAATACCTTGCCAACTATGTCTGCCAAGAATTTATATTGAACATACAAATTCTTTTTCAATAATTTATTGGGGTTTCCTTCTGAATGACCCATTGTGCTCAACATGTTCTTATATTCATCATTATCTAATTCAATATCATCTTATCCAGTAGACAAATCAAAAATTTCAGTTAAAACTACAGGAGTCAGAATGACCTGGATGCCGCTGATGGTGTCGATCAAAGTTTCTTCAGTTTCTGTTCTTCACACAACTGTAAGATATCGATGAAGATTTGATCTGTGTGAGAAAAGGAGTCAAAATCTATATCAAAACCGGTGTCGAACTTCATTACTGCAAGAGAGCTTGCCGGAATCGCCATTGTTCGCCTGCAAAAGAAAACAGAAAGATCAAGTTCAAGGGGAACAGAAAGCGCGGGATGGAGCTCGAAGAAAACCTAGTTAAATAAAAAAAATTCTTCAGAATATGAAGCGCTAATGGAGCTTCATAGTTTTTTCAGAATATGAAGCGGCAGACTCCATCCTACGAAATAAAAAAATTCTTCGATCTCAGGTCGACGAAAATTTTTATTGATGAAAGAGTTCGTCGATCTTAGTCTGAAGAAGGGAAAACATTTCGTCGTGTTCAGGTTGACGAAACATTTTCTGAAGCAATATCGTCGATCTTTGTTCGATGAATAGAACTTCACACACTGAGAGTTCGTCGATCTCAGGTCGACGAATTATCTCAAGAATCTTTCTCAGTTCGTCAATCTCCGTTCGACGAACTATGGCAAATTCTTCGACCTCAGACAGAAAGTTAAATTAATGCATTTTCATTGATCATACCTAGCTGATTCATAAAGAACAAATGTTTCTTCTCATCCAAGGGTTTGGTGAAGATATCTGCCTTTTACGAATGAGCAGAGACAAAGGTGAGATTAATTTTCTTTTTGTTAACACACTCTCTAATGAAATGATGTCTTACATCTATATGCATAGTTCTACTATGATACACTGGATTCTGTGCAATAGAAATTACACTGGTGTTATCACAAAGTAGAGTTGAATTATTTAACTTGACACCATAATCTAGGAGTTGGTTTTGAATTCACAGCATCTGTGAACAACAACTGCCAGCTGTTATATATTCAGCTTCTGCTGTTGAAGTAGACACAAATGTCTGCTTCTTGCAAAACTAAGATACTAGCCTATCACCAAGGAACTGACATGTCCATGATGTGCTCTTTCTATCTACTCTACATCTAGCAAAGTCAGCATCAGAGTATCCAGTTAACTCAAATTCTGAGTCAGTTGGATACCAGAGTCCTAAATTAGCGCAACTCTTTATATATCTCAAAATTCTTTTTAAGAAAATAAGGTGAGATTCTCAAGGGTTCACCTAGAACCTAGCACAAAGACATGTAGCAAATATAATGTCTGGTCTACTTGCTGTAAGATATAATATGGACCCAACAATGACCCTATATAATTTCTGATCTACAGGTTTCCCATGTTCATCAGAATCAATTACAACATTTGTAGCCATAGGTGTTTTCTTTGCTGAAATATCCGTCATCCCAAACTTTTTAATTATCTCCTTAGCATATTTGGATTGGGATAAGAAGATGCCATCAGGTGACTGCTTCACTTGGAAACCAAGGAAGTAGGAGAGCTCACCCATTCTACTCATTTTAAACTTGGAATGCATAAGATAGGAGAACCTTTTATATAGTTTGGAATCTATAAAGCCAAATATAATATCATCTACATATATTTGTGCTAACATGATTTTATCATGAAGATGCTTAATAAATAAAGTCCTATCTACTATGCCTCTAGAAAAATTATGCTCTAAGAGAAAGCTAGTTAAGGTTTCATACCAAACTCTTGGAGCTTGCTTTAAACCATAGAGAGCCTTAGCAATTTAAAAACATAAGAGGGATGAGTAGCAGAAATAAAACCTGGTGGTTGTTCTACATAGACCTCTCCTTTGAGTTCACCATTAAGGAATACACTCTTGACATCCATTTGATATACTGTGAACTTTTTGTATGCAGCATATGCAAGGAAAATTCTGAATGCTTCCATCCTTGCAACAAGTGCAAATGTCTGGTCATAGTCTATGCCTTCCTCTTGTCTGTATCCTTGAGCAACCAATCTTGCATTATTACTTATGATAAGACCTTGAGCATCAAGTTTGTTTCTAAATACCCGTTTAGTTCCAATGACTAGGTAGTCTTTGGGTCTTGGAACTAAATCCCAAACTCTACATCTCTCAAATTGGTTGAGCTGCTCTTGCATTGCAATAATCCAATGTAGATCTTGCTCAGCATCTTTAATGGATTGGGTCTCAGTTTGAGATATGAAGCAGACATGCATCATGTCCTGGTGGAGTTGATGCCTTGTCAGCACACCAACTGAAATGTCTCCAATCACTTGAGATACAGGGTGATCTCTAAGTGTGACAATTCAATAGGAGGAGTTGGTTGAGTGTTGGGTACATTGGTCAAATGTACCTGATTTGAAGAAGCCTCACCCAACTCAATGATATACATCATAATGTATTTGATGTATGTTTGAGTTACTTGTGCAGGTTAAGAAATCACTGGACTGAAGCAAAAAGTTTCTAAGTCCATGTGTCGACACCTAGAGGGAAAGTGTCGACACTTAAGAAAGCTTGTGTCGACACCCAGACAAGCAGTGTCGACACTTGGAGTCATTGTGTCGACACCTGGGATGTAGAGTCGACACCAGACAGAAAGTGTCGACACTTGGAGCTGTGTCGACACTCAGTGAAGAAAAGTGCAGACAAAAAGTGTCGACACAAGGAGGTGTGTCGACACCCAGTGAAGCTGTGTCTACACCAGAAAGTGTCGACACTTGGAGCTGTGTCGACACTCAGCAAAAGTCTGCAGAGTCTAAGTACAAGTGTCGACACTCAACACAATGTGTCGACACTATGCAGAAGAGTCAGCACTTGAAGTAAGTGTCGACACTCAACACAATGTGTCGACACTCAACAGAAGAGTCAACATTTGAAGTATGTGTCGACACCCAGAACAATGTGTCGACACACAGCTGAAGACTCAACACTTGAAGAAAGTGTCGACACAAGGAGCTGTGTCGACACTTAGCAAAGAAAAGAATTATCAACAAAATATTCTAAGTACAAGTGTCGACACTAAGGGAATGTGTCGACACTCAGCTGAAGTCTCAACAACAAGAAGGTGTGTCGACACAAGGAGCTGTGTCGACACTCAACAAGATTCAACATAGAAGACTATGTGTCGACACCAAGAAGCAGTGTCGACACTTGACAGATTCAACACAAGAAGTTGTGTCGACACAAAGGAGATGTGTCGACACATAGAAGAATTCAGCAAAAGCTAGAAGAACAAGTACTTGTGTCGACACTCAATTTCAGTGTCGACACATGCAGAAGAATCTGTGTCGAGACATACAAGGAGTTGTGTCGACACCTTGTAGACTTGTGTCGACACTTACACAACATGTGTCGACACTTGGACTATAAGTGTCGACACTTAAAGACAGAAAGTCTCGACACTTACAGACAGTTAGAGATTTTCAAGAAGTGACTGGATGACTTGACAGCGGCCGTTCCAGCCGGTCTACAGCAACTGTCAGAGATGTCAGAAGTCAGTTATGAACCGGTCCAGCCGGTTACCATGAAGAAGGCCTATAAATAGACACCTACAGTTTACAGAAACTGTTGTTGAAAGTAGTTCAAAGTTGTTGAAGTTGTTGATCAGATTATTGTTGAAGTAATTATAGTGGTAAAAAGAGAATCTACACAAGAAGATCTAGCAGTTCAAGTGCAGATCTAAGAAGTTGGAGAGAGAGGGCTCCATCCAAGAAATCAGCCTTTGGAACTAGGCTGAGAAGAAGGATTCAGATTCAGTCTGGATCTTAAGTGGCAGAGGTCAAGGAACAACTGCAGAGGATTCAGTCTTATTCAGTTCTACTCAAGAAGCTTTGAAGAAAGCTAAGTCAGGGTGAATCCAGCTGAGTTCTTCTAAGAACTCATCAAGAATCTCTCAACTCCCCTCCTTTAATTCTGAGTTGTAGAGTTATTATTTGTATTACATTTTTAACTTGTAGGATCCATTGGATCAGAGTGAATTGTAAGCCTGTATTTATAAAGGCTGAGGGTAGGGCTTGTTAGCCTGAGTGTAGGAGATAGAGATCTCTGAGTGTAGGCCTTGTTGACTGAGTGTAGGCCTTGGTTGGCTGAGTGTAGGCCTTGATTGGCTGAGTGTAGGCTTTGGGATAAAGCTGAGTTGTAAGGCTTTGGGCCTGAGGTGTAGGAACAAATTTGGGTTCTGAGACAGTGGAGAAGTTTGGCCAAATCTAGTACACTGCTAGATAGGCGAAGGGGGAAAGTGGATGTACCCATATCTTGGGGAACCACTATAAAACATTGTGTGCTGTGCTGTGATTGTGCTGTGGATTAGCTGTGTATGTTTTGTTATTGCTGTTTGTTATGCAAAAGTAGTCAGAAATCTGTGATATAACTGTTTGGCTGCCAACAAAGTTAAAAAAGGATTAGGTCACCTCTTCACCCCCCCCCTCTAGGTGTTTAGGTACCATATCTTTCAAGTGGTATCAGAGCCAGGTTCCTCAAAACAATGACTAACAGTCTGAGGAGATCCTGTTTGGCAGATTCAGTGTTGGCAAAACACAGATTCAAGAAATTCAAGAAAATCTAGAAACATGGGTTCCTATGAGAATCACAAGGAATTGGGTTTCATGAAATTACCCATATGCAGAAAGGAGATCTTTGGGATCTGGAAAGAAAGGGTAAGGCTATTTATGGAAGCCTCTGACCCTAGAATGTACATCACAGTTAAGGAAGGGCCTTATGTGCCAATGAAGATTTCAGTATTGGATGCAAATCAGAGAACTCCAAAGGATTTCTCTGAGATGACTAAGGATGAAATTGTCCTGGCCACCATGGACAAGAGGACACAGAACATAATAGTGAGTGCCATTGATGATGCAACTTTTCAGAACTTAATTCACTGTAAAACAACAAAAGAGATGTGGGATACTCTCATTGTCTATATGGAAGGTTCTGAACAAGTTAGGCAAGATAGGAAGTCCTTGCTAAATCAGGAGTATGAAAGCTTTAGGCAAGGAAAGGGTGATAGCATCACTGAGTGCTATAAGAAATTTTACAAAATAGTTAATGAACTCATGTCTTATGGAAGAGAGTTCAGTAACTATGAACTAAATGACAAGTTCTTAAGGTCCCTAACCAAAGATTGGGACACCAAGATCTGTGCCATAAGAGAAATGGCTAAGTTGGGGGAAATTCCTCCCCCTACACTGTTTGGCAAGCTATTGTCTTATGAAATGCAGTTAACATTGAGAAAAGAGGAGGAGAAATCAACAAGGACTGAGCACAAAGAAAGAACTGTTGCTTTCAAGACAGAAGTTCCCAGAAAGTGCAGGAATAAGTCTTTAACTCCACCTCCAGAGGTAGTTGAATCAGAATCTGATGAGTCTGTCAGCACAAAGTCTAAGAGCAGTGAAAGTGATGAAGACTTTGCTGCTTTCACTAGACACTTTCAGAAGTTTTTGAAAAAGAAACAGTGGAGGTCAAGGCCTTCTACATCACAAGGAAAGGAAGAATCTTATCAGAAAAAGAGGTCTTCAAAGAATGACAAGAAAAGGACAAAATCAAGCAAGGCAACTGGTTCAAAGATTGTTTGCTATTGCTGCAATAGACAGGGCCATGTTATTGCAGATTGTCCAGAGAAGAGAAAGGAATCTGGTGACAGGAAAAAGACTCACTTCAAAGGGAAGAAAGAAAAGTCTTTTGTTGCTAAGAAGGAGAAGACTCTATCAGATATCTCTTCTTCAGAAACTGAGTCTGAGGCTGAAGCCTACATAGGGCTGTTTGCTGAAGAAGAAGAGGAAGAATTCATGCAGATCTTGGAGTCAATTTATGAACAAGAAGACAGTCATTGCCAAGGGCTAATGGCTTTGACAGACAGTGCCAAAATCCTGGAGCAGCCAGGACCCAGTCAGGTACAAGGTTCATGTTCAAGTTCAGTTTCTTGTTCTAGTTCAGATTCAGATTCTTCTTCATCAAGTGATGAGAATGTATCTGAGTCTGAGGAAGATATTCATCAGCTTATAGATGAATATAAGGTACTGCTGCAAGCCTACAAGAAAAGCAAGACCCTAGCCAAAAGTCAGGCAAAGGAAATTGCTGATCTTAAAGCTGCTGCAACAGATTTTGAGAAGCAATTTGATCAAAAACTGAATGAGGTAGCCAGGCTGAAACACATTACTGTGATTCAGATGGGAACTATCACTTTTAAGAATGATCAAATTAAGTGTCTGGAGAACAATCTTCAGAAGGAGAAGGACTTGGTTGCTAGGTTTTCTAAACCTAAGTCAGTGTTACCCATAATTGATGAATTTGTTCATCACAAGGGTAAAGCTGGACTGGGCTTTGTTAGACCTGCAGGGACTGAGCAGTCCAAGTATAAGTCTAAGGGCAAAGCCCCAACATTCAACAAGCCTGCTGTAGTCAAGACAGTCAAGGCAGTACCTAAGCAAAGGTACAATAAATTTGAATGTTGGTGCTGTGGCAAAGTTGGCCATTTTGTAGTAGACTGTTGGCACAATGTGAGTGCCAAAGTGAGTTCCAAACTACCTATTGGAAAGCCAGTAGGTAGGTTTGTCAAATTGCAAACTAACAATCACCAAGGACCCAAGAATACTTTGGGTTCTAAGGTTCATTAATTTATTTTGCAGGTGAGTCCAAGTGGCCATACCCCTACATGGTACTTGGACAGTGGATGTTCCAGACATATGACTGGAACTAGGGGACTACTGAAGGACTACATTCCAATCAAAAATGGTCCTAAAGTGACTTTTGGTGGTTCTGAAAAAGGAATCATCAAAGGGTTTGGTAACATTTCTTCAAACTTAGTTACCATTACTCAAGTGGCTTATGTTGAAGGGTTGAAACACAACCTAATAAGTATAAGTCAATTAAGTGATGTAGGGTATGACATCTCATTTGTTAAAAATGGTTGTCATATCAAGAGGTCAAGTGATCAAGAGATCATTTTGACAGGTTATAGGAAGAGGAATGTCTACTGCCTAGACATTATGATTGAGAACAATGGTTCTCCAGTTTGTCTTGTAGCTGATGAGACAGTCTCTCATTGTGTCAAATGGCACAAGAGGCTAGCCCATCTTAACTACAAGACTATTAGCAAACTCTTTAGCAAAGAGTTAGTGAGGAATGGTCCTCAAGTTAAGTGTGTTAAAGATGACATTTGCTCAGCTTGTCAGAAGGGCAAGCAGACTAAATCCACCTTTAGAAGCATAGATAACAAAGATGCTGTGAGGTGTTTGTACCTCTTGCATTTGGATCTCTTTGGTCCAATGCCAGTTCACAGCTTAGGTAGGAAGGTCTATACCCTTGTAGTTGTAGATGACTACTCAAGGTTTTCCTGGGTGTTCTTCTTAAGACAGAAATCTGAAACACCTAGTGTCTTCTACAGCTTTGTCAAGCAAATTCAGAATGAACTAAATAGTACTGTGGTCAGAATTAGAAGTGACCATGGTACTGAATTTCAGTCTGATAGCATGACAAAACTGTGTGAAGACTTTGGGATATTTCAAGAATTCTCTTCACCTAGAACACCTCAGCAAAATGGCATTGCTGAGAGGAAGAATAGAACCTTGATAGAGGCTGGTAGAACCTTATTAAGTGATACATCACTGCCAGAGTATTTCTGGGCTGAAGCAGTTAACACTGCATGCCATGTTATAAATAGGGCTACCATCACTAAAGGGCTAAACAAGACCCCCTATGAAGTTGTGAAAGGCAGGAAACCAAACCTATCCTACTTCAGGATCTTTGGTTGCAAATGCTTCATACTTAACAATGGGAAGTCTTACATAACTAAGTTTGCTGCCAAGTCCCAAGAGGGAATTTTTGTTGGGTACAACAATAATAGTAAGGCTTATAGAGTCTACAACTTGACTACACAAGTTGTAGAAGAATCTGTGCATGTAGTTTTTGATGAGACTAAACTTATTAATAATGAGTTGTCTAGCAGTGTATGCAGCCCCACATGTTTGACAAAGAAAATGGACAAGCTTACTATAGAAGAAGTGCCTGCTGCAAGACAGCAAGGAGAGGAGAGTAGCTGCTGTCCAGGGGGAGAACTACATGTGCCAGTTGCTGAAGAAATCCAAGGTATACAGCATGATGCAGGTGCTGAAGTGGTTCAACCTGAAGTGAGGATGCCTCCAGCCCACAGGCATCTTAGAGATCATCCAGTAGAGCTGATTATTGGAGATCCAAGACAAGGAGTTCAAATAAGGAGCAAAAATCAGAATGCTGCAATCTATTCCAGCTTTCTGTCACAAGTTGAACCTAAGAAATTTGAAGAAGCAATACAAGATCCACAATGGACTGAAGCAATGCAAGAAGAGCTTAATCAGTTCAAGAGGTGCAAGGTCTGGGAATTGGTTCCTAAACCTAAAGACCATAATGTAATAGGAGTTAAGTGGATCTACAGGAATAAGATGGATGAACAAGGGGTCATCATTAAGAATAAAGCTAGACTGGTTGCTAAAGGATATATGCAAGAAGAAGGTATTGATTTTGATCAAACCTTTGCTCCAGTAGCCAGACTGGAAGCCATAAGGATGTTCTTGGCCTATGCAACCTATCAAGGATTCAAGGTTTACCAGATGGATGTCAAGTCAGCATTCTTAAATGGTAATCTTAAGGAAGAAGTCTATGTGGAGCAGCCTTCAGGTTTTGTTGATCCAACTCTAACTCATTATGTCTATAGACTTAGGAAAGCTTTAAATGGGTTAAAGCAAGCCCCTAGGGCTTGGTATGAAACCCTATCTAGTTTCCTCATTGAGAACAAGTTCTCAAGGGGGAAAATAGATAAGACTCTATTCCTTAGGGAATCTAGAGGCAAAGTCATACTAGTCCAAATATATGTAGATGACATTATATTTGGGTCTACTGAAAGAGCCTTTGCAAAAAGTTTGCAAAACTTATGCAAGGTCAGTTTGAGATGAGTAGTATGGGAGAGCTGAAGTTTTTCTTGGGTCTCCAAGTTAAACAGACTGAGAGTGGTTTGTCCATTTGTCAGTCAAAGTTCACCCTAGAACTCATAAGGAAGTATGGTATGGATTCATCCAGTACCATGAAGACTCCTATGGGGTCAAGTATGTCTCTTAGCAAGGATGATGCAGGGAAACCTGTAGATGAAACCTTGTATAGAGGGATAGTTGGCTCCCTATTATACTTGACTGCTAGTAGACCAGACATCATGTATGCTACATGTGTTTGTGCAAGGTATCAAGTCCTGCCCTAAAGAGTCTCACTTGACTGCAGTCAAGAGAATTTTGAGATATCTAAAGGGCACTCCCTATCTAGGCCTCTGGTACCCTAGGAATGGAGATTTTGATCTAACAGGTTATTCAGATGCAGACTTTGCAGGATGCAAAGAGGATAGAAAGAGCACTACTGGAACCTGTCAATTCCTAGGTGGAAGACTAATTTCATGGAGCAGCAAAAAGCAAACCAGTGTGGCTATCTCCACAGCTGAGTCAGAGTATGTGGCTGCAGGAAGTTGCTGTGCTCAACTTCTGTGGATTCAACATCAGCTAGAGAACTATGGATTTCAGGTAAGTAGAACTCCACTTTTCTGTGATTCTACTAAGTGCTATTTCAATAGCTAATAACCCTGTATCCCATAGTAGGACAAAACATATTGAAATTAAATATCACTTTCTTAGGGAGCATGTAGAAAGAAATGATATTGTACTTGAATATGTTAAAACAGATGAACAAGTAGCTGATATGTTTACTAAGCCACTAGAAGAAGCTAAGTTCAATAGATTCAAAATTGAGCTAGGAATGATAAACTTAGACTAAGTTTACAGAATAGAAAATTGGCCAAGTAAAAAGGTGTCGACACATAGACAAGTCTATGTCGATACAGAATAGTGGTGTCGACACTTCAGGAGAAAGGTGTCGACACATCTAGGATGTTGGTGTCGACACTTCAGAATGTTAGTGTCGACACATGTCCAGTAGGTGTCGACACATCCAATATGGTGTCGACACTTAAGTTTTACTCAGAATTTTTCTAAGTAAAGTCTCGACAATGTGTCGAGTTATGTTGTGTCGACACATAACCAAGTGTCGACACATAAAATCTGTTGACTAAACTTGTGTCGACACATGTGTGTCGAGACATTATAAGTCAGTGTCGACACTTATTGCCAGTGTCGACACATCCTTAGATAGCTGTCCCGCCTGTTCATCTTCAAAATTAGACAGGTATAAATAGGGTTCTGTCTTTGTTTGTCGACACGCTTTCAAAGTTTCGAGACCAAAACTACTGTGTCGACATCTCTCTTTTCTAAAGACTAATTCTCCAAACCATAATGACTCCTAAGCTTGAGGAGAACGTTAACAAGGGCTATGAGCTAGTGCGAGGCGCGTTCGATGAAGCTGATCAAGAAATCAAGTCGGTGGTAACCCTAGTCGCCAATTCTGGACTAGAATACTTGGTTTCAGAACCAACAAAGATTTGGAAAAAGGAAGTTCTTGAATTCCTTAATGGAGCTGCTATAGATGAATCTGGATACAGAATCAAATCCAGAGTTCATGGATCTAAGGTCAAGATTTCACCAAAAAGTCTGAGGAAGGTACTCCAGCTACCTAAAACACAAGATGAAGACGAAGTAACTGCATCCAAGACCAGGGAAGCTCTTACATGGTGTGGACTTGATCCTAAGATGAAGATAGGATCTGTATTCAATAGGAAAGGCATGAATAACCAAGAAAAGTTCATGTCTGAGATTGTAGGAAAAGTCTTACTCAACAAGACTGGAGGGCACGACAGAGTGTCTGCCTACATGTTTGAAATCATAACAAGAATAATTTTCACTCTGAAAACAGATTGGTCTCAAGTGGTGTATGAGAAAATCAAGGAGAGTTTGAAGAAGCCCAACCTGGGCAGAATACTTAGTCTCTACCTAGCTGGTACCATACCAGAGGTAATGAATACAGCTGCTGGAAGTAAGATAAACCACATGAGGAAGATGGATCTAAGGATCTTTTCCAGATGGGACAGGGTATTGTCCAAGGAAATGCCAACTCCAGAGAAGCCAGTTACTAAGAAAGATTCTCCTCCAAGGAAGAAAAGGAAGACAGCTCCTGTGACACAGGAGTCCTCCAGCAGTTCAGGGAGTGAAGAACAAGTTGTTTTCACTCCTGATGACCAAGAGGAAGTGGCTGCAGAGAAGACCCCTGCTGCTCAAGATGTAGCTGAGATCCAGGGGGAGCTGCCATAGGCTAGCCTCATCCACAGGGATCAAAGCCAGGGGAAGCCTCCAGTAGTAGAAGAACCCTCTACTCTGGGCAGTGAGCAAGCCACTAACATCATCCAAGAGGTACTCATTGACCTAAATACATTGAATTTTTCTATAGTAGATTCTGATTTGTCTGATGTACATCAGCAAACTCAGCTAGACAGTCAAGAACCAGATGTTGTTATCCAAGACACATATGTTGTACTAGAAGTGGTTCCTGATCAAGTAGTTGAAGAACCAAGAACTTCTCCAGCTCCTTCATCACAAGAATTCACAATGGAAGACTTGTTCCTAAATCTGGATCAAGCAGATTTTGACAAAGAAATTGATGCTGCTGAAGAAGAGACTGCTGCTGCTGAGGGGGAGCAAGTACAAGATCTGGAAGAGCCTATTAGGCTGGAAACTGAGCAAGCACCTGATGTGCAAACTGAGAAGCCTCAAAGCCCTAAGGAAAGGGTTGAAATAGCCAGCACTTCAGAATCTGAAGAAGATGAGGCTGCAAAGGCTAAGAAGAAGAAACTCTATGTCTTCAAGAGGAGAAGTCAGAGTTATAAGAAAGCCTTGCAATCCATTGCCCCACAGCCTATAGTCCAACAAGCTCCAACTGTTGACTATAGTGCTTTACTGATTGCACTGCAGATAAAAATGGATGAACAAAGGAAAGCCATAGAGGCTTATGTAGATGAAGGATAGAAGTCATTACAGTTTGATCTTGCTCAAGATATAAAGTCAATAAGGTTTGAGATGAACCAGAACAAGAAGGAGATGACTGACTGCTTCCACAAGGGTGGCAATGCAGTGGTGTATCTGGCTACACACCAAGAGAAGATCAAAGCACAGGTAGATGATATAGCATTGAAGCAAGGGTATGTACTGGAAAATCAGTTAAGGATGAATGACAACTTGAATGCATCACACAATGCTATAGTCACTGAATTGAAGAATAAGACTGCTGAACCTTCTACATCTGCTGCTGCAGTTAAGGCTGACTTTGATAAAGTATTTCAAGCTGAGATTACTGCTGTCAAGACTGCAATTCAAGCCTCTCAGAAAGCTATCTCTGAACAACTGCAAAAGCTAAAACCATTCTTTAAAGAGGGAATCAGATATTTGGACAGTCAAATAAGATTTCAAAAGGATGATGTCAGAGACCATATGGCTAGAGAAGTCATAAAGGGGGAGAGAGTATTAGTCAAATCTAGCTCTGACCATGCCAAATGGATATCTAACTCCATCAGAGCTACACTGGGTTATCCTCCACTCTGTGATGATGATAATGTTGCTGAATCAGGGATTCAAACTGCATATCTTGGAGGTGAGCAACCAGAGGTAGCTCAAGTGATTTATCCACCTCTAGATTTTGAAATGATTCAAGCAGATGTCCAGACAATGTATAGCCCAACTGAAGGGAAGCCTAATGTTATTCTGGATAAAGTGGTTCAGCCTATTTCTGCAGCTATGCAAGAGGCATTAGAGAAAGAAGAAGAGGCAAGATTGTCAAAGAAGAGGTTTAGGGAACAAGCAGAACAAAGGCCAGATTTTGAATAGTGGAGCCCTACCTCTAGAAATATAATTTTAACTGCCTGGAAAGCTGCCAAGGCCAATGCTCATGAAAGGAACAAGTGGTTCTCTGAAGCAGAATGGAGGAAACATGAAATAAGACAGGAGGCCATTGTTCAATATAGAAGAAAGGCAAAGATGGGAAAGCTACCTCCTACTGCAGTGGAGCCTAGCAAGTACTTCCCCAAGCCATACCACTATTTTGAAAGGCAGAAAATCAAAGCAGAAGAGCTGAAGAAGAAGGACTTAAAAGGCAAGAAGCCTGCTGTTGCTGCAACTGCTGAAGCCACTGTCAAAGCTCAAGTCCAATCTGGCAAAGACATTGTTATCAAAGAACCAAACAAGAAATAGATTAGGAATTGACTTGAAGATTGTTGTAATCTTTTGAATGAAAAACATTTGTGTAAACCATTGAAGATGTATTAGAAAAATGTTAGAATAATAAATGATAAATATATTTCATGATTGTTCTGAGAATTTGTCTATTTCTTATTTGTTCTGCAATGTTGAATGTGTATACATGTGTGAAATATTACATGTTTATGTTTACCCTGCTGTTTATAATCTGCTTTACATCATTTTGTAATTTTAATTATGAATGGTGTATATCATTGACTAAGGGTTATGACTTCTCCAAATAGGGGGAGATTGTTGGGTACATTGGTCAAATGTACCTGATTTGAAGAAGCCTCATCCAACTCAATGATATACATCATAATGTATTTGATGTATGTTTGAGTTACTTGTGCAGGTTAAGTAATCACTGGACTGAAGCAAAAAGTTTCTAAGTCCATGTGTCGACACCCAGAGCGAAAGTGTCGACACTTAAGAAAGCTTGTATCGACACCCAGACAAGCAGTGTCGACACTTGGAGTCATTGTGTCGACACCTGGGATGCAGAGTCGACACTAGACAGAAAGTGTCGACACTTGGAGCTGTGTCGACACTCAGTGAAGAAAAGTGCAGACAGAAAGTGTCGACACAAGGAGGTGTGTCGACACCCAGTGAAGCTGTGTCTACACCAGAAAGTGTCGACACTTGGAGCTGTGTCGACACTCAGCAAAAGTCTGCAGAGTCTAAGTACAAGTGTCGACACTCAACACAATGTGTCGAAACTATGCAGAAGAGTCAGCACTTGAAGTAAGTGTCGACATTCAACACAATGTGTCGACACTCAATAGAAGAGTCAACATTTGAAGTATGTGTCGACACCCAGAACAATGTGTCAACACACAGCTGAAGACTCAACACTTGAAGAAAGTGTCGACACAAGGAGCTGTGTCGACACTTAGCAAAGAAAAGAATTATCAACAAAATATTCTAAGTACAAGTGTCGACACTAAGGGAATGTGTCGACACTCAGCTGAAGTCTCAACAACAAGAAGGTGTGTCGACACAAGGAGCTGTGTCGACACTCAGCAAGATTCAACATAGAAGACTATGTGTCGACACCAAGAAGCAGTGTCGACACTTGAAAGATTCAACACAAGAAGTTGTGTCGACACAAAGGAGATGTGTCGACACATAGAAGAATTCAGCAAAAGCTAGAAGAACAAGTACTTGTGTCGACACTCAATTTCAGTGTCGACACATGCAGAAGAATCTGTGTCGAGACATACAAGGAGTTGTGTCGACACCTTGTAGACTTGTGTCGACACTTACACAACATGTGTCGACACTTGGACTATAAGTGTCGACACTTAAAGACAGAAAGTCTCGACACTTACAGATAGTTAGAGATTTTCAAGAAGTGACTGGATGACTTGACAGCTGCCGTTCCGGCCGGTCTACAGCAACTGTCAGAGATGTCAGAAGTCAGTTATGAACCAGTCCAGCCGGTTACCATGAAGAAGGCCTATAAATAGGCACCTACAGTTTACAGAAACTGTTGTTGAAAGTAGTTCAAAGTTGTTGAAGTTGTTGATCAGATTATTGTTGAAGTAATTATAGTGGTAAAAAGAGAATCAACACAAGAAGATCTAGCAGTTAAAGTGCAGATCTAAGAAGTTGGAGAGAGAGGGCTCCATCCAAGAAATCAGCCTTTGGAACTAGGCTGAGAAGAAGGATTCAGATTCAGTCTGGATCTTAAGTGGCAGAGGTCAAGGAACAACTGCAGAGGATTCAGTCTTATTCAGTTCTACTCAAGAAGCTTTGAAGAAAGCTAAGTCAGGGTGAATCCAGCTGAGTTCTTCCAAGAACTCATCAAGAATCTCTCAACTCCCCTCCTTTAATTCTGAGTTGTAGAGTTATTATTTGTATTACATTTTTAACTTGTAGGATCCATTGGATCTGAGTGAATTGTAAGCCTGTATTTATAAAGGCAGAGGGTAGGGCTTGTTAGCCTGAGTGTAGGAGATAGAGATCTCTGAGTGTAGGCCTTGTTGACTGAGTGTAGGCCTTGGTTGGCTGAGTGTAGGCCTTGATTGGCTGAGTGTAGGCTTTGGGATAAAGCTGAGTTGTAAGGCTTTGGGCCTGAGGTGTAGGAACCAATTTGGGTTCTGAGACAGTGGAGAAGTTTGGCCGAATCTAGTACACTGCTAGATAGGCGAAGGGGGAAAGTAGATGTACCCATATCTTGGGGAACCACTATAAAACATTGTGTGCTGTGCTGTGATTGTGCTGTGGATTAGCTGTGTATGTTTTGTTATTGCTGTTTGCTGTGCAAAAGTAGTCAGAAATCTGTGATATAACTGTTTGGCTGCCAACAAAGTTAAAAAAGGATTAGGTCACCTATTCACCCCCCCCCCTCTAGGTGTTTAGGTACCATATCTTTCATTGAGCAACAACTTGGGGAATTAATTCCTTTTGTGGAATTATAGCTGTTGTTAGCTCTTCACTTAGTTTAGTGTCTTCAATTTTACTATCTTCAGCAATATATGGAGAAGGATGGCTAACAGTCTCATTGGTGAGGGTGAATTTATCCAACTTCTCACACAAGTTTGGTTCCTGCAAAGTCTCACTGGTAGAAGGAATCTTCTCCTTGTAAAATATGTTAGTTTTATCAAAAGAAATATGAATAGATTCTTCTATTTTCATGGTTGATTTATTATAAACCCCATAAGCCTTGCTTACTTGGGAATATCCAAGAAAAATTCCTATTTCAGCCTTGGCTTCAAACTTTCTAATGTGTTTCTTGTTATTATTGTGAATGTAGCAAATGCAACCAAAGATTTTAAAGTAATCTACTTTAAGTTTCTTCACTTTGAGTAGCTCATAGGGGGTCTTGCCCTTATGTTTGTGTATCAAACTTCTACTCAGTGCATAGTTTGATGTGCTCACAGCCTCTGCCCAAAAGGATAGGGATAAGTGAGCATCTGCAAGTAATGTGCCTGCAGCTTCAATCAATGTTTTATTTTTCTTTTTAGCTACCCTATTTTGTTGAGGAGTTCTAGGAGCAGAGAAACAATGTCTGATACCTTCCTTCTCACAGAATTCTTGCATGGGAAGAGACTCAAACTCAGTACCATGATCACTTGTGCTCAATGCAACTGGAGTAGAGTACTCAATCATTATGCTCTTAAGAAAGTCTGTAAGAACCTTGAAGTTATTTGACTTATTTCTCAAGAAGAACACCCAAGTGAACCTTGAGAAGTCATCAACAATCACCAAGGTATAAGACTTCCCTCCTATGCTCTGTACAGCAGTGGGTCCAAAAAGATCCATGTAGCAAATACAGAATTATAGGTGAATCACTCTTATTAAGTGATTTAAAACTATTTTAGTTTGCTTGCCTATCTGACAAGCCCTGTAAAGGCTTTCTTTCTTGTAGGGGTAAGAAGGCAATCCTCTAACATGGTTGTCCCTAGAGAGTTTAGCAATGTTTTTCAGATTAACATGTCCTAATATCCTATGCCAAAGTTCATTATTATTACTAGTTTGGTTAAATATGAATATTTCTGATTTGGCAGACTTAAAGTTAACTACATAAATATTTCCTACTCTAGTAATAATTAATACTACTTGGTTGTCTATAGAAGTAATAATACAGGAAGTTTTGTTAAATGATACCAGAAATCTTTCATCACATAACTGACTTATGGATATAAGGTTGTGCTTCAGTCCACTTACATAAGCTACATTCCTGAAGGTGACTGCTCTAATTTTGACCTTTCCATATCCTTCAGTCTGGCCACAATTGGAATCACCAAATATTATTTTGGGTCTTAGCTTAGACTTGTAGTTGATTAAGTTGTCCTTGTTTCCAGTCATATGTTTTGAACAGCCACTATCCAAATACCAGCGTTGCTCTGTGGTGGGATAGTCTTTCACCTGCAATAAAACAGATTAGCTATTCTTGACCCAGGTTACCTTGGGTCCTTGTTTGTTTACATAATTAAAGCTGGAAATATATGTGTATTCTGGTTGATTTTTATAGCCTAAGGGGCGAAATCTTCTAGGTGGAATTATCCACTAGGTGAATGGATTATCATATTTTCTTGGTTGATTAAATGTTCTAAAAGAATTAAAGTTTCTGTTAAACTGAACTGGGTTCAACGAATTTTGGTAAGTTCGTCGATCTGAGTTCGACGAATGGGGATGAGTTCATCGAACTCCACTCAGAGAATGAGAGTATTCATTCTCTGGGCCCCAATATCATCGATCTCGGGTCGACGAACCATACTCGTTTCGTCGATCGTCGTTCAACGAATAATTATAATGAAAGTTTGCGTTCGAAGTTCGTCAACTTGAGTTCGACGAACTGTACACATTTCGTCGATCTGAGTTCGACAAAATCTGCTGAACATTGTTATGCTTAAGATTTTTCTTATTCTTTCTCTTTTTCTTGGTCTTTTATTTTAATTCTGGTTGTTTAACATTATTATTATCTATCTTTTCTTTGTCTTTTTCTGAAATAAATTTTATTGGGGTTATTAGAATATTTTTCTGAATCAGTGGGGGTTGGATTGATGAAGCACCTAAGCTCAGATTGCCATTAAGCCTAACATTCACAGTGCTTGTGATGTCCATTAGCTTGATACTTCTCCCATTTAGGGATTCTTCAAGTTGCCTTGCCTCAGCTAATTCAGATTTTAGTGTGATGATCTGTTCATTATCTAGGATTAATTCATCTTTTAACTTGATATTTTCAGAAAGTAAGTTTTTTTACTCAATCAATTTTTCTCTAAGTGTTTTAATTTATTTTTCAAAATTAATTAGATCAATACATAATGATTTAAATTCAGTTTTAAAACTATCTGAATTGTAATCAAAAGAGGATAGTACTTGATCTGCCTCAGATTCAGATGGTTCTTCATTGTCTGACTAATCGGCTTCAGATGGGCTGCATGAGGCATTGATATCCATAAGGCAAACTTCCATTGCCTTTGCCTCCTCTTCATCTTCACTAGAGCTGGAAGATGAGGATTCTTGATCTGTATCACTCCAGGTCTCAGCAATGAAACCTTTCTCCTTCCTTTTATGCTTGCTGGAGGAGGGCTTGCTGTAGTGCTGTTTCCTGGTTTTTTCTCTTCTTCTCTCCTTCTTTTGGTTCTCTGGACACTCTGATATGAAGTGTCCTGGTTTCCTACAACCAAAATAAACAACTTTTTAGCGGGTATCTTATCATACCTCAGCTTGTCATCTTGCCTAGATGAGTTGCTTCTGAAGTCCTTCTTTGCCAGTTTGTAAAATCTCTTGGCTAAGAGACTCAGGAGTTCTTCACTGGCTGTTGGAGCTTCTGATTCTTCTGAAGTTTTGAAAGCTATGCTTTGCTCCTTTCTGGATGTTGGAGGAGTCTTCTACTCTGCAGCTTCTCTTGTCTTTATGAGTTGCTCATATGATTTGAGCTTTCCAATAAGAGATTCAGTGGAAATCTCATTTAAACTTCTGGCCTCCTTGATTGGCCATATTCTGGAATCCCATAAGCTAGGGAAGAACATGAGGATTTTGTCATTTACTTCTGTGAGAGTGATGTCCTTGTCCAGAGTCTTCAGCTCATTGATGATAGAGCTTAGTCTGTTATACATATCACTCACAGACTCAGATTCTTCTTTCTTGAAATTTTCATACTGGGAGATAAGATTTGATCTCCTGTCCTTTCTCTCATCTGCTGTTCCAGCAACCATCTGGTTGAGAGAATCCCAGATAGCTTTGGCTGATGTGCACTCAGCCACTTTCTGGAATATGTCATCTGACATAGTTTGAGCCAGAATATTCATGGCCTCGGCATCTGCTATCTTGGCCTTCTTTTGTGCATCTGTCCACTCAGGTGGTGGAACAACATGTGTGCTGGAACTTGCAGTAGTGGTAGCCACTAGAGCTGATGGTCCTGTCAAAATAGAATTGTATATTTCTTCATCAATATAGTTCATATAAAGCCTAATTCTTGCCTTCCAGATAACAAACTTATTCAAGTTGCAAACTGGAGGTCTGGTGCTTAAAATCTTTGTTCTGTGCCACACTATGAAATAAACAGAAAAACTAGGAAAAAAGAAAAATAAGATCTAACAAGGATATTTTGATTCAAGTATAAGCATGTAAAACTAAAGGAATACCCTCTGATACCAATTAAAAGATATGGTATATCTTTGATACCAATGAAATAGGGGATAAATCTGATTACTCTAGAGGGGGGGGGGGTGAATAGAGTAACTTAAAACTTTTGACTGTTTTAGAAATATATCAGAGTAATAAAATAGGTGATACTTATAGTAGTATGAAAAGGAAATGCAAACTAAGCAAAAATTAAACTATCACAGTCACAGCAAGAACAAAAAGAAAATAGGCAACTAGATGACACAAGAATTTTATAGTGGTTCCCCAACCTGGGTACATCCACTCTTCTACCACCCTGGTAGGAATCAACTATCAGGTTTTTGATAGTTGATTACCACCACAAGATCTATTTCCAGGGAGATATCACAACGATTTGAGCTTTTGATCAGGTGCCCAAAAACCAAGAATAAACTTTTGAAGGGAGTTAATAAATCCTTTTACAGGAGGTGAGAGAGAGTTGATGTTGTCTTCTCTTTTCTCTATACAACAAAGAAGACTAGTGGATTGTTGGTGTCAAAGCTCCTTCTGAAATGACTTGGAGCTTTGCTCAGAGTGTAGGTCTTCAACATTGACTTGAAGTGATCCAGGAACTTCTGACTGATTCAAAGTTTGTTGTCCTTGAATATTCCTGGAGTAGATGTTGAAGAAGACTTTTGATGTTTGATTGTTGTTCTTCTTCAGTCTTCATAAAGTACAAGGGGAAAACAAAGTGTTTTCTGCATAGAGATTTTCTTGTGTTGAATATTCATTCTGTTCTCTTCTTCTTATTTTCTGTATTACTTCTGCCGTCTGAAAAATAGAAAAACTCTTTTATATTCCGCTGTCAAAAATTCTCCTTTGAATTTTGAATTCCAAACATTGATTGTTGATCTGTTTGGAGAATGAAAAACGGCTAGAGAATATTGTCTTAAATGAGTTTCCCCAACTGTCCCAATAAATTAAGCAAGTAATTGACCCTGATGAAGACCATAATTAATGCTGCCAATAACGGCTATATTCAGGGGAATATAAGCATTAATTACTCAGAGAATTACTGCTAAATAATATAAGAAATAAGGATAGAAAAAGGAAAACTTTTAAATCTGGCTTGAGGCAGAATTCGTCGAGCTCTGAACAGAATTCGTCGACCAGAGTTCCAAATTCGACGAGCTGAGAATTCCTGTTTGTCGACCTATGCTCAGCGAACTGCATTATGAAAATAACTAGCCAATTCTACGCTCTAAGTTTGTCGAGCTAAGAATCTGTCTTCGTCGAGCTAAGAATCTGTCTTCGTCGAGCAGAGTTCAGAGAAACTGAACTAGAAGAAATATGTTGAACTTATACTCCAGAATTCGTCGATCAGAGAATCTATCTGAATGAAGAGATCGTCGACCTGAGATCGAATATCGTCGAGCTCAACTCAGAGAATTAACTCTAAGTTCGTCGATCTGCGGTCGACGATCGTCGAGCTGAGTTCGAAGAATTTCGAACTGACAATTTTAACTCTGAATTCTTCTAAGTCTGAGTCAACTGAGGTTCTCTGCTGGTTGGTCCATGAATGTTGAACCTAATGACTATCCTAAACTCTAGGACTCATAGACATGACCCTGGATATACAATGTTAATCAAAACTCAACCTAATTAGTGAACCTAGCCCAAATCCACACTAGGGATCCAACATACATGGTTGGGGTTGTGTCGACCAATCTTCACTATTCTTGGTTGTTGTCCAAAACTTTGAAGAGAAGGTGGTGTCGACATGTTGTTCCTCGTTACAATCATTGGGGGAGAGATAGAGATGTATTTGGAGGGTGACAGGCCTCCACTCATGAAGCTAAGTATTTTCTTCACTGTAATGGGGAGTACTGCACTTCAGATGCTTTGAAGTCTTCTACCGGTGCTCGAAGGTTGAGGGGGCGCGTTTTGTGTGTCTCGGCATCTGCGGCTTGTCTCCTTCTATGTGCAGATGAGTCTGGAGTGGTGGACATGTTGTCGACTGGGGGATTGCGGCTAAGTGTGGAGCGTTTGTTGTGGGCGCTGAGCGCGTTGAGAGCGGAATGCCTGTTATGGTGCGCGTGGAGCGCTTGCTGCGATGCTCAAGAGAGGATGAAGGTCTTTGAAGAAATCTTCAAGGTGCTCGAAGTTCTTCGATGAAGTCTTTGAAGGCGCAATAGATTTTTAAAGGATCTCTCACATGCATAGGAGATGAAGTGGGAGTAAGAGTAGATCCAATGAAGGAGGGATCTATGGTCCTATTTATAAGATCTAGAGTGGTTATGGTGGTTATCCGCAGACCATAACCACCTTACGTGTTATTTTCATACTGGAAACTTATATTTTATGTCGTGTATTTTGTATTAGAGTCACTATGCACACACCTTTGCCTCTGTTAGTATATATATTACTAACAGTGTTTCGACTAGGCCAGTTCAACTCTTTAAGTTGTTGATGCTGTGTGTACCGCCACTGGCTTTATCTTATCTTCCTGTTTCAATATCCATTAGGTTCTATTTTTTCTCTCATGTTTGTGTGGAGAAATACCTGCAATCACAAATACTTGCATTAGATATATATACTTCTTATATTTGGTATCTGAGCAGAGAAGGCTTGCTCTATCAGAAGAACCTTGACAATATCCCTTTTGTCTCTCTTTTTTCGCCTTGATCCTCATCATATTGCCACCACTAGCACCAGTCAAACTTAATTCTCTTATATTTGGGTGCCCTCGTGTTTTTGCGTGTGGAGGACGCATACTTTGTCTGGGTGCTTGTGTGTTTGGTGCGCAGACTCGTGTTTCGCGGTTATGCGTGTTGTCAGGATGGTATGAAGTTTCATAAATACTTTTGTGATTTCTTGCTACTTTGCAAGTACCGACTGTCACAGGGGAAAACCCCTGGCGATTGAGGGTGTAGGTTTGACCTAATCCATTATAATTTGGCAGGTACCAACCGTCAAGTGGGGCATGCCCTTGACGATGGTAGGTGTAGGTTTGAACTTACCCATCATAATTTGGCATGTACTGACCGCCAAGGAAGGCAGACCGTTGGCGATGGTGGGCATAGGTTTGACCTTACCCATTATTATTTGTCATATACCGACTGTCATGGGGGCAGGCCCTTGGCGTTTATGGGCGTATGGTTGACCTTACCCATTGTAATTTGGCATGTACCAATCGCCCGGGGGGGGGGGGGGGGGGGGGTGGGTGGGGGGGCAAAAATCCCTTGGCGGCGGCATGCATAGGTTTGACCTTACCCATTGTAATTTGGCAGGAATAGACCTCTAATGGGGGAGGCCCTTGCCTATGGTAGGTGTTGGTTTGACGTTACCTATTGTAATTTAGCAGGTACCGACCACCAAGAGGGCCAGACCCATGGCAATGACAGACATAGGTTTGACATTGCCAATTGCAAATTTGTTATCTGAAACATTCGAAGTAATTTACAGAAACAATGCGTGAAAGTTAAATCATATGTCTTTATAGAACGTTGATAAAGCTGGCAGGGTGGTGAGGATTAGCTACAACTTTGTGAATGATGAAGGTGTTTTCTCCTGATTACTCTAGCGGTTGCTCCCAGTCTCTCCTAGCGAGCTGGTGGTCAATCGTTCGTTGTCGTAGGCCGTACCGACCGATTCAATGCTTTGTTTCACAAGAACCATTTTAGAAGCCCTTGGTAAATAAGACACTCCATTTCCTTCTTCCGTTTGGAACAATCTTCTGTGATATGCTCGCATCTATGGTGGAATTCACAGTGTTTAGAGAGATCGGCTTGGGTCTACGGTACGTCATCTTATCATGGATTACATAAAGTATGTTGGACCTGAAGATGTTGAGAGGAGTGCGGTTTTGATTGTACAACCCCGTATTCGCAGAGTGAGGTTCCCCCAAACAAAGTGCAAGGCTTGCTAGACAATTTTAAGCTTTTTGAGGGTTTTGCACTCTTGGTGGCCAATTTAGGGTCGATCTTCATAATATACTAGTATGGGGATGCAATATTTGCCTCCTCCCGACCTGTTTTCAGGGGATACGTGCGGCGAGAGGCCGACTCAAGGGTCCCAGTTCGGCAATGGTCCCAGCTCGTCAAGGGTCCCAGCTTATCAAGGGTCCCAGTTCGTCAAGGGTCCTAGCTCGCTCTGGCTGCCCAGCTTCTCAAGGGTCCCAGCTCGGCAAGGGTCCCAACTCATCAAGGGTCCCAGCTCGTCAAGGGTCCCAGCTCGTCAAGGGTCCCAGCTCGCCCAGGCTGCCCAGCTCGTCAAGGGTCCCAGCTCTTCAAGGGTCCCAGCTCGTCAAGGGTCCCAGCTCGTCAAGGGTCCCAGCTTTCCCAGGCTGCCCAGCTCGTCAAAGACCACCAGCTCGCCCAGGCTGCCCAGCTCGTCAAGGGTCCCAGCTCGCCTAGGGTCCCAGCTCGCCTAGGCTGCCCAGCTCGTCAGGCCAGCTCGCCCAGCTCGTCAGGCTAGCTTGCCCAGCTCGTCAGGCCAGCTCATCAGGCCAGCTCATCAGGCCAGCTTGTCAGGTCAGCTCCCCCAGCTCGCAGGCCACCCCAGCTCGCAGGTCGCACAGCTCGCCTGGCCTAGTGCTTACCCAGCCAAGCTCGCCCGGCTTGAGGGCCTGCCCCATTTGCCCCTGGTGGGCTGCGAATAGGTGTTCAAAATAGCGGGATTTGGGTGTTGGCAGGCCAACCCGGGGGCAGTTCGATAATTTTGGGATAACGGAGATTGGTTATTTGTAGGCCATTCCCAGAAAACTATAAATAGACCCTCAGGGGTTCCTTGGAAGGCATTGCTTCTGAGCTAGTGGAATCCCTCTTTCTTCATCCTCCAAGGCACCTAGCTCAGCATTGACTAGGGAGGGGGAGATCATTAAGGTCTTCCGGGTGTGAGGTGGGACCTCCACGCTTGAGCCGAGGGTCTGTTCCTTGTTTCATGAGCCTTTGGTCCGTGACATTCGCCTGAGTGCAGTAAGTGTGAGGTCACCCCTTTTTCGGGACCTCGAACTCCACAGAGACCGATTTCTCGATTTCAACATCTTGGTGCGGTGAGCGTGGAGAGTGACCAACACAAAAGATCTCAGGAGAGTGTCATGGCCGGAGATCAGGGAGGTAGTGATGATATCGGCAAGCTCCCCAACCCATCACCGTTCGTAGGAAGGGAGGAATTCATGACATCCATCTAAGGAATCATGGATATGCTGTGAAGTATTGCTCCTCGAGGTAACTGCTCGACTCCCACCCCTCAGGACTTATCTCTCAGGAGTCTTAGCGTAACTGCTCCCAGGATTCTCGGCGAGCTGCCTCCCAGGGATCTAGGCGAGATGACCCAAGTAGGAGGAGAAGGAAGTGCACCAGGAAGAAGGCCCGTGAAGGAAAGGATGGGAGAGGGGGTCGAGCGAGACCTCACCGACCGGGAGTTGTTCCCCAGCCCGTCGAGTGCTAGCCTTCCAGGTGAGCAGGTCGTGCGAGTAGAGATTGCGAGACCACCACTCAAGGAGTCACCCTTCAGCAAGCTGATCATCTCAGCTCCCGTCCCCGAGGGGTTTAGAGATCCTGACATGGCCTACTATATCGAGAAGGACACTACAAGATATGCACTTTACAGTGACGTTTTTTGCGACGTTTTGAAAAGCGTCACTGTTTGTTTTCTTTCTAGCGACGTTTTTTTAAAAAAAATGTCGCTACTACAAAAAATAGTAGTAGCCACATTTTCATGAAAAAACGTCAATATAAATGTTCAGTTTTGGTGACGATTATTTTCAAGACATCATCAAAACGTAAGATTTTTGTAACAAAAAATTGTTATCAAAAAGTTCAAAATAATTTCCTTACAATCATGTCATTTACTAACAAAGTTAAAAAAAAATTTTGTAGGGAGAATACAATTACATCAATGAGCTGAGACACTAGGCGATCGAATGCTTCATTATGGTAGGAGGCCAGTTGTGATAGTGACAGTTGACTACGTACATATCGATGAGCAAATTGGTCGACAAAGTATAAGATACGATATCCCAACCTCATATCAAATCAAATGCCCCTACTAAGAGTGCGTTGTGAGGTTTTTGAGAACTTAATATCGTATGAAATGATCACCATGCACATATTTTTTGAGGTTTCGCTGCAATCTTGTGTCAAATATTCCCTACGAAGAGGTTTTAATTGGGGTTTCTGTTGGAGTTGTGGAACAGTACTTTCCGGTCTTCTTGTTTCTTGCACCTGGTAATTCACCCACGTGATCTAATTAGAAGAATCGAAGTGTGAATCCGATCCCTCCGACAATTGCACGCGGCTCCAACGACAGCGGGGGTCCGGGGGCGGCAGCCCCCGACGGAGGTCCCGCTGACCGGACAACGGGCAGGGGTCTAGGGGACAACGTCCCCGGTGGGGGCTCGGGGGCAAGCTCGTCGAGTGCTATCCTTCCAAAGAAGATTGCATGAGAGAAGGCTGACAAGATCAGTGAAATCCTTGTAACCTTTGTAATCGTT
Source organism: Platanthera guangdongensis (assembly GCA_039583875.1). Taxonomy (NCBI): domain Eukaryota; kingdom Viridiplantae; phylum Streptophyta; class Magnoliopsida; order Asparagales; family Orchidaceae; genus Platanthera; species Platanthera guangdongensis. Next base: position 17,993,147 of record CM077153.1, on the reverse strand, counting down.
TACTTTTTTTGGTGAATACAGGAATGAAGAGGCGGAAGGGAGAGAGGACTAGCCCGGGCTTTGGGTGAACCTCTGTAAATCTTATTGTTTGTGGTGCTTGGTTTTATTTGTTTTTCGTTCGAATCAATCTTCTCGGCGCTCCGGTTTTCGAACAAGTTCCACTGATTTGTGGACAGAGATTAAGTGAGCAACGCCCCCAATTCAGTTCGTGGTCAGTGCCCGGGCCCACATTTTTTTAATATATTAATATTGCATTTTAGATGACTTTTTTTTAATCTTTACTCATCATTAAAATATAAAAAATTATATATATATATATATATATGATAATAATAAAATTTTGGAGGGAAATTAAAATATTTCCCCCCAAAATTCATTATGGTTTATTATTTACTCCTCACGCCTGTTTCTATCCTCTACGCTGCGCCCTCCCTTTTCTCTCCTCTGCGCTGCGCCCTCCCTCACGCCTGCAGCAACTTATGCCGGCGGTGATGGTGAAGGAGTTTCTCCTGCTCGACGCCGTAGATTGATTTGGGTTAGCTGACTAACCTCTAGAAGTAGGTCGGGCCTTCTCTTCTTCCCCGATCTCTCTCGACGACATTTCCGCCGATCTCCCGCTTGGGCTCTCGAGATCTCTGCCGGGCGATGATAACAAGCGATCCTTCCTCCCCCTCTTCGATTTCGACATAGGAGTCTTCGGTTGAGTTCGGCACTGCTTCCACGTTGCTCGACAAAGGCCCAATAACGAGTTTTCTTCTTCTTTTCCCACTATAAGGTCCTATTTCCTCTCTCCTTTCTTCTTTTTCGTCTGTCGTGGATATATGGTTTGATTTCTGTGGTGGAGATATGCCATAATTATGGAAGTTATGGTTTCTCCCTCTCCTTGTCTTCTTCTTCTTCCTCCTCCTCCCTTTTCTTCAATTTCCTGAACTTGGATTTCTCTATAATTGCCTGTTTTTCAATTAAGTTGACGTGTGGATTTATTTGATATGTTTGCCTGCTGTATATAATTGATGTGGGGATTTTGGTTCACTGAATTGGTTTTTATATTAGATATTTTCTTTGTATAGTGTATGGACAATGTGGCTTTTGTGGTGGTGTAAGGTAGTTAAATTTGTGGCCTTGTTATAATTTAATTAGTGTAGAGTGGCTTTATTTATGTTGGGTTTTGAGACACTGTTTGGCTTCCTCTTATAGCCGGCTGATTGGAACTTTCTTGTGTGAATTTGAATAACAAGGCTGTTGAAACCGAAAATCGGTCTCTTGTGGAGTTCGACCGTTGGGGAAGGGGTGACCGCGCACCTACTACCCTCAAGCGAACGATCTAGGCATAAGACTAGGAACACAAGGGACATACCAAAAGTCTCAGCGTGGAGGACCCGTCGCATACCCGGAAGACTAACTAACTCTCCCCCTCCCAAGCCAAGGGAGGAGCTAAGGCACCTTCGTAGGGTTCTCTTGGCCGACCGGAACATATAAGGAGGATCTCAAGATTCACTCCCTAACTAGAGGTGCCACCTCGGGTCTATGTAAAATGTTCCCTGCCCGCCTTGCTAATGACGCAATCTCGCCGAGCAATTCTATAACACGCTGCCCAAGTTGGGTCACCAACAACGGAACTCCGCTATTCTGAAAGGATGACAACAGGCCATCAGGGGCTTCCCGGCATCTATTCCTCGGGGCCCCCACGGAGGGAGCGGTTCACGAACACACCACTCGCCCAAGACAGGAGGAGTAAACTACATATTCACAGAGCATCACAGATATTAAAAAATATTACAGGAATATGAATTCCATACTTCGGCACGCAGGCCGGAAATATAAACAAAAAAGGCCTTCAAGGGCCGACACGAGCACTGGCTTAAACCCGCTATTCCCCGCTTGGTACTGCAACACCTGTACGCCAACGTATCGATGAGCGGCAGCCAACTAGGCATCGGTCGGCTAACATAAGCGGGCCAAACATATTGCGCACACCCCTTCTTTGGGGGTTGTGGTGCGCATTCCCTACAAGCGGCTAATAAACAACTTCCTCGGAGTCTTCTCCGGGAACCCCAGAACATCACCAATCCGGCTCACACGTCCGGATGGGCTTCACACAGCATGCCTAAACTCGTACTCACGCTTCTGGGTACTAATGCAATTAACTGTGGGGATGTACACATCAACCTGTCGGAAAGCTCCCTTCCCCCCACTCGTTGGTGGAGAGGGGCTTCCATGCAAATATGTAAACTGAGGGCTTCACCTGCCCAAGTAGAAACATCGTTACCCTTGTCGCGTGCTTTGCGGCGGGGCCGGGAGAGGAGCTCCGGGTCGATCCTACTACATGCGGCCGCGTCGGTGGTCGATCTCCACTCTAGGTCGGGCCTTGCTCCAGGCCGAGCCTTGCTCCAGGCCGAGCTTGCTACCGATGGTGAAAAGCTAGGGCTTAGCTCCAGGCCAAACCCCACTCAAGGCCGAGCCCTGCTCCAGGTCGAGAGAAATGGAGGGGGCCGGGGTGTGCTGCTCCAGGCCGAGAGAAAGAGAGGGGGGCCAGGGTGTGCTGCTCAAGGCCGGGAGAAAGAGAGGGGGGCCGGGGTATGCTGCTCCAGGCCGAGAGAAAGAGAGGGGGGTCGGGGTGGCTGCTCCAGGCTGACAAGAGAGAGAGGCGAGGGTTGAGGGGCGGTTTGAGCTGCAATCGTAGGAGGCCGGAGAGAGAGAAGGAGGCGGGAGGCGGGGTGCTGCTCCGGGCCGAGAGAGAGAAAGAGCGTCGGGGGGTGGGGGGAGGGGGGGGGGGGGGGTTGCGCTCCAGGCCAACGAGAGAGAGAGAGAGACAGGAGGCGGGGGTGCTGCTCCAGCCGACGAGAGAGAGAGAGATGGGAGGCGGGGGTGCTGCTCCAGCCGACGAGAGAGAGAGGCGGCGGGATTGCGCTCCAGGCCGAACCCTAGCGGGGAAAACCTGCTCACCCGCCTGCTTCTATTCCTCTTTTTTCATTTCTTCTCCCCCCGCCCCCTACCTGCCTGCCCCCTTTTATTTCTTCTTAATCCATCCCCTTATATCAATGGCCACAAATTTAATGCCATAGAACTAAAAAAAATGAAACTTAGGGTCTGTTTGGTAAAGCTGTGGCGGTGCAGGAAGCAGTGGTAGGAAACAGTGGTGTATGAATCAGCTGTTTTGCAGTGGTGGAAAAATTTATGAAATTGTTTGGAAAACTTTATTTGCAGTGCTGTGTGAAACAGTGGTGCAGAATTAAACAGTGATAGTAATAATTAAACAATCAAGAGAGTTTAAGAAATCTAAAAATAAAAAATAATTGCTCGGCATTTATTTTATTTCATTATAAAATTAAATATATTAATATTGATGGGGTTCCCCAAAATATGTTCGGACGAGCCAAAAATTTTTAAACGGACGTCGAAACATACGTATGCGCGCTCGACTCGCTCACGAGCTAGGACGTCAGAACACACGTATCCCCAAAATAATTAGAATGTTGAAATGTTTTAATTATAAATTAATATAAGTTTTATTTATGTATTAATGAGACTCTCCCTAGAGATTTTCAAGCCAAACATGCTCCGATTCGGGGTTACGGCGATCTAATTTTCAAGTCGGACGATCATCAACATTAATAATAAAATATTAATATATATTAATTAAAATATTAATACATAAATAAACATTTTGCAGTACTAGAACGGTTCGTTTTCACCCGATTCTCGCATAATTTCGAGTACGTTCAGTATTCCAAACGGACGTTAGGACGCACGTATGCGCACTCGATTCACTCACGAGCTAGGACGATTCATTTTTGACCGATTCACGAGCTTCTTGCGTGCCCCGCAAAAAAAAAGTATTAAACAATTAAACATTAATTAATTATTAAACATTTAAAAATTATTATATTAATGTTTTAATTAATTACCAAAAACAATAAATATTAATATAATTTATTAAATATTAATTAATTATGTTATTAAATATTAATATAAATTTTATATAATATAAAATTTATATATTAATATATAATATAGGAAATTTATATATTAAATTAATATAATAAATAATATTATAAATTAATATATCATATATATTAATATTTTAATATAAATTAATATAAATTAATATATATAATAATATAAAAATTATAAAAAACAGCGCTGCAGCCCTTTTCAAACAGCGCTGCAGCGCTGCTGCTGTCGCTGTGGGCGGTGGCTTCTTGCCACCGCCCACGCCAAACAAATTGTTTGGCGGAGCGGCAGCAAAATCAGCGGCATGCCGCTGTGCTGCCGCTCCGCCAAACAAGGCCTTAAACAAAGGTCAAATTAGAAAAATAATGTATATTAGCACAAAGAACATATACATTGCAATGACAAACCTTTGGAGGAAGTTTTTTTAGAAGGGACAACAATGTTTGGAAAGTCAAAATTTAGAAGCACAAGGAACTTTCTTGTTGTTGTTGTATTTCTATTTGAATGGTTTTTTATTTAGTTGTTTGATGATTTTGTATATTTAGTATTTCAAAGATATAATGATGTACATCCTATGATAATGTTACTTGTTTAGGATCATATCACTCTTCACTATTTTTATTTTGTCAGGTTAGTATGTCTAGTGTTGGATGAAATTTGGGATTCAATATCAAATCCAAGGGGATTTAATTTAGATAAAACTTTGGTTTGAATGGCCTCATGTTGGTGGACCTACTAGAACCTTTCTGTTATATATCAAACAACATAAGCTACAGTGATATTCAAGGACAATTTTAGGACTTTAAAACCTAATTAGTTATTGTGGATGCTGCTCAAACATGCAGAAGTGTTGCTCTGCATGACACCCTTCCCGTTTGTTTAGTAATTTCTCTTCTTTATCCATGGTACTCCCAACCACATGGAATCCTTTTTTGGCTATATTGTTGGCCGGGGGTATTACAAACTGTGGTTTCAAATGTCATGAGGGCTACTTATGTCTATAGTGTGTATTGGTTAGTTGCTTTCGTTTTGATCCCTGAAGTTACTCATGTTAAATTTTCTCAACGTTGTCAGCAAGATAGCCCAAACGCCAAATTAATATCTTCGGAACTACCCAGTTCTCACGTCGAACCAGCGGAAAACCAAGGAACAAAGGTTAATCCCAACAAACAATGGAAGCACAAGCAGGTCTTTTATTCATTCACTTCTTTACAACATGAGACATACATAACGAGACATGATTTCGCTAGTATAACAGCTGTAAACAGAAAGCACCAAAAAACCAAGCCGGGCGGACAGCAACGGAGTCCGCCGAGACCGCGAGGTCGCCGAGGTCGTCGAGGTCGCCCGAACTAAACTGCAAACCGCCGAATAGCCACGGAGTCCGCTGAAGCCGCGAGGCCGCGCAGACACACCGTTATTCGTCTCCTGCTGAAGCTGAACTGAGGAACACCCCCTACCCGCCTGAAGCCGGCGGACATGTTATTGAAGCTGGCAAAGATGAAACAGAGCTGACAAGCCATAGAGCGACCTCATGCTGAATCCGCAGAGACCGCACACTTCCAAGTACTTGACCGAAGTCACAGCCAAACTCTTGGCTCCTTGAAGCTACCCGCGCGACTGTTCACTCAAGTTACTGTAGACCTGCCAGGGGGGTCCTATTTATAGGCGAGGTGAAGAGTGTGGTCACCGCCCTAGAGATAGAGACACCACCCCAGCCCGCGCGATAGCAAAACACCGTCCGCCGAGTCCGCAAGGACTTAGCCGGATACCAAGGAAAACTGCCAGGAGCAAGACAACATTGGCGAACCCTCTCCAGTCCGCCGAAGCTATGCGGACAAGGCATCAGCCCGCAAAGCTTCCGACCACTACAGGACAGCAATCCCCCTTCAATGGCAGTCCACCCAAACCCGAGGCAGTCTGCAAGACTCACACCTCAATCCGCCACAAGTCCACGACCAAAGGCAGATAGCAACAGTCCGCCCGGTCACAGTGGACTTGGCGGATACCGCGGACACCATGGTCTTGGCACAGAGTGTGACCAAGTCCAAAACCATCAAAGGCCAATGCGAGCATGGCGGACTCAAACTCTCGTCCGCCAAACACCGTAGCACAGACCGCCAGCAGTCTGCAAGCTCCTCGCACTCCTGTCCAACGTAGCAACCATCCCCAGACTCCAAAACCAGTCCGCCAACGACCTCCACAGCAAAGCACCTGTTGTACCACCAGAGCTCGACAAGGCCTCAGCCAAGCTCTAAGCTCAGTCCGCAACAGCCCCCACCGCAGACACATCAGTCCGCAAGCTTCCTGCGGACACGAGCCAAACCGCCTATCAGCACAAGCTTGCACCACGGACACTGAGCAAAGCACCAGTCCGCAAGCCTCTCTATCCGCAGATACAAGGCCGCATAGTCCGCGGACTTCATGCAAACAACCCGCTCAGAATACAACCGACTTTTCACTAGACCTTCCACCAGGCCGCACATCACAGTCCGCCCAGTCCGCCAAAGCCGCCCGGCCTGTCCCGTCAACCACTTCCACTTCACAAATTTCAACAACCCAATAGTGTTTGTGTTGATTTGTGAACTAAGTGTTAGATCTTTACATATTTGTTTAGTTGATGTCTTTTATTTAACCTACTGTAGCCTGCTTTTCATTGTGTATTTGAGCTTAAATTATTATTTTTGCTATTAATTTACATGCTAATTTGTCTCATAGACCTTATTTTCTATCAATACATGATTGATTACAAGTTCTATAATCATTAAACACAATTGGAAGCAACAAAAAATTCTAGTAAATGAATTGCATGAAATTTATTTTTGAGTGGGAAGTCTTTAAATGACATGAAACTAAAACATTTAATTAGGAAGTAAAATAAGCCCTCTTTATTCCAATAAATTGTATAAAAACACATACAAGAAAACATGATGTATTATATAAGCTGTATAGGCGAGCTAACTTCCTTCATAAAGAATCTCTAAGGGTTTGTTTGTTTGAAAGACATTGGTCTTCAAAAATTAGCTTCCAATCCAATGTCAATACACGTAGATATTAACATTGAATTAAATACCAATATTGTCGTTAGCCACCTGATGATTTTCTCACAGGAATTGTGATGCAGAGCAGAGTCGAGGAGTTTATTTGAGATATTTTTCCGATAGATTTTTTTTTTGGAGTAGGTTGTAAATGTAATATCAGTTATAATTTTGTTTTGATGAATCATGATACTTCATCTAGAGCATGTTTCAGTTTGGCAATTTTATTCAGTTAATCAAATTTAGGACTGTAATAAAACCAAATAAATTGTTTAGTAGAAAACTACAAACCTAATCATTCACCTCTATTCAGTGTCTCCTCTTCCTATAATGATAGTTGGGAAGAAAGTGGTTTTTTGCCAAGAAGATTGTCGCTAGCAGTAGCTGAAATAACACATTTATTATCACCAACCAGTCCCTCAAGTGGCTTTTTTTTATGTTGTATTTTTCATTTTATATTCATTTTTATATTAGTATTTTTTAATTCAGATGTGACCAAGAATTTTCCTTTGTAAGTAGTAGAGTGATCATTCAATTTTGTAAAACACAATCTTTATATCTGATTTATAATCTTTATTAATTGTGTTATTTTTTTATATAGGTGTTAATCCGATTTATTATTAACAATGGACAGAAGATGGATGAGAGAGTTACGACATTCGAAGACTTATTTAGATGTCGTAAAATATTTGCTAGATTCATACTATTCATATACACCAATTACTAAGAAGGGCCCATGTCCTTGTAAAAAGTGTGTAAATCTAAAGAAGTGGGAAAGAGATGTGGTAGAGGGGCATCTTTTATGGAATGGTATTATGGAGAACTACACAGAATGGATATACCATGATGGACGTTTAATTAATAATGGAGTCTTACAAAATAATAATCGTCATTTAATTATAGGATCTTTGAACCATACTAACAACTATAGTGATCCGATGAATGAACTTTTGCATGCTGCTATTCCTAATTTAACAAATAATGAGAGTTTGTATGAACAAGAATTACTTTATGATGATATCGGCGTAAACACACATTTTGAGAATCCTCAAGCTCCCATTAATGCAGATGCGGATAATTTATACGCCACTCTCTTAGAGGAAAATAAGCCATTATGAGAAGGATGTCAAGAGTACACAAAATTATCCTTCTTATTGAATCTCCTGCATATTAAGACACTTGGAAATTGGAGTAATGTACATTTTGATATGTTGTTGAAAGTTCTACAAGGAGCAGTTCCAGACGGATATAAATCAGTGCCGGCTAACTATCATGAGGCCAAGAAAGTCACATCTAAATTGGGCCACAACTATATTAAGATTGATGCATGTGAAAATGATTGTTCATTATTTTGGGACTTACATAAAAATGACAATTTTTGTCATATATGTGGACAATCACGATGGGTTGATGTACAAGACGATCAATTGACTCACCGATCGAGAAAACGTAAGCAACAAGATGCGAGCATTGTGAGGAAGACACCCAAAAAAGTTTTTCGGTATTTTCCATTGAAAGAACATTTGGAGCGACTATTTATTTGCAAGGAAACTACTGAGATCTTAATCATGACAGTTTAATGCATCACCCTAGAGATGGCTTGGAATGGAAAGAATTTGATCAACGCCACAAAAAGTTCTCAAATGATCCTCGAAATATTCGTTTAGGACTTGCTACTGATGGATTCAATCCATTTGGTGATATTAGAAGCACACATAGTACGTGTCCAATTATGCTAGTGATATACAATGTGCCACCTTGGGAGTGCATGAAGAAAAGATCTATTATCATGTCGGGTTTGATACCCGGGCCAAAGATGTCAGGAAATAATATCGATGTGTATCTACAACCATTAATAAAAGAGTTGAATGAGTTATGGGAAGTGGGGGTAGAAGTGCTTGATGTTTTAGATGGGAAGAAATTTACACTACACGCAGCACTATTATGGACTATTAGCGATTTTCCCGCCCTTGGTAATCTATCGGGATGGAACACACATTCGAAACTTGGATGTCCATTATGCGGGTTGGACACTCAATCATGTTGGCTAAAGAATAGTCATCCACTGACAGTACCGACGACGAACATGATTCCCCTACCACTATACATGTCGTTGTAGCCTTTCGAGACTCGTGGAGTGTCTTGTGACTTTAATCTTTCTCTTTTAATGTTGTGATGGCCTAGGTGCCATAGAGTTTTGATTTTGGATGCATTGGATGGAAACATCAATCACTAATATTTCTTGTCTTGAGACTTGAGTATCCAACAAAAGCTTTCACCATCCGCTTAAATCTATCCAATGGGTAAGCATTGGATAACATCCCAGCTTGGTATTGACACACACAAAAGCAAGAACTCACTCACGCGCGCGCACACACACATAATTTGACTTGCTGGCACAAACTGCTGGCAGCAGTTTGTGGAAAACTGCTACCAGTAGTTTGGCGGGGGGGGGGGGGGGGGGGGGTTGGTGGTGGGGGGGGGGGGGGGGTTGGTGGTGGGGGGGGGGGGGGGGTGGGAGGGGTCTTCCCCGGAACCTCGCTACACGGGGATGCTTTGTCCACAGGGCTACATTTTTTTTATCTATCCAACTTGAAAATGTGATGCAAACATAAGCTTTGATACCAAATCAGCTTTAGAACAAGGTAAGATGTTGGCTGTCTAGTGGAGATCTAACATGCCTTGAAGAAATTTTTTAATAATCATGAATATCTTAGGAAAACAACTATCATTCAATGACACAAAAGTAGTCATCCACTGACAGTACCGACGATGAATAAGATTTTTCGAGACTCGTGGAGTGTCTTGTGACTTTAATCTTTCTCTTTTAATGTTGTGATGGCCTAGGTGTCATAGAGTTTTGATTTTGGATGCATTGGATGGAAATATCAATCATTAATATTTCTTGTCTTGAGACTTTAGTATCCAGCAAAAGCTTTCATCATCCGCTTAAAGCTATCCAATGGGTAAGCATTGGATAACATCCCAGCTTGGTATTGACACACACAAAAGCAAGCACTCACTCATGCGCGCACACACACACACACACAATTTGACTTGCTGGCACAAACTGCTGGACCAGCAGTTTGGCACAAACTACTGCCAGCAGTTTGCACAAATGGCTGGCTGCAGTTTGTGCCTATTTTGGCACAAACTACTGCCAGCTGGCGCTGTTGCCACCAATTTAGTTAAAACTACTGCTAGCATTTTATGGATATATATTGCTGGCTATTTATATTTTCTTCTTCACATTATTATACTGTTTTTTTCAAGTTATTTATGTTAACCTTACATGCAATTAGAATAAATGTTTAATCTTGTGTTTCAATTTTGTTTGTTATGCAGACAATTGATCAATTATATTTGTTATGCTTACAGTTTGAAAAGATGATGTGGGAGATGGTGTACAAATGAAGTTGAATGCTCATCATGCTTGTTTCAATGTCAATGAAGCTAACGATGAAGAAAATTTTGAAGGCTCATAGTGCTTGTTTTGTTTCAGTTGTTTTTTTGTATTGAAAACAATGTATATATTGAATGATTATGTTTTTTTGCAAGTTATGCTACTTGGAACAAGTTTGTTTATCATTAATATGATCTTTTGCATGTTTATACAATTCAATAATAATGATGAATTGGACAACATATTGCAAATCTCTTTCAATATATCTTAATATTACTCTCAAAAATATTTAAAATATGAAAAATAATATATTTAAAATAATATTTATAATTTTAATTAACATTTTAGATGCTAAATTAATTTTTAGAGTTTAAATTATCATAAATTTCTATTTTTTAAATTTCTTTCCTTAAAATTTTAAAAATGTTATAATAGATTTTTAATTGAGTCGACGTTTTGTAAAAAAAAATCGTGGTAGAAATTTTTTTTTTGACGTTTTTTGAAAGTGTCACGATAGAACAATCAATCATGACATTTTTTTTTGAAAAAGTGTCGCGATAGAACAACTATCAATTATGACGTTTTTTGGAAAAAAAATGTCACTATAGAGCAATTGCCAAGCATGACGTTTTTTGGAAAAAAATGTCACGATATAGTACATTCCAATCACGACGTTTTTTTTTGAAAGCGTCACAATGAGCTACGGTGATGGCCGCAATCGTGATGGTTTAGTGACGTTTTTATAAACGTCACGAAAACTATCGTGATGCTTTAAAATCGTCATAAAAGTTATAAAAAAACGTCGCCATATAGCGACTTTGTTGTAGTGGGAAGACCCCGTCCAACACCTGCAGTGGTTTGAGGATACCGTCTCCATCAGGCCGATGAAGGATGCCTTCAAGTGTCGCCTCTTCACGATCACACTGACGGACAAGGCAATGGACTGGTTTCATCAACTCCCTCCGAGATCAATCTATGGGTTCGAGGACTTGAGCCGGAGCTTTCAACTTCGCTTCTCCACCTCCAAGAAGAGGAAGAAGAGTCCTGAGTCCATCTTCCTGATAAGGCAGGGGGATGAGGAGTCACTGACCCACTACGTTGACAGGTTCCAAGAGGAGATCCTGGATATCCAAGAAATGTCGGGGTATGCCCTACAGATGGCGTTCGCAGTGGGGTTGCACGATGGGTTCTTCAAGATGAGCCTGACCCAAAAGGCCCCCCTTTCCTTCGAGGAGCTGATGGATAGGGCGGCTGAGGAGATAGCCATGGAGGCGGCCAACCCGACATTTGTAAAGAAGTTGGCAAGGTTAACAGAGTCGGAGCCAAAGGAGCAAGGCGACTCGAGACATCAGGAGGGGAGACGAAGAGAGGAGCAGAGAGCTATGGGGTTCCCGGGACAAGAGGGTCCGGAACAAGGTTGGAGGCCACAGGGAGGACCTGCCCAGGGTCCAGGAAGAGCTCTCATCCAGGGTGGGGGGATTATCACGGTGGCCAATGGAGGTTCAACTTCTAACGGTAAGCTCCTAGGCAGCTCCTACCCCCACCGCAGCAAGCGATGGAAATTGGTCGAAGGGTGAAGAGGAACTGTACGGGAAGAGGAAGAGTCAGAGTAGAGTTACCCTACTGTGAGTTCCACCAGGAGGAGGGCCATGCAATAACTACTAGCCCCGAATTCCAGGAGTTGAGAAGTACAAGAGCTCCGACTCCACAGCCTCGACAACCGCAAGATCCGGTACGGATTGAAGAAGTCCAACCCGAGGCAACAGGGGAGAGGTGTGAGGATAAGGTTGATATGTGCACCCGGGGAAGGATCCCATGATTCACAAGGGAAGAGGAAGGTAGTGAAGTGGATCATCTCTTGTAATGAACTTTGCTTGCGTTGTATTAACTATGATTGATGAAAAAGAATGCCGAAAAATATTTGTGAGCAAGTCTTTTTAGCTCCGAGATGATTCCGCTGACCAGCGTCCCACTAGATGGCAGGGCAGGTTGATATCTCGTGGATGCTAAGTCCTTTTAGCTCTGAGATGTTTCCGCTGACCAGGCTCCCACTAGCTGGCAGGGCAGGTTGATCTCTCGTGGAGGTTAAGTCCTTTTAGCTCCGAGATAATTCCGCTGACCATGCTCCCACTAGCTGGCAGGGCAGGTTGATTTCTCATGGAGGCTAAGTCCTTTTAGCTCCGAGATGATTCCGCTGACCAGACTCTAACTAGCTGTCAGGGCAGGTTGATCTCTCGTGGAGGCTAAGTCCTTTTAGCTCCGAGATGATTCCGCTGACCAGGCTCCCACTAGCTAGCAGGGCAGGTTGATCTCTCGTGGAGGCTAAGTCCTTTTAGCTCCGAGATGATTCCACTAACCAGGCTCCCACTAGCTGGCAGGGCTGGTTGATCTCTCGTAGAGGCTAAGTACTTTTAGCTCCGAGATGATTCCGCTGACCAGGATCCCACTAGCTGGCAAGGCTGGTTGATCTCTCGTGGAGGCTAAGTCCTTTTAGCTTCGAGATGATTCTGCTGACCAGGCTCCCACTAGCTGGCAGGGCAGGTTGATCTCTCGTGGAGGCTAAGTTCTTTTAGCTCCGAGATGATTCTGCTGACTAGGCTCCCACTAGCTGGCAGGACAGGTTGATCTCTCGTGGAGACTAAGTCCTTTTAGCTCTGAGATGATTCCGCTGACCAGGCTCCAACTAGCTGGCAGGGCAGGTTGATCACTCGTGGAGGCTAAGTCCTTTTTGCTCCGAGATGATTCCACTGACCAGGCTCCCACTAGCTGGGAGGGCAGGTTGATCTCTCGTGGAGGCTAAGTCCTTTTAGCTTCGAGATGATTCCGCTGACCAGGCTCCCACTAGCTGGCAGGGCAGGTTGATCTCTCGTGGAGGCTAAGTCCTTTTAGCTCCGAGATGAATCCGCTGACCAGGCTCCCACTAGCTGGCAGGGCTGGTTGATCTCTCGTGGAGGCTGTCCTTTTAGCTCCGAGATGATTTCGCTGACCAGACTCCCACTAGCTGGCAGGGCTGGTTGATATCTCATGAATGCTAAGTCTTTTAGCTCCGAGATGATTCCGCTGACCAGGCTCCCACTAGCTGGTAGGGCAGGTTGATCTCTCGTGGAGGCTAAGTCCTTTTAACTCCGAGATGATTCCGCTGACCAGGATCCCACTAGTTGGCAGGGCAGGTTGATCTCTCATGGAGGCTAAGTCATTTTTAGCTCCGAGATGATTCCGCTGAACTGGCTCCCACTAGCTGGCAAGGCAGGTTGATCTCTCGTGGAGGCTAAGTCCTTTTAGCTCCGAGATGATTCCGCTGACCAGGCTCCCACTAGCTGACAGGGCAGGTTGATCTCTCATGGAGGCCGCAAGTGAATTCTACCCGGAGGGGATCTCGCCACCCAGGCTCCCTTTACCTGGCAGGGTAGGTTGACCCCTCAGGGATGTTAAATAATTCTTACTCTGAGAGGCTAAGTATTTTTTCAACCGCGTTAGAGAATTACACTCAGCGAATACGTTGAGTTTGATGTTTCTTTCCGAGCTTGTGCTAATCTCGAAAAGAGCGGGGATTGTGTACAACCCCGTATTCGCAGAGTGAGGTTCCCCCAAACAAGGTGCAAGGCTTGCTACACAATTTTAAGCTTTTTGAGGGTTTTGGACTCTCGGGGGCCAATTTAGGGTCGACCTTCATAATATACTAGTAAGGGGATGCATTATTTGCCTCCTCCCAACCTGTTTTCAGGGGGCAGGTACGGCGAGAGGCCGACTCAAGGGTCCCAGCTCGGCAAGGGTCCCAACTCGCCAAGGGTCCCAGCTCGTCAAGGGTCCAAGCTCGTCAAGGGTCCTAGCTCGCCCAGGCTGCCCAACTCCTCACGGGTCGCAGCTCGGCAAGGGTCCCAGATCGTCAAGGGTCCCTGCTCATCAAGGGTCCCAGCTCGTCAAGGGTCCCAACTCGTCAAGGGTCCCTCGTCAAGGGTCCCTGCTCGTTAAGGGTCCCAGCTCATCAAGGATCCCATCTCGTCAAGGGTCCCTGCTCGTCAAGGGTCCCAGCTCGTCAAGGGTCGCAGCTCGTCAAGGGTCCTAGCTTGTCTATGGTCCCAGCTCGTCAAGGGTCCCAGCTTTCCCAGGCTGCACAGCTCGTCAAAGGCCGCCAGCTCGCCCAGGCTGCCCAACTCATCAAGGGTCCCAGGTATCCCAGGGTCCCAGCTCGCCCAGGCTGCCTATCTTGTCAGGCCAGCTTGCCCTGCTCGTCAGGACAGCTCATCAGGCCAGCTCATCAGGCCAGCTCGCCCAGCTCGTCAGGCTAGCTTGCCCAGCTCATCAGGCTAGCTCGTCAGGCCAGCTCCCCCAGCTCGCAGGCCGCCCTAGCTCGCAGGTCGCATAGCTCGCCCAGCCTAGTGCTCACCCATCCAAGCTCGTCCGGCTTGAGGGCCTACCCATTTGCCCCGGGTGGGCTGCGAATAGGTGTTCAAAATAGTGGTATTTGGCTATTGGCAGGCCAACCCGGGGGCAGTTCGATAATTTTGGGACAGTGGAGATTGGTTATTTGCCGGCCATTCCCAGAAAACTATAAATAGACCCTTAGGGGTGCCTTGGAGGGCATTGCTTCTGAGCCAGTGGAATCCCTCTTTCTTCATACTCCAAGGCACCTAGATCAGCATTGGCTAGGGAGGGGGAGATCACCAAGGTCTTCTGGGTGTGAGGTGGGAACTCCACGCTTGAGCCGAGAGTCTGTTCCTAGTTTCCTGAGCCTTTGGTCCGTGACATTCACCTGAGTGCAGTAAGTGTGAGTTCACCCCTTTTTAGAGACCCCAAACTCCACAGAGACCGATTTCTCAGTTTTAACATTGATGTCATTGGGTCCGAGGTTCACCACAACGGTCAACGCATTTCTTCAGAGGTAGCGACTGTTCTTGCTCCAACCGTTTTGAACTTTCTTTGAACTATTTTTTGTGTGCTTCGATCGTCTTATCCGCTACAATCTAAGCCTCGACTCATCGAATGAGGTCGGGGCAGGTGGGGACCGTCTCCCATATTAGTGTTGAGTAAAACGTGCTGGGTCAGAGCCCTCCCAGAATGATGATCCACAAAAGTTCAAGGTCAATACCTCCTTATTTCAGAGTGTGAAACTAGGCACGAGCATGCCAGTTTAGTGTTGTCGGAACACCTGGCATAGCAGTTGGTCATGGGCATTGTGGATCCTCATGATGGTAACAAAATGGTTGATGTGGTTCTGCATGTCATTAGTGTTGGATCCCTAGTTTGGATTTGGGCTAGGTTCACTATTAGATTATTGACCCTCCATGTATAGCCTAGGGTCAAATTGTTAATTCTAAGGTCTAGGTCAGTTTGACTAAGTTAGACAAACATTGATCCAGCCCTCAGAATAATTCAGAGATCCAGACATAGAAGAATTGTAGTTTTTAAGAGTTCAGAGAATCAGTTCGAAGTTCTTCAAACTCAGCTCGACAATCATCGATCGCAGATCGACGAACTCAGAGTCTCTACTCTGAGCTGAGCTCAACGAACTTGGAGTTCAGGTCGACGATCTTCCCTCTTCTCTCAAGTTCTTTGTTCGACGAAATTCTATCTCAGGTCGACGAACTTGGAGCTTGGCTTTGACATACTATTTTTCAGATCAAATTTCTCTGAGCTCAGCTCGACGAAGACGATTTCTCAGCTCGACGAACTTGAAGTTTAGGTCGACGAAATCTGTCCTGAGTTCGACGATTTCTCTCAGTATCAGTTTGGCATTTTCTCTCATTTTGATTTCAGTTTGGATTATTCTAAGGTTGTAATTCTCTGATAATTAATGCTCATATTCTCAAGAATATAGTCGTTGCTTAACAGCATTAATTATGGATTTCACAGAGCAAATTTTTTGACTTATTTACTGAGACAGTTGAGGAAATACATTTAAGACAAATTCCAGCCGTTCAACTCCCAGGATTTCAGCATTAAATTTAGGAATTCTTTTTCAAATTTAAATTGGTAGAAATTCTTCAGAATATAAAAAGCAAATTCTTCTCTTCAGAATAACAAGGAATTATAAGAGATCTTTTACACAACAACTGATATAAGTTTTACAGAGAAAAATACTGATATCTATAGGAAATAGAAGAAAAACCATCAACACATAGATCTTTCGGGTTCTTCAGTTTCTGCTTTAGGCTTCAAAAGGACAACTCATCAACACCAGTCTGTTGGATCCCTAGTTGATTTGGGCTAGGTTCACTATCTTAGAATGTGACCCATAATGTATAGCCAGGGTCAATTTGTGTCCTAGAGTCTAGGTCAAGTCCTTAGGTTCAACATTAGATGGACCAACTATCATCAAGACCATCAGAGACTCCAAACTTAGAGGATTTCAAGACTAAGTAAAATGAGTTCGATGTTCGTCGAACTCAGGTCGACGAAAGGTGTTCTGCGCTCGACGATCTTGAGATAATTCTTAGTGCTGAGCTCGACGATCTTAGTTCTCTGATCGACGAAGGCTAAGTTACTTCAACAGACTAAAGTCAGGATAACTCCAGATTTTTCTAAGTTCAATTTCAAGCTTTGGTCGACGAACAGGAATCTGAGCTCGACGAACTTGGACCTCAAGTTCACAACCATTCTTCGGTCGACGAATTTGGATCTCTGGTCGACAAATGAAGATTGTCAATTCGACGAAGATGATTGCAGAATTGACAAGTTTCCCTGGAAGACTGATTGCTATTGTCTGGTCGATGAACTCTCTCAAGCGCAGCTCGACGAACTCTCTCAAGCTCAGTTCGACGAACTCAAGCTCAGCTCGACGAACTGTGAACTCAGCTCGACGATTGGTGTTCTTCGTTCGACGATTCCAAACTAGGTCTTCTTCAGTTTCCTGTCCCTTTTCTTGGCGATGATTCCGGAGTAATCAATGCTCAATCTTCTCGGAATGTTACCGTTGGAACGTGCATTGACTATGGAGTATTACATGCCGTTTTTCCATGGGACAGTTAGGGAAATCATTGATTGTCGCTTCCTTCCCAGGCCGATTGCATTTACTGCTCAACATTCAAATTTCGAATGTTCTTCAGACAGTAAAAAGTCAGAAAAGAAAGGGATCAAGCAGTACAACACATACCAGACACACAGACAGACATTGAAAAGAAGAACAATCTTACAACAATCAAAAAGTTCTTTACTACAATCTGCCCAGGCCAAAGAATAATTTCATCAAGAAGAAGAAGAACATACAATCACTATCAAGAGTCTTCTCCCTTCAATCCTACAGGAAAACTTCAGAAGGACAACAAATTAATCTATCTATCAAAGAGGTTCCTGAAGCAATCTCTGGTCCAGGCCACTCAAAGTTTTGAAGACCTGTCACCCTGAAGCAGTGCTCCAGAATTCCTGATCTCCTTCAAGATCTCAGGGGGAGCAATCTGCTGACATCAATCCACAAGTCCTTCTCAGTTGTTATTGAGAAAGAGAAGACTTCATCACCCTTTTTCCATCCTCTGTACAGGGTTTTAATTCCCTTCAAAATTATTCCTAGTTACAAGTCTCCTACCAAAAGACTTGAGGTTTTGGTTTTTGAGCACCTGAACAAAAGCTCATTGGTGTCAGACACCTGATCAAAAACCTGAGTGGATTCTTACCAGGGTTGGTAGAAGAGTGGATGTACCCAGGTTGGGGAACCACTATAAATTTCTTGTGTCGCTTGGTTGCCCTCTTTCTTTTGTTTTGGCTGTGTTGCTCTGTGATTAGATAGGTTACTGTGCTTATTTATTTTATTTACTGACCTGTTCACTTAGGAATACAACAAAAGTTGTAAAGTTTTGTAAGAGAGCACAATACTCTATTCACCCCCCCCTCTAGAGTATTTCAGATCTACCTTCACTTTCACAGTCCAAGAAGTTTCTGAAGATCTCCATCAAGGCCTACACTCTATACAAATCTCTCATCTTCCTGAACCCTTTTCTTTCATATCAGGGGGAGCTTTGACAACATCATCTACTAAAGTCTTCTCAGTTGTTTGTGAAAGAGAAGACCATCACTTTTCATTTCCAACTGTGTACAGGGTTGTAACTCCCTTAAAAAGTTAACCTCCTTTGGTTGTTAAGTCTCTCGATCAAAAGACTTAGTCTGGTTTTTGGGCACCAGATCAAAAGCTCAAAAGGGTTGTGAGATCACCCTTGAAAAAATAGATCTTGTGGTGATAGGGCACCAGAGCAAAAACCTGTGGTTGCAAGAGCACCTGATCAAAAACCTGTTAGTGGATTCCTACCAGGGTGGTAGAAGAATGGATGTACCCAAGTTTAGGGGAACCACTATAAATTTTTTGTGTCGTCTGAATTGCTCTATTGTTTATTTCTATGAGCTGTGATTATTTTTTATTTTCATCTCTCCTTATACATATACTTATTACTTATTTTAATCAATTGTAAAAATTAATTAAAGTTTTAAAATACTCTATTCACCCCACCTCTAGAGTTAAAACAGATCTATCCCTCACTTTCAATTAGATTAGTTGAACATCTCAAAGTTGGGTAGTTGGGAGCATGCGAAATTGGATGTGTCAGGACATCATGTGCATACATGAGCAGTGGCGGATGTGGCAGTGGGCCAAATTGTCCCGTTGATCAACATGTTTGCACTCTTCGATGATTATGTTTTAGATTTCTTGGCGTGTGGCCCTCTAATTTCATTCCCGATGCTTCCGAGCTTGTAGTGATGATAATGAACTTCAGGTTTTCCAGGCTAGATGGACTAAGCGCACATCGCTTATTGTGTCAGGGAGCTCTTCTATGGGTTCATGGTGCTCTCGAGCAAAGTGCTCGGCAGAAGGGTGGTCCAGAATAGATGGAGGCGGACTGCCTTACTCAGATACAAGATTATGAGCTTGTGGCGCTTCTCTTTTTCTTCGAAGTCACTAGGTACTCTTAAATATGGCGTACGCATTCCTCCAATTTTGCACGGGGTTCGTGCATTGCCTCTTCCATGAGAGGCAAGTTGACGTGCGAGTGGGATGAGGATGGATCGATGTGCCCCCATGGACCAGTCCATTAGCAGTGCAAGTAGCACTTCTTGTCATGGCCACCAGTCATGAGTATCGTTGTGTAGTGATTATTGTTCTTTAGAACCTTCTTTGAACTTCTAGGAACTCTTTTCTACAGACGGCGCCAAATTATTCCGGACAAATTTGGCGCTCTTGTAGACCGATCTAAATTGCACTGTCTTAGCTATGGAGTGGTCGAGCGTGCAAACAGTCATTGAAAATGAGACACATGACAACAGACTATTTTTAACGTGGAAAACATCAGAAAGAGGTAAAAACTACATGGTCGGGGTTGTACCGACCAATCTTCACTTATTCTTGGTTGTTGTACAAAACTTTGAAGAGAAGGCGGTGTCGACATGTTGTTTCTCGTTACAATTATATGGAGAGAGAGATATATATATTTGGAGGGTGACAGGCCTCCACTCATGAAGCTAAGTCTTTTCTTCACTGTAATGGGGAGTACTGCACTTCAGATGCTTTGAAGTATTCTACCGGTGCTCGAAGGTTGAGGGGGCGCATTCTGCATGTCTCGACATCTGTGGCTTGTCTCCTTCTGTGCGCAGATGAGTCTGGAGTGGTGTACATTTTGTCAACTGGGGGATTGCGGCTAAGTGTGGAGCGTTTGCTCTACGGGAGATGAGTGCGGTGAGCGCGGAAATTCCTGTTGTGGTGCACGTGGAGCGCTTGCTGCGATGCTCAAAAGAGGATGAAGGTCTTTGAAGAAATCTTCAAGGTGCTCGAAGATCTTCGATGGAGTCTTTGAAGGCACAGTATATTTCTAAAGGATCTCTCACATGCGTAGGAGATGACGTGGGAGTAGGAGTAGATCCAATGAAGGAGGGCTCTGAGGTCCTATTTATAAGATCTAGAGTGGTTATGGAGGTTATCCGCAGACCATAACCACCTTACGTGTTATTTGCATACTGAAACCTTATATTTTATGTCGTTGTATTTTGTATGTGAATCACTATGTGCACACCTTTGCCTCTGTTAGTATATATATTACTAATAGTGTTTCAGGCTAGGCCAATTCAACTCTTTAAGCTTGTTGCGGCTGTGTGTACCGCCACTGGCTTTATCTTATATTCCTGTTTCAATATCCATTAGGTTCTATTTTTTCTCTCATGTTTGTGTAGAGAAATACCTGCAATCACAAATACTTTTATTAGATATATATACTTCTTACATTTGGTATCTGAGCAGAGAAGGCTTTCTCCATGAGAAGATCCTTGACAGTATCATTTTTATCTCTCTTTTTTCTCCTTGATCCTCATCATATGGCCACCTCTAGCACCAGTCAGACTTAATTTTATTATACCCTGGTGCCCTCATGTTTTTGCGTGCGGAGGACACATACTTTGTCCGCGTGCTTGTGTGTTTGGTGCGCGGACTCGTGTCTCGCAGTTATGCGTGTTGTCAGGATGTTCTGACATTTCATAAATACTTGTTTGATTTATTGCTACTTTGCAAGTACCGACCCTCATAGGGGCAAACCCGTGGCAGTTGAGGCTGTAGGTTTGACCTTATCCATTGTAATTTGGCAGGTACCGACCGCCAAGGGGGGCTTGCCCCTGATGATGGCAGGTGTAGGTTTGAACTTACCCATCGTAATTTGGCAGGTACCAATCGCCAAAGAAGGCAGATCCTTGGCGATGGTGGACGTAGGTTTGACCTTACCCATTGTAATTTGGCATATACTGACTGTTATGGGAGGCAGGTCCTTGGCGATGATGGGCGTATGGTTGACCTTACCCATTGAAATTTGGTATGTACCAATCGCCTGGGTGGAGGCAACAATCCCTTGGATGCGGCAGGCGCAGGTTTTACCCTACCCATTGTATTTTGGCAGGAACCAACCGATAATGCGGGCAGGACCATGCCGATGGTAGGTGTTGGTTTGACATTACCTATTGTAATTTAGCAGGTACCGATCTCCAAAGAGGGGCAGACCCTTGGCGATGGTAGACAAAGGTTTGACATTACCCATTGTAAATTTGTTATATGAAACATATGAAGTAATTTGCAGAAACAATGTGTGAAAGTTAAATCATATTCCTTTATGGAATGTTGATAAAGTTGGCATGGTGGTGAGGAGTAGGTACAACTCTGTGAATGAGGAAGGAGTTTTCTCCTGATTACTCTAGGGGTTGACCCCAGTCTCTCCTAGCGAGCTGGTGGTCGATCGTTCGTCATCATAGGCTGTGCCGACCGATTAAGTGCTTTGTTCCGCATGAAAAATTTTAGAAGCCCTTGGTGAATAAGACGATCCATTTCTTTCTTCAGTTTGGAACAATCTTTTGTGATATGCTCGCGTCTGCGGTGGAATTCACAATGTTGTGATTGGTCTTCTTTGTTTGGAGAGATCGGCTTGGGTCTTCGGTGCGTCATCTTATCTTGGATTACATAAAGTATGTTGGACTTTGAGATGTTGAGAGGAGTGCGGTTCTGATGTCATTGGGTCCAAGGTGCACCACAACGGTCAACACATTTCTTCATAGGAGGCGACTGTTCTTGATCCAACCATTTTGAACTTCCTTTTGAACTATTTTTGGTGTGCTTCGATCGTCTTATCTGCTACAATCTAAGCCAAAAACTCATCGAACGAGGTCAGGGTAGGTGGGGACCGTCTCCCACATTAGTGCTGAGTAAAACCTGCTAGGTCGGAGCCCTCCCAGGATGATGATACACAAAAGTTCAAGGTCAATACCTCCTTATTTCAGAGAGTGAAACTATGCACGAGCTTGCCAGTTCATTGTTGTCAGAACACGAGGCATAGCAGTTGGTCGTGGGCATTGTGGATCCTCATGATGGTAACAAAATGGTTGATGTGGTCTTGCATGTCATTAGTTTAGTTGAACATCTCGAAGTTGGGGAGTTGGGAGCATGCGAGATTGGATGTGTTCGGACATCAGGTGTGAACATGGGCAGTGGAGGATGTGGCGGAGAGCCAAAGCGTCCCGTTGATCAACATGGTTGCACTCTTCGATGATTATGTTTTGGATTTATTTGTGTGTGAGCCCTCTAATTTCATTCTCGATGCTTCCAAGTTGTAGTGATGATAATGAGCTTTAGGTTCTCCGGCTAGATGGACTAAGCGCACAATGCTAATTGTGTCGGGGAGCTCTTCTTTGGGTTCATGGTGCTCTCAAGTAAAGTGCTCTGCTGAAGGGTGGTCCAGAATAGATTGAGGCGGACTTCCTTGCTCAGAGACATGATTATGAGCTCGTGGGGCTACTCTGTTTCTTCCGGTCACTAGGTACTCTTCAATTAGGCATACACATTCCTCCAATTTCGCAGGGGGTTCGTGCATTGCCTCTTCCACGAGAGGCATGCTGACGTGCGAGTGGGATGAGGATGGATCGATGTGCCCCCATAGACCAATCCATTAGCAGTGCATGTAGCTCTTCTTATCATGGCCACCAGTCACGAGTATCGTTGTGTAGTGATTACTGTCTTTAGAACCTTCTTTGAACTTCGAGGAACTCTTTTCTATAGACGACGCCAAATTATTCCGAGCCAAAGTTGGCGCTCTTGTAGACCGATCTAAATTGCACTATCTTAGCTATGGAGCGGTCGAGCTTGCAAACAGTCATTGAAAACGAGAAACATGACAACAGACTATTTTTAACGTGGAAAACATCAGAAAGAGGTAAAAACTACATTGAAAGATATGGTATACCTTTGATACCAATGAAATAGGGGATAAATCTGATTACTCTTAGGGGGGGGGGGAATAGAGTAACTTAAAACTTTTGGCTGTTTTAGAAATTTATTAGAGTAATAAAATAGGTGATACTTATAGTAGTATTAAAAGAAAATGCAAACTAAGCAAAACTAAACTATCACAGTCACAGCAAGAACAAAAAAAACAGACAACCAGACGACACAAGAATTTTATAGTGGTTCCCCAACCTGGGTACATCCACTCTTCTACCACCCTGGTAGGAATCCACTATCAAGTTTTTGATCAGGTGACTGCAACCACAAGATCTATTTCCAGGGAGATCTCACAACCTTTGAGCTTTTGATCAGGTGCCCAAAAACCAAGAATAAACTTTTGAAGGGAGTTAATAAATCCTTTTACAGGAGGTGAGAGAGAGTTGATGTTGTCTTCTCTTTTCTCTATACAACAGAGAAGACTAGTGGATTGCTGGTGTCAAAACTCCTTCTGAAATGACTTGGAGCCTTGCTCGGGGTGTAGGTCTTCAGCCTTGACCTTGAAGTGATACAACAACTTTTGACTGATTCAGAGTTTATTGTCCTTTAATATTCCTGGAGTAGAAGTTGAAGAAGACTCTTGATGTTTGATTGTTGTTCTTCTTCAGTCTTCAGAAAGTACAAGGGGAAAACAAAGTGTTTTCTGCACTGAGATTTTCTTGTGTTGAATATTCAGTCTGTTCACTTTCTTCTTGTTTTCTGTATTACTTCTGTCATTTGAAAAGAGAAAAACTCTTTTATATTCTACTGTCAAAAATTCTACTTTGAAATTAGAATTCCAAGCATTGGTTGCTGATCTGTCTGGAGAATGAAAAATGTCTGGAGAATATTGTCTTAGATGAGTTTCCCCAACAGTACCAATAAATTAGGCAAGTAATTGACCCTGATGAAGACCATAATTAATGTTGCTAATAACGGCTATATTCAGGGGAATATAAGCATTAATTACTCAGAGAATTACTGCTAAATAATATAAGAAATAAGGACAGAAAAAGGAATACTTCTAAATCTGACTTGAGACAGAATTCGTCGAGCTCTAAATAGAATTGGTCGATCAGAGTTCCAAGTTTGTCGAGCTGAGAATTCCGGTTCGTCAACCTGCGCTCAGCGAACTGCATTCTGGAAATAACTAGCCGATTCTGCGCTCTAAGTTCGTCAAGCTAAGAATCTGTCTTCGTCGAGTAGAGTTCAGAGAAACTAAACTGGAAGGAATATGTTGAAGTTATACTCCAGAATTTGTCGATCAGAGAATCTGTCTGAATGGAGAGATCGTCGACCTGAGCTCGAATATCGTCGAGCTCAACTCAGAGAATTAACTCTGAGTTCATCGATCTGCGATCGTCGATCGTCGAGCTGAGTTCGAAGAATTTCGAACTGACAATTTTAACTCTGAATTCTTCTAAGTCTTAGTCAACTGAGGTTCTCTGCTGGCTGGTCCATGAATGTTGAACCTAATGACTATCCTAAACTCTAGGACTCACAGACTTGACCCTGAATATACAATGTGAGTAAAAACTCAACCTAATTAGTGAACCTAGCCCAAATCCACACTAGGGATCCAACAATCTCCCCCTATTTCGGTGCGATCACTATTACAAATAAAACAAAATCACAAAGCATAATAAAATATATCTAGCAGAAAATTGAAACATCCAGCAGATATGTACATAAGTGCTTCATGATTAACAAAATAGACTTCAGAAAATAAAACTAAACAAAACAGTTATAAGTTCTTCTTTGGCTTTTCTTTCTCAGCAGATCCAGATTTATCAAAGGGCTGCCTGAATATGATTTCACTGTTTGAATTAGCAGCTTCTCTTTTAGACATAGTCATGTCTGATGCTCCAATTATATTGACAGAAGTTGCTCTTGGAACTACAGCCTCTGTATGCAGATTCATATAATCATCTACATTGAAAAACTTATTAGTTTTGTCATATCTTTTAAATTCTTCTCTCCTATAAGAAGACATTATAGTGTACTAAGAGGGATCTTTGACTTCAGCTTTAGCTTTGTTTATCATGGAGAGTCCAACCAGTTTTTAAAATCTAGCCATTTTAGCAGTTGTTTCGTGTTTAGGATCAACAAAGGGAACTGGTGGAGAGTAAGGTCTTTCAGAACTAACATTTTTTTCAGATTGAACAATTTCAGATATTGTCTGTTGTATGTCTTGCTTTTGATGTTATTGTTGATGTCTGCTGCTGCTTGAAGGATGTCTCTACTGATTGCTTCCTTGGAAATGAGATCTTGAAGATCTGCCTTGTTGTCTTTGATAAGTTTGAGTATAAGAGGTAGGTCTCTGATAAATATTCCCTGAAGCACCTGCTGCTGGAGGAGGAGGAGGACCTCTCCAATTCCTTTGAGAAGGAGGAGGAGGAGAGTACCTTCTGCTCTTTTTCCTTGATTTTTGCTCATTTTTAGATAGCCACATCCATGAAGGCATCCCTTGGTAAGGAGTAATCTTCTGAAGAATATAATAGGAAGTGTCTGCAATGGGATTGGGCTTTGTAACAGCCTTAGCAGGAAGCTTTTATTTTCTTAGCAACCTCCTTCTTAGCTTTTGAATCATCAGAACCATCAGAGTCTTCATCATCATTATCATCATCAGATGATCCTGGAGGATTGTCATATAAAGAATCAATTGCCTTCAAAATATCTTTAGAGATCTGCTTCTCAGCCTGAGGAAGTACATGAGGTACTGCAGCTTCTAGTTCAGCAACACTTTCAGAAACTAATTTATTTTCTTCTTCTATATCAGCAAGAATAATTTCATCTAGGTCTGGTAAAGGATTATCATCCATTTTATAAGTAGGAGGGGAGATAGCCTTTTGCTCTGGGGTAGAGACTAGTTTAATAACATTCTCAGTCATATGTTCTTCTGTAATCACTGGAGCTACAAAACTTGCCTTCAGTTGCTTAACAACTTCAGGGCTTATTGGGGAAGAGTAGCAGACTATAGCCATATAGTGCTTTGAGCAGACTTCTGGAAGATAATTCAAGTGAACTGTACCAAAAGAATTTAATAAATTGAATAAATCAACTATGGGATTGATAATATAATCACCAACAGTTATACTCTCTGGAATTTCTATATCTGTAATTTGTATATCAATTGCTTGCTGCTGTAACTGCTAGAACTGTTGGAACTACTGCTGCTGCTGCTGGAGCTGCTTCTTCATCGAACATCTCCCCCTGCCTGGTTTTAGTGGATACTGGAATCAGGCCTCTAGAAGAAGAAGGGACAGAGGAGGCACCAAATAGGGCAGCAAGGGATGAGATGGAGGCAGCAAGAGGTGTGATTGCCTCTACAATAAGTTGCCTGATTACTGAAGTGATGTGTTCCAGGAGGGTGGCAATGGAATGGGAATCCATATCCATAAACTCAGGAGGTGTTTGAGTGGATACAGATGGATGAAAGAGAGGAATGACATCAGAAGGAATAACATCTTTCATGATGTCATCCTGAGAAGGTGATGCAGCAGGAGATGGAATAGGAGTGGAGATGTCATGTTGAGGTGAGGTTGGTGTAGATGGTAAGGAGGTGAGCAAATCAAAAATGGGGGATGACATGAATGTTTGAGGATGTATGTCAGTAAGATGAGGTGGTAATGGAGATGGAGGTGGTGTGATGTATTCTGGAGTTTCATTATGTGTTTTTTGATGCATTGGTAAGGCAGGTGTAAGGAATGCTTGTAGATGGGGGAATATCTTCTGAAGGTGTTGTAATTGTTAGAGGATATGGTGACTGAGGACATGAAGGAGTTGTTGTTGGAAGAAGGGTTGTTGAAGGAGGAGCTGGAATGGAAACTTCTTCAAAAGGGTTGGGAGTGGCTGGAACAGCCCTTATGCTCTCAGAAGGTGTGGAAGAGAAGAAGCCCTAGATGGCTTAGTGAATGTCCTCTCCCATCTACCGAAGAGAGCAGATGTAAGCCTCTTTGAGGCATTAATGAACACTGTCGGGGAGA
The DNA here is from genome assembly GCA_039583875.1 of Platanthera guangdongensis. Classification (NCBI taxonomy): domain Eukaryota; kingdom Viridiplantae; phylum Streptophyta; class Magnoliopsida; order Asparagales; family Orchidaceae; genus Platanthera; species Platanthera guangdongensis. The sequence continues at coordinate 17,966,057 of CM077153.1, read as the reverse complement.
CAAGTAGTTCAGGTGCCTTCTCCTGAAGGAAGATTCACAGAATCCTCTCCAAACACACTTATTTCTTTGTATTCTTTTCTTTATCAACTCAAATAATATTTGTCCCCATAGTTTACCTATTTCTTGATAACCAAACCACACATGACTAGAAATTGGTGTTTGGTGATATAATCGTGGGTTGTATGCTTTCCCAGTAATACCTTGCCAACTATGTCTGCCAAGAATTTATATTGAACAAACAAATTCTTTTCAATAATTTATTGGGGTTTCCTTCTGAATGACCAATTGTGCTCAGCATGTTCTTATATTCATCATTATCTAATTCAATATCATCTTCTCCAGTAAACAAATCAAAAATTTAAGTTAAAACTACAGGAGTCAGAATGACCTGGATGCCGCTGATGGTGCCAATCATAGTATCTGCATCTGGAGATGTTGAAGTGTAAACCCATTCCCTGATTTCATTTCCTGTGATCTTGATTCAGGAGGACATTAGTTTTTTCAGTTTCTGTTCTTCACACAACTGTAGGATATCGATGAAGATTTGATCAGTGTGAGAAAAGGAGTCAAAATCTATATCGAAACTGGTGTCGAACTTCATTACTGCAAGAGAGCTTGCCGGAATCGCCATTGTTCGCCTGCAAAAGAAAACAAAAAGATCAAGTGCAAGGGAAACAAAAAGCTCGGGATGGAGCTCGAAGAAAATCTAGTTACATGGTTTTCAGAATATGAAGCGGCAGACTCCGTCCTGCGAAATAAAAAATTCTTCGATCTCAGGTCGACGAAAATTTTTATTGATGAAAGAGTTCGTCGATCTCAGTCTGAAGAAGGGAAAACATTTCGTCGTGCTCAGGTCGACGAAATATTTTCTGAAGCAATATCGTCGATCTTCATTCGACGAATAGAACTTCACATACTGAGAGTTCGTCGATCTCAGGTCGACGAATTATCTCAAGAACTTTTCTCAGATCGTCGATCTCCGTTCGACGAACTATGGCAAATTCTTCGACCACAGACAAAAAGTTAAATTAATGCATCTCCATTGATCATACCTAGCTGATTCATAAAGAATAGATGTTTCTTCTCATTCAAGGGTTTGGTGAAGATATCTTTCTTTTGCAAATCAGTAGAGATAAAAGTGAGATTAATTTTCTTTTTGTCAACAAACTCTCTAATGAAATGATGTCTTACATCTATATGCATAGTTCTACTATGATACACTGAATTCTGTGCAATAAAAATTGCACTAGTATTATCACAAAGTAGAGTTGAATTATTTAAGTTGACACCATAATCTAGGAGTTAGTTTTGAATCCACAGTATCTGTGAAAAACAACTGCCAGCTACTATATATTCAGCTTCTGTTGTTGAAGTAGACACAAATGTTTGCTTCTTGCAAAACTAAGATACTAGCCTATCACCAAGGAACTGACATGTCTCTGATGTGCTCTTTCTGTCTACTCTACATCCAGTAAAGTCAGCATCAGAGTATCCAGTTAACTCAAATTATGACTCAGTTGGATACCAGAGTCCTAAATTATGGCAACTCTTTATATATCTCAAAATTCTTTTTAAGAAAATAAGGTGAGATTATTTAGGGTTCACCTGGAACCTAGCACAAAGACATGTAGCAAACATAATGTTTGGTCTACTTGATGTAAGATATACCCAACAATGACCCTATATAATTTCTGATCTACAGGTTTCCCATGTTCATCAGAATCAATTACAACATTTGTAGCCATAGGTGTTTTCTTTGCTGAAACATCAGCCATCCCAAACATTTTAATTAGCTCCTTAGCATATTTAGATTGGGATAAGAAGATGTCATCAGGTGACTGCTTCACTTGGAGACCAAGGAAGTAAGAGAGCTCACCCATGCTACTCATTTCAAACTTAGAATGCATAAGATTGGAGAAACCTTTTGCATAGTTTGGAATCTATAGAGCCAAATATAATGTCATCTACATATATTTGTACTAACAAGATTTTATCATAATGATGCTTAATAAATAAAATCCTATCTACTATGCCTCTAGAAAAATTATGCTCTAAGAGAAAGCTAGCTAAGGTTTCATACCAAGCTCTTGGAGCTTGCTTTAGACCATAAAGAGCCTTATGCAATTTAAAAACATAAGAGGGATGAGTAGGAGAAATAAAACCTGGTGGTTGTTCTACATAGACCTCTTCTTTGAGTTCACCATTAAGGAATACACTCTTGACATCCATTTGGTATACTGTGAACTTTTTGTATGCAGCATATGCAAGGAAAATTCTGATTGCTTCCAGCCTTGCGAACAGGTGCAAATGTCTGGTCATAGTTTATGCCTTCCTCTTATCTGTATCCTTGAGCAACCAATCTTGCCTTGTTCCTTATGATAAGACCTTGAGCATCAAGTTTGTTTCTAAATACCCATTTAGTTCCAATGACTGGGTAGTCTTTGGGTCTTGGAACTAAATCCCAAACTCTACATCTCTCAAATTGGTGGAGCTCCTCTTGCATTGCAATAATCCAGTAAGATCTTGCTCAACATCTTTAATGGATTGGGGATCCATTTGAGATATGAAGCAGACATGCATCATGTCCTGGTGGAGTTGATGCCTTGTCTGCACACCATCTGAAATGTCTCCAATCACTTGAGATACAGGGTGATCTCTAAGTGTGACAAATTCAGTAGGAGGGGTTGGTTGAGCAACAGCTTGGGGAATTAATTTCTCTTGTGGAATTATAGCTGTTGTTAGCTCTTCATTGAGTTCAGTGTCTTCAATTTCACTATCTTCAGCAATATGTAGAGAAGGATGGCTAACAACCTCATTGGTGAGGGTGAATTTATCCAACTTCTCACACAAGTTTGGTTCCTACAAAGTCTCACTGGTAGAAGGAATCTTCTCCTTGTAAATTTTGTTAGTTTTATCAAAAGAAATATGAATAGATTCTTCTATTTTCATGGTTGACTTTATTATAAACCCCATAAGCCTTGCTTACTTGGGAATATCCAAGAAAAATTCCTATTTCAGCCTTTGGCTTCAAACTTTCTAATGTGTTTCTTGTTATTGTTGTGAATGTAACAAATGCAACCAAAGATTTTAAAGTAATCTACTTTAAGTTTCTTCACTTTGAGTAGCTCATAGGGGGTCTTGCCCTTATGTTTGTGTATCAAACTTCTACTCAGTGCATAGTTTGATGTGCTCACAGCCTCTGCCCAAAAGATAGGGATAAGTGAGCATCTGCAAGTAATGTGCCTGCAGCTTCAATCAGTGTTTTATTTTTCCTTTCAGCTACCCCATTTTGTTGAGTTCTAGGAGCAGAGAAACAATGTCTGATACCTTCCTTCTCACAGAATTCTTGCATGGAAAGAGACTCAAACTCAGTACTATGATCACTTGTGATCAATGTAACTGGAGTAGAGTACTCAATCATTATACTCTTAAGAAAGTCTGTAAGAACCTTGAAGTTATTTAACTTATTTCTCAAAAAGAACACCCAAGTGAACCTTGAGAAATCATCAACAATCACCAAGGTATAAGACTTCCCTCCTAGGCTCTGTACAGTAATGGGTCCAAAAAGATCCATGTCTAGCAAATACAGAATCCTAGGTGAATCACTCTTATTAAGTGATTTAAAACTATTTTAGTTTGCTTACCTAACTGATAAGCCCTGCAAAGGCTTTCTTTCTTGTAGGGGCAAGAAGGCAATCCTCTAACATGGTTGTCCCTAGAGAGTTTAACAATGTTTTTCAGATTAACATGTCCTAATCTCCTATGCTAAAGTTCATTATTATTACTAGTTTGGTTAAATAGGAATATTTCTAATTTTGCAGACTTAAAGTTAACTATATAAATATTTCCTAATCTAGTACCAGTTAATACTACTTGGTTGTATATAAAAGTAATAATATAGGAAGTTTTGTTAAATTATACCTGAAATCTTTCATCACATAACTGACTTATGGATATAAGGTTGTGCATCAGTCCACTAAAATAAGCTACATTCCTGAAGGTGGCTGCTCCAATTTTGACCTTTCCATAGCCTTCAGTCTGACCACAATTAGAATCACCAAATATTACTTTGGGTCCTAGCTTAGACTTGTAGTTGATTAAGTTGTCCTTTTTTCCAGTCATATGTTTTGAACAACCACTATCCAAATACCAGTGTTGCTCTGTGGTGGGATAGTCTTTTACCTGCAATAAAACAGATTAGGTGTTCTTGACCCAGTTTACCTTGGGTTCTTGTTTGTTTACATAATTAAAACTGGAAATATAAGAGTATTCTGGTTGATTTTTATAGCCTAAGGGGTGAAATTTTCTAGGTGGAATTATCCACTGAGTGAATGGATTATCATATTTTCTTGGTTGAGTAAACATTCTAAAAGAATTAAAGTTTTTGTTAAACTGAACTGGGTTCGACGAATTTTGGTAAGTTCGTCGATCTGAGTTCGACGAATGGGGATGAGTTCATCGAACTCCACTCAGAGAATGAGAGTATTCATTCTCCGGGCCCCAATATCGTCGATCTCGGGTCGACGAACCATACTGGTTTTGTCGATCGTAGTTCAACGAATAATTATAATGAAAGTTTACTTTCGGAGTTCGTCGACTTGAGTTCGACGAACTGTACACATTTCATCGATCTGAGTTCGATGAAATCTGCTGAACATTGTTATGGTTAAGATTTTTCTTATTCTTTCTCCTTTTCTTGTTCTTTTGTTTTAATTCTAGTTGTTTAACATTATTATTATCGATCTTTTCTTTGCCTTTTTCTGAAAAAAATTTTATTGGGGTTGTTAGAATATTTTTCTGAATTAGTGGGGGTTGGCTTGATGAAGCACCTAAGCTCAGCTTGCCATTAAGCCTGACATTCACAGTGTATGTGATGTCCATCAGCTTGATACTTCTCCCATTTAGGGATTCTTCAAGTTGCCTTGCCTCAGCTAATTCGGATTTTAGTGTGATGATCAGTTCATTATCTAGGATTAATTCATCTTTTAACTTGATATTTTCAGAAAGTAAATTTTCTTGCTCAGTTAATTTTTCTCTAAGTGTTTTAATTTCTTTTTCAGAATTAATTAGATCAATACATAATGATTTAAATTCAGTTTTAAAACTATCTGAATTGTAATCAAAAGAGGATCGTACCTGATCTGCCTCAAATTCAGATGGTTCTTCATTGTCTGACTGATCAGCTTCAGATGGGCTGCAGGAGCCATTGATAGCCATAAGGCAAACTTCCCTTGCCTTTGCCTCCTCTTCATCTTCACTAGAGCTGGAAGATGAGGATTCTTGATCTGTATCACTCCAGGTCTCAGCAATGAAACCTTTCTCCTTCCTTTTATGCTTACTGGAGGAGGGCTTGCTGTAGTGCTGTTTCCTGGTTTCTTTTTCTCTTCTTCTCTCCTTCTTTTGGTTCTCTTGACACTCTGATATGAATTGTCCTGGTTTTCTGCAACCAAAACAAACAACTTCTTTAGTGGGTGTCTTATCATACCTTGGCTTGTCATCTTGCCTAGATGACTTTCTTCTGAAGTCCTTCTTTGTCATTTTGTAAAATCTCTTGGCTAAGAGACTCAGGAGTTCTTCCCTGGCTGTTGGAGCTTCTGATTCTTCTGAAGCTTTGAAAGCTATGCTTTGCTCCTTTCTGGCTGCTAGAGGAGTCTTCTACTCTGCAGCTTCTCTTATCTTTATGATTTGCTCATATGATTTGAGATTTCCAAGAAGATATTCAGTGGAAATCTCATTTAAGCTTCTGGCCTCCTTGATTGGCCATATTATGGAATCCCATAAGCTAGGGAAGCACATGAGGATTTTGTCATTTACTTCTGTGAGAGTGATGTCCTTGTCCAGAGTCATCAACTCATTGATGATAGAGCTTAGTCTGTTATACATATCACTCACAGACTCAGATTCTTCTTTCTTGAAATTTTCATACTGGGAGATGAGATTTGATCTCCTGTCCTTTCTCTCATCTGCTGATCTAGCAACCATGTGGTTGAGAGAATTCCAGATAGCTTTGGCTGATGTACACTTAGCCACTTTATGGAATATGTTATCTGACATAGTTTGAGCCAGAATATTCATGGCCTTGGTATCTGCTATCTTGGCCTTCTTTTATGCATTTGTCCACTCAGGTGGTGGAATAATATGTGTGCTGGAACTTGTAGTTGTGGTAGCTATTGGAGCTGGTGGTCTTGTCAAAATAGAATTGTATATTTCTTCATCAATAGAGTTCATATAAAGCCTAATTCTTGCCTTCCAGATAGCAAACTTATTCAAGTTGCAAACTGGAGGTCTGGTGCTTATAATCTTTGTTCTGTGTCATGCTATGAAATAAATAGAAAACTAGGAAAAAAGAAAAATCAGATCTAACAAGGATCTTTTGATTCAAGTGTTAGCTTGTACAACCAAAGGAATACCCTCTGATACCAATTAAAAGATATGGTATATCTTTGATACCAATGAAATAGGGGATAAATCTGATTACTCTAGAGGGGGGGGAGGGGGTTAATAGAGTAACTTAAAACTTTTGACTATTTTAGAAATTTATCAGAGTAACAAAATAGGTGATACTTATAGTAGTATGAAAAGGAAATGCAAACTAAGCAAAACTAAACTATCACAGTCACAGCAAGAACAAAAAAAAATTGGCAACCAGATGACACAAGAATTTTATAGTGGTTCCCTAACCTGGGTACATCCACTTTTCTATCACCCTGGAAGGAATCCACTATCAGGTTTTTGATCAGGTGACTGCCACCACAAGATCTTTTTCCAGGGAGATCTCACAACCCTTTGAGCTTTTGATCAGGTGCCCAAAACCCAAGAATAAACTTTTGAAGGGAGTTAATAAACCCTTTTATAGGAGGTGAGAGAGAGTTGATGTTGTCTTCTCTTTTCTCTATACAACAGAGAAGACTAGTGGATTGCTGGTGTCAAAGCTCCTTCTGAAATGACTTGGAGCCTTACTCAGGGTGTAGGTCTTCAGCCTTGACTTAAAGTGATCCAGGAACTTCTGACTGATTCAGAGTTTGTTGTCCTTGAATATTCCTGGAGTAGAAGTTGAAGAAGAATCTTGACGTTTAATTGTTGTTCTTCTTTAGTCTTCAAAAAGTACAAGGGGAAAACAAAGTGTTTTCTGCATAGAGATTTTCTTGTGTTGAATATTTAGTCTGTTCTCTTCTTCTTGTTTTCTGTATTACTTCTGCCGTTTGAAAAGAGAAAAACTCTTTTATATTCTACTGTCAAAAATTCTCCTTTGAAATTTGAATTCTAAGCATTAATAGCTGATCTGTCTGGAGAATGAAAAACGGCTGGAGAATATTGTCTTAAATGAGTTTCCCCAACTGTCCCAATAAATTACAAAAGTAATTGACCCTGATGAAGACCATACTTAATGTTGCCAACAACGGCTATATTCAGACGAATATAAGCATTAATTACTCAGAGAATTACTGCTAAATAATATTAAAAAAATAAGGACAGAAAAAGGAAAACTTCTAAATCTGGCTTGAGACAGAATTAGTCGAGCTATGAACAGAATTCGTCGACCAGAGTTCCAAGTTCGACGAGCTGAGAATTCTTGTTCGTCAACCTGCGCTCAGGGAACTACATTCTGGAAATAACTAGCCAATTCTGCGCTCTAAGTTCATCGAGCTAAGAATCTATCTTCGTAGAGCAGAGTTCAGAGAAACTAAAGTGGAAGTAATATGTTGAAGTTATACTCCAGAATTCGTCGATCAGAGAATCTGTCTGAATGAATAGATCATCGACCTGAGCTCGAATATCGTCAAGATCAACTCAGAGAATCAACTCTGAGTTCCTCGATCTGCGATTAACGATCGTCGAGCTGAGTTTGAAGAATTTCGAACTGACAATTTTAAATCTGAATTCTTCTAAGTCTGAGTCAACTGAGGTTCTCTGTTGGCTGATCCATGAATGTTGAACCTAATGACTAGCCTTAACTCTAGGACTCACAGACTTGACCTTAGCTATACAATGTGGGTCAAAACTCAACCTAACTAGTGAACCTAGCCCAAATCCACACTAGGGATCCAACATACATGGTCGGGGTTGTGTTGACCAATCTTCACTATTCTTGGTTATTGTACAAAACTTTGAAAATAAGGCGGTGTCGACATGTTGTTCCTCGTTATAATCATTGGGGGAGAGAGAGAGATGTATTTGGAGGGTGAGATTCCTCCACTCATGAAGCTAAGTCTTTTCTTCACTGTAATGGGGAGTACTGCGCTTCAGATGCTTTGAAGTCTTCTACCGGTGCTTGAAGGTTGAGGGGGAGCGTTCTGCATGTCTCGGCATCTACGACTTGCCTCCTTCTGTATGAAGATGAGTCTGGAGTGGTGGACATGTTGTCGACAGGGGGATTGCGGCTAAGTGTGGAGTGTTTGCTGTGGGCGCTGAGCGCGGTGAGAGAGGAATGCCTGTTATGGTGCGCGTGGAGCGCTTGCTGCGATGCTCAAGAGAGAATGAAGGTATTTGAAGAAATCTTCAAGGTGCTCGAAGATCTTCGATGAAGTCTTTGAAGGCACAGTAGATTTCTAAAGGATCTCTCAAATGTGTAGGAGATTAAGTGGGAGTAAGAGTAGATCCAATGAAGGAGGGCTCTATGCTCCTATTTATAAGATCTAGAGTGGTTGTGGTCGTTATCCGCAGACCATAACCACCTTACGTGTTATTTTCAAACTGAAAACTTATATTTTATGTCGTGTATTTTGTATTAGAATCACTATGCACACACCTTTTCCTCTGTTAGTATATATATTACTAACAGTGTTTCGGCTAGGCCAGTTCAACTCTTTAAGCTGTTGATGTTGTGTGTACCACCACTGACTTTATCTTATCTTCCTGTTTCAATATCCATTAGGTTATATTTTTTTCTCTCATGTTTGTGTGGAGAAATACCTGCAATCGCAAATACTTGAATTAGATATATATACTTCTTACATTTGGTATCTGAGCAGAGAAGGCTTGCTCCATCAGAAGATCCTTGATAATATCCTTTTTGTCTCTCTTTTTCTCCTTGATCCTCATCATATGGCCACCACTAGCACCAGTCAAACTTAATTTTCCTATACCCGGGTGCCCTCGTGTTTTTGCGTGTGGAGGACGCATACTTTGTCTGGGTGCTTGTGTGTTTGGTGCGCGGACTCGTGTTTCGCGGTTATGCGTGTCGTCAGGATGTTCTGACGTTTCATAAATACTTGTGTGATTTCTTGCTACTTTGCAAGTACCGACCGTCACAGTGGCATACCCCTGGCGGTTGAGGGTGTAGGTTTGACCTAATCCATTGTAATTTGGCAGTTACCAACCGCCAAGTGTGCCATGCCCTTGACGATGGCAGGTGTAGGTTTGAACTTACCCATCGTAATTTGGCAGGTACCGACTGCCAAAGAAGGAAGACCCTTGGCGATGGTGGGTGTAGTTTGACCTTACCCATTGTAATTTGGCATATACTGACTGTTACGGGGGCAGGCCCTTGGCGATGATGGGCGTATGGTTGACCTTACCCATTGTAATTTGGCATGTACCAATCACCTGGGGTGGTGGGCAACAATCCCTTGGCGGCGGCAGGCGTAGGTTTGACCTTACCCATTGTAATTTGGCAGGAATCGACTACTAATGGGGTCAGGCCCTTGCCGATGGTAGGTGTTGGTTTGACATTACCTATTGTAATTTAGCAGGTACCGACCGCCAAGAGGGGCAGACCCTTGGCGATGGCAGACATAGATTTGACATTACCCGTTGCAAATTTGTTATCTGAAACTTATGAAGTAATTTGCAGAAACAATGCGGAAAAGTTAAATCATAAGACTTTATGGAACGTTGATAATGCTAGCAGGGTGGTGAGGAGTAGGTACAACCCTGTGAATGAGGAAGGTGTTTTCTCCTGATTACTCTAGGGGTTGCCCCCAGTCTCTCCTAACGAGCTGGTGGTCGATTGTTCGTCGTCGTAGGCTGTGCCGACAAACTCAGAGCTTTGTTCTGTAAGAACCATTTTAGAAGCCCTTGGTTAATAAGATGCTTCATTTCCTTCTTCAGTTTGGAACAATCTTTTGTGATATGCTCGTGTCTGCGGTGGAATTCATAGTGTTGTGATTCATCTTCTTTTTTTGGAGAGATTGGCTTGGGTCTACGGTGCGTCATCTTATCTTGGATTACATAAAGTATGTTGGACATGGAGATGTTGATAGGAGTGCGGTTCTGATGTCATTGGGTCTGAGGTGCACCACAATGGTAAACACATTCCTCCAGAGGCGACAACTGTTCTTGCTCCAACCATTTTGAACTTCCTTTGAACTACTTTTGGTGTGCTTCGATCGAATTATCCGCTACAATCTAAGACTCGACTAGTCGAACAAGGTCGGGGTAGGTGGGGACCGTCTGCCACATTAGTGTTGAGTAAAACCTGTTGGGTCGGAGCCCTCCCAGGATGATGATGCACAAAAGTTCAAGGTCGATACCTCCTTCTTTCAGAGAGTGAAACTAGGCACGAGCTTGTCAGTTCAGTGTTACCAGAACACCTGGCATAGCAGTTGGCCGTGGGCATTATGGATCCTCATGATGGTAACAAAATGGTTGTTGTGGTCCTGCATGTCATTAGTTTTGTTGAACATCTCGAAGTTGGGGAGTTGGGAGCATGCGGGATTGGATGTGTCAGGACATCAGGTGTGAACATGGGCAGTGGCAGATGTGGCGGTGGGCCAAAGCATACCGTTGATCAACATGTTTGCACTCTTCGATGATTATGTTTTGGATTTTTTTGCGTGTGAGCCCTCTAATTTTGTTCCCGATGCTTCCGAGTTGTAGTGATGATAATGAGCTTCAGGTTCTCCGGCTAGATGGACTAAGCGCACAATGCTGATTATGCCAGGGAGCTCTTCTTTGGGTTCATGGTGCTCTCGAGCAAAGTGCTCGACCGAAGGGTGGTCAAGAATAGATTGAGGCAGACTGCCTTGCTCAGAGACAGGATTATGAGCTCGTGGCCCTTCTCTATTTCTTCGGGTCACTAGGTACTCTTCAATATAGCGTACACATTCCTCCAATTTCGCACGGGGTTCGTGCATTGCCTCTTCCACGAGAGCCATGCTGAAGTGCGAGTGGGATGAGGATGGATCGACGTGCCCCATGGACCAATCCATTAGCAGTGCAGGTAGCTCTTCTTATCATGGCCACCAGCCACAAGTATCATTTTGTAGTGATTACTGTCTTTAGAACCTTCTTTGAACTTCGAGGAACTCTTTTCTACAGATGACGCCAAATTATTCGGGCCAAATTTGGCGCTCTTGTAGACCAATCTAAATTGCACTATCTTAGCTATGGAGTGGTCGAGCGTGCAAATAGTCATTGAAAATGAGACACATGACAACGGACTACTTTTAATGTGGAAAACGTCAGAAAGAGGTAAAAACTACATGGTCGGGGTTGTGCCGACCAATCTTCACTATTCTTGATTGTTGTACAAAACTTTGAAGAGAAGGAGGTGTCGACATGTTGTTCCTCGTCATAATCATTGGGAGTGAGAGAGATGTATTCGGAGGGTGACAGGCCACCGCTCATGGAGCTAAGTCTTTTCTTCACTTTAATGGGGAGTACTGCACTCCAGATTCTTTTCTATAGGTGCTCGAAGGTTGAGGGGGCGCATTCTGCATATCTTAGCTGAGAGCGGTGAGCGCGAAATGCCTGTTGTGGTGCGCGTGGAGCGATTGCTGCGATGCTCAAAAGAGGTTGAAGGTTTTTGAAGAAATCTTCAAGGTGCTCGAAGATCTTCGATGGAGTCTTTGAAGGCACAGTAGATTTCTAAAGGATCTATCACATGCGTAGGAGATGAAGTGGGCGTAGGAGTAGATCCAATGAAGGAGGGCTCTGAGGTCCTATTTATAAGATATAGAGTGGTTATGGTGGTTATCCGCAGACCATAACCACCTTACGTGATATTTGCATACTGAAACCCTATATTTTATATCATGCATTTTGTATGAGAATCACTTTGTGCACACCAGTCATTATTTTTGGCTTGCGTACCCCCACGAAGGGTGGATACGAATTGTTTACATGGATAGTTACATTAATATTGAAAGGTGGATATTTGGCAGCAGCAGTGGGGCAAATCGGGAAAGGTTTGGCCAGCGCCGGCGGAGGGGTCTACTAGCAATAGAACCCGACTGTAGAGGACCGACCAGTAAAGGGATCGGTCATGTGGCCGGGCAGCCGACCGAGCGTCCAATTGGGCATGATCATGTGGACGGTCGAAAGGTCACCCTCTTGGTCGCGCGATTGAGAGTGACCGGCTGGGAGGCCGGAAGTCGGGCTTCGAGGCTGTGCGTAGAGGCTGCGGGGCCAAGGCCTTCCGTCCTGAAGCCCAGCTGCGGGGATCACGTTGTAGGATCACCACCGCAAACCGTGGGCGCACACCTACGTGGGGCCGCTGATTGGCCGGCCTTGGAGTTCTCCGACCGTTTGCGGGGGAGGGTGGCCAATGTCAGGCACACACAGTAGGCGGACATCCAATGGCGGGCGCGTGCAGTGGGCGGGCGGGCAATGGAGGGCGCACGCAATGGCCGTGCCGCCCCAGTCGGGTGGCCGGTTGTACAACCTTCGGGATCGCGCACTATGGGAGAGTTACTGATGATCCGGCGGCAAGCAGCAACTAAGTGGGCGTTGTAGCGGTTTACCGTGCGTGGTGCACGCATTGTTGAAAATCCGTATGAAGATTACTCTTGCAAAGAAGGTGAATATCTTCGAAGGATGCTTCGATGATGAATGAGATATTCAAGAAACGATTGAAGATTTTCGAAGGGGAGAAGAAAATGAATATGAGGAGGGAGGAAGGAGAGAAAAATCTGTAGGAGCATTTTTCATTTCAGAAGAGAATGAGCATTAAAGGAGGATCTAAAGCCCTATTTATAGGCTTCATGGGTGGTTATGGAGGTCATGCGGCTATCCACAGTCCATAACCACCATGATCACTATTTATAGGACAATTTTATGACACATTATGCAAAGTTTTTATTTTATAATTTTTCTAAGCGCAAACCGATCCTATTTTTGGCAATGCATTTCCCCACTACGGGAGATCATGCGGGCGGTTATGTGGGTGGTTACCGACGTAACCAACAGTTCTAATTGCAAGAAAGTGATCGAACGGTGGAGATTCGGTGATAACCAAGAATCCAGCCAACGACGGACTCCAGTCAGCGGCGGAGGTTGACCAAATGGAGGGGAGATTGGCAAATTGGTGAGGAAGAGGCCGAAGATGGAGGTGGAGGAGGCCGACGATGATGGAGGACATAGAATTGGGAGATGACAACGACGACGGTGATCGTGGAGTTGGGAGACGACGATACTGTAGTGAGGCCTTTCTAAGAACTGTTAGCCATCACGGGATCACAATGTATGGATATGTCCAGAATTATTTGGAGTGGCCGAAACTGTGGATCTCCCTGCTTAATCGATGCCCCCAAGTGAAAGGGCATGAACGTGATTTTACGCAGATGTTGGTCTTTACTGAGCCCCACAAACAGGCAAACTCTCTTTTCAGTATCTCTTTGTTTGTGGAGGGGAAGCGTTTGTTGCTGTGAGGCCTTTCTGTTAACCCGGGCCGATATCGAAAGATGAAGTTTATTTTGATGGTTGTGGTGACTTGGCACCTGCGCGCCGCCCCTCTATTCCATTGAAGGTGATTTTGGTGAGAGTGAATCCTTGCAGCTTTAGGGTTGATGGAACTTCGCCGGTCTATCCATACCTTGAGGTGTCGGGCTCCTCTCCCCCCGGGTCCCTCGTGAGGAGTCTCCTGTCTCATCTCTATCGAAGGGCAAGCAAGTTTGTTCTTCTTTGTCGGTGTGGAACAATGCGGTGAGTAGCTTATTTACCCTTAATCAGATTTGTTGTTTTTGACTTTGTGCTAACAGAACACAAACAAACCAAAAATTTGGAGTAACAAATTTTTATTATCCAAAAAGGTTATTATTACAAAGGTATAGCATCCCTTTTATAGAATGGAGGAGATGAGAGAGATTACAAATAAACAATATGGGACTAAATAATTACAAGTATATGCGGCTTTACAAATAAACAAGCCGAACAAGTCGCGCGGTTAGACGAGTAGGCTAACCGCTCGACAACCACAAGAAGGAGAGAAAAGCTGCCAAAGAGAACAAGCCGACACAGGAGACCGCTAGACCCCTGGTCTCTAGGTCGCCTGAGACAAACCGCCAGACCGCTCAGATACCAAACAACAATAGCTCGGCAGACAAGACACTGAGATAAACCGCCAGACTGCCCGGCCTCCGAACAGCAACAGACCGCTCGGCCTCCATACTGTAACACTCCCCCTCAAGCTAAAACATAGATATCAATCATTCCCAGCTTGTCGCAAATGTGGAAAAAGGAAGCGGACACCGGCTTGGTGAAGATATCTGTCAACTCCTTGTCGGAAGTGACGAATGAAGTACAAATTTGTTTCTTCAAGATCTTTTCTCAAATAAAATGACAGCCGACTTCTATGTGTTTTGTTCTCTCATGAAAGACTGGATTTTTGGAGATGTAAATTGCGGGCTTATTGTCGCAGAACATAGGAAGAGTATAGTTGTAGACCTCTCCTAAGTCAAGCATGAGAGCCCGTAACCATTTCAACTCACATGTGGTCGATGTCATACTACGATATTCTGCTTCTGCACTAGACCTGGAGACCAAAGACTGTTCCTTTCTCTTCCAGCTCACAAGATTTCCTCCAACAAATGTGCAAAAGCCCGACATTGACTTGCGGTCTCCTTTGTCCTCAGCATAACTCGAATATGAGTACGTTTCAACCCTAAAGTGACAATTTTTCTGAAAAAGAAGTCCTCTCCTTTGCACTGCTCTAACATACTCCAAAATCCTCAAGGCAGACTGTAGATGACACTCTGTAGGAGCTTGCATGAATTGGCTCACCTTGCCTACAACATAAGAGATGTCGGTTCTGGTTACCGTTAGATAAATGAGTTTGCCAACCAGACATCGGTACCTCGTAAGATCGGATAGAAGAGGTGAGTCATCTGCCCAAGTTTTGTTTTCTCCAGCAGCCATAGGACATTTGGAAGCTTTAGCACCAGTCAACCATGCAGCTTTTAGTAGATCAAAAGCGTACTTTCGTTGGGAAAGGACCATGGACCTAGGCTTCCTAGAAATTTCAATCCCCAAATTGTATTTTGGGGAGCCCATATCCTTTGTGACTAGGTGTTGCCGGAGGTGTTTCTTTGTCAAAGCTACCACAACCTTGTTATCGCCAGTAAGAAGAATGTCATCCACATATATAACAAGAACCACCAAACCCGAGGAGGTTTTGCGAATGAATAAGGAGTGATCGACTGAACTTCTTGCAAAACCAATGGCTGCAATAATGCCGCTAAACTTTTCAAACCTAGCCTGAGGGCTTTGCTTTAGGCTATAGATGGTCTTCTTCAGCCGACATACTCGTGTCTCACCTTGAGCAACATACCTAGGAGGTTGCTCCATGTAAACATCTTTCTAAAGATCACCATAGAGAAAGGAATTCTTAACATCCAGTTGTGAAATGGGTCAATCCTTGTTGACAGTCATGTTGAAGTTGGTGACCGGGCGGTCTGGCGGTTTGTCTTGGCGGGTTGAAGACCGCGCGGTCTGGCGGTTTGTCTCAGACGGCTTGGAGACCGGGCGGTCTGGCGGTCTACCCTGGCAGTCTCTCTTCCTCTCTGGTGGTAGCCGTGCGGTTAGCCCTGCTGTCTAACCGCGCGGCTTGTGCGGTTTATTTTGTATAGTCCGCTTAGTCCTGTAAATTATAGTCCCACATCTCTTATTTGTATTCTCTCATCTCTCCTCCATTCTATATAAAGGAGGGCATACCTTTGTAATAGATAACTTTTTTGGATAATAAAATTTCAATTATTCAAAAGCTTATCCGCTTGTTCTCTCTTTTTTCGCTACTTTCTAACATGGTATCAGAGCACACGGTCATTTCCTCCTGATTCTGTGCGCTCTCTGCCTCGAGCGGCTTATTTCTGTCCGCTGCCCTGTTCGCGCGGCTTGCTTCTTGGTTCCCTTCTCCTACTGCTATTCGTCGCAGCGACCTGTTTTCTTGTCGCCGCGCTCCTTGCTCTTTCTTGCCTCTCCGACTTCCTAGTCTTTGCGGCTTGTGTCTACCCGCTGCGGACTTATTCTCCCTGTCCGCTTCGGCTTTCCCCATATCCGCTTGTCCCTATACTCGCGGTTTGCTGCTGTGATCTGCCTGACCGTGCGGGTTGTTCCTTTCTCACCCGCATCTTGGTCGCGGTCACCTGCTCTTCTCCTCTCTTCTGTTCGCTCGGCCTTTTCAGTCCGCGTGACCTCTTCCCCGCTGTGCCTTTGACCTCTTGCTAGCCGCTACTGTTCGCGATCTACTTGTTGTTGCCTTCTACCCGCTCCTGCTTGCTAGTCGCGCCGGCCTCATCTTTTGCCGTGCGACCTGTTCTCTTCTGTTCGCCCGACTTTTTCAAGCCGTGCGACTTCTTTTCCTCTGCTTTGCTCTGCTTCTTGGTAGCGGCCTTCCTAGCCGCCCGACCTGTTTTCTGTTCGCCCGGCTTGGTGCTCTTTTCTCTTCTCGCGGCTTGTTCTTATCGTCGCGGCTTGCTCCTCTCTTGCTTCCATGGCTTTCCCCTCCTCCAGCCTGTTCGCCTCCGTGGTCACCTCTTCTGGTAGTGCTCATGTTGTTACTCGTGGAAGATGGCTCATCGACTCTGGTGCAACCAATCATATGACAGGCAATCCTCAATGTTTCTCTCTTCTTGACACACATGCTCAGTTGCCCCCGGTCATTGTTGCTGATGGCTCTCCCTCCCCGGTCCATGGGACGGGCATGGTTCAAGTCACTCCATCTCTCTGCCTGGCTGATACCCTCTATGTGCCCAAGTTTCCGTGCAAATTATTATCGGTTACTTCTTTATGCAAGCAACTATGGCGTTCTGTCATATTCACCCCTAGCTCTTGTGCTTTTCAGGATCCGGACTCCCAACGGACGATTGCTACCGGGACTGAGAGTGGTGGCCTCTACTTCCTCGACAATGTTTTTGCTCTATCCGCCTTCTCCTCCTCCTCTACAGATCTTCTCCAATGGCATCTTTGCCTTGGCCATGCTCCTCCCCGAATTCTCCGCCAGCTTCTGCCGCACCTCCCTCCTCATCATCCTCCACTAAACTGTGATGCATGTCAACTTGGCAAACATCACCGCTCATCCTTCCCCCCAACGCAAAGTCGGGGCTCTTCCCGTCCGTTCGACCTCGTTCACTCTGACATATGGGGTCCCACTCCTAACCTCACCATCGGTCGGGGTAGTTCCTATTTTTTCACCTTCATTAATGATTTCTCTCGCTGTACGTGGGTATATCTTCTCAAAGATCGCTCCGAGCTGTTCTCTGTTTGGACCTCCTTTTATTCTATGGTTAAGAATCAGTTTGATACGTCTATTAAACTCCTTCGTTCTGACAATACTAAGGAGTATCTTAGCCACGACTTCTCCTCCTTTTGTATTCACCATGGTGTTATTCGCCAAACAAGTTGTGTCTACACCTCCCAACAAAATGGGGTGGCGGAACGCAAAAACCGTCACCTCCTTGATGTCGCTCGCACTATGATGACTCAAATGCATGTTCCTCGCTCCTATTGGGGATATGCTGTCCTCCTCTCCTGCTATCTCATCAATCGCCTTCCCTCCACAGTTCTCCACGGTGCTACCCCCTTCTCCATTCTTTATCCGGATAAGGATCCCTTTCCTCTTCCTCTACACATCTTTGGGTACACCGCTTTTGTGCACTCTCCCGCTGCCACCCGTGATAAACTCTCACCACGTGCCACCAAATGTGTCTTTCTGGGCTACTCTCCCACTCAGAAAGGATATTGCTGCTTTGACCCTGTTACCCGCAAGCAATTTGTCTCTGCGGATGTCACCTTCTTTGCCAATGCCTCTTACTTCTCTCCTGCTTCCTTTTCTACTCCTCCTGATCCTACTTCTCATACCAACCCATCCATTCCCTCTGCTCCCACTGATGTTCCGCCCTCTCCACCCACTCCACCGTCTTCCCCATCCTCATCATCTCCACCCTCTACTCCGCTTTCTCCCTCCACTCCGCTGCCATCTCTCTCTACTCCCGGGCCAGCTCTCTCCACCACGGATACTCCGGATACTGAGGCACCTGCTGACCTGGATCTCCCGATTGCTCTTCGCAAAGGGGTTCGGGCCTGTACACAATACCCGCTTGCTGTAGTTGTTTCCTATGATCGTCTTACCCCTGCTCGCAGAGCTTTTGCACTGGCTATCTCGGCCACTGCCACCCCCCGTTCCTACCAGGAGGCCCTTACTATTCCTCATTGGAAAGTTGCCATGGATGAGGATATTGCTACTCTCACTGAACGGGGTACCTGGACCCTTGTTCCTCCTCCTTTCGGCACAGATGTTGTTGGCTGTCGCTGGGTCTTCGTGGTGAAGTTTCTCCCGGATGGCAGTGTGGATCGTTATAAGGCTCGCCTGGTTGCCAAGGGTTTTACCCAAACTTATGGGATTGATTACTTTGACACTTTCTCTCCCGTGGCTCGTCTTAGCACTATTCGGGTTCTTCTCTCTGTGGCTGTCAACAGGGATTGGCCCATCTCGCAGCTAGATGTTAAGAATGCCTTCCTCTATGGTGATCTGCAGGAGGATGTTTACATGGAGCAACCTCCTGGGTATGTTGCTCAGGGGGAGACACGGGTATGCCGACTAAAGAAAGCTATCTATGGCCTCAAGCAGAGTCCTCGTGCCTGGTTTGACAAGTTGAGTAGCATTGTTGCGGCCATTGGTTTTACAAGAAGCTCAGCAGATCACTCCTTGTTTGTTCGGAAAACCGCCTCTGGTCTTGTTGTTCTTGCGGTTTATGTTGATGACATTCTTCTTACTGGCGATGACCAGGATGGGATATTGATGACCAAGAAACACCTTCGTCAACATCTGGTCACAAAGGATATGGGCTCCCCGAAATACTTTCTGGGGATTGAAATATCTAGAAAGCCCAACTCCATGGTCCTTTCACAACGGAAGTATGCTCTTGATCTTTTAAAGGAGGCAGGACTGACTGGTGCTAAACCTGCACGTTGTCCTATGGCTGTTGGAGAAGACAAAACTTGGACAGATGACTCACCTCTTCTCTCCGATCTTACGAGATACCGGCATCTGGTGGGCAAGCTCATATATCTCACGGTAACCAGACCCGACATCTCTTATGCTGTTGGCAAGGTGAGCCAGTTCATGCAAGCTCCGAGGGAGTGTCATCTACAATCTGCTCTGAGGATATTAGAGTATATTAAAGCTGCTCCAGGGAAAGGACTCCTATTTCAGAAAAATGGTCACCTTAGGGTTGAAGCGTATTCTGATTCAAGCTATGCGGATGACAAAGGGGACCGCAAATCGACTTCTGGTTTCTGCACATTTGTTGGAGGCAATCTTGTGAGTTGGAAGAGCAAGAAACAGTCTGTCGTTTCCAGGTCTAGTGCAGAGGCGGAATATCGCAGCATGGCATCGACTACATGTGAGTTGAAGTGGTTGCGGGCTCTCATGCTTGACTTAGGAGAGGTTTACAACTATCCTCTTCCTATGTTCTGTGACAATAAGGCCGCGATACACATTTCCAAAAATCCGGTCTTTCATGAGAGAACAAAACACATAGAAGTCGACTGTCATTTTATTCGGGAAGAAATATTGAAGAAACAGATTTGCACTCCATTTGTCAATTCCGACAATGAGTTGGCAGATGTCTTCACCAAGCCGGTGTCCGCTTCCTTTTTCCACATCTGCGATAAGCTGGGCATGATTGATATATATGCTCCAGCTTGAGGGGGAGTGTTGAAGTTGGTGACCGGGCGGTCTGGCGGTTTGTCTTGGCGGGTTGAAGACCGCGCGGTCTGGCGGTTTGTCTCAGACGGCTTGGAGACCGGGCGGTCTGGCGGTCTACCCTGGCAGTCTCTCTTCCTCTCTGGTGGTAGCCGTGCGGTTAGCCCTGCTGTCTAACCGCGCGGCTTGTGCGGTTTATTTTGTATAGTCCGCTTAGTCCTGTAAATTATAGTCCCACATCTCTTATTTGTATTCTCTCATCTCTCCTCCATTCTATATAAAGGAGGGCATACCTTTGTAATAGATACCTTTTTTGGATAATAAAATTTCAATTATTCAAAAGCTTATCCGCTTGTTCTCTCTTTTTCACTACTTTCTAACAAGTCACAAAGAGAAGGACCCGAATGGTGGTGAGACGAGCAATGGGAGAGAAGGTATCAAAGTAATCAACACCATAAGTCTGAGTGAAACCTTTGGAGACCAAGCGGGCCTTGTATCGATCCATGCTATCGACTGGATGGAACTTGACAACAAAGACCCAACGTCAGCCAACCACATCAGTGCCCAAAGGGGGAGGAACAAGGGTCCAGGTACCCCTTTCAGTGAGGGTGGCAATTTCCTCATCCATTGCAGCCTTCCAATGAGGAATGACAAGAGCTTCTTGGTATGTACGGGGAGTGGCAGTGGCAGAGATAGCCAAGGAAAATGCTCTACGAGAAGGAGTTAGACGATCATAGGAAACAACAATAGTCAGTGGGTGCTAGGTATATGTCCGCACCACTTTGTGAAGAGTAATGAGAAGATCCAGGTCGGCGTGTTCCGCAGGAACCGGAGAATCCGTGGCGGAGAGAGCTGGCCCGGGAGTGGAGAGAGACGGTCGTGGAGAGGAGGGAGAGAGCAGTGGTGGTGAGGGAGAGAGAGAACGAGGAGACGGTGGAGTAGACGGTGGGGAAATCTCGATGGGAGTAGACGTGGTGGAGGGGAGGGCTAGAGGAGAGGAAATATCTGGAGAGGGAGAGGGGTCAGAGGAGAAATAGGATGCATTCTCGAAGAATATCACATCCGCTGATACGTATTGCTTATGAAGAATGGGGTCAAAGCAACAATAGCCTTTTTGAGTAGTAGAGTAACCCAAAAAGACACACTTGGTGGCATGTGGGGCGAGTTTGTCATGAGTGGAGGAAGGAGCGTGCACAAAAGCCGTGCACCCAAAGAAATGCAGCAAGAGAGGAAATGGATCCTTGCCCGGATATAGAATGGAGAATGGACTTTGTCCATGAAGAACCATTGACGGAATACGATTAATGAGATAATAGGAGATAAGGATAGTGTAGGCCCAATAGGAGCGAGGAACCTGCATCTGTGTCATCACAGTGCGAGCGACATCGAGGAGGTGACAGTTTTTGTGTTCTACCACCCTATTTTGCCGTAAGGTGTAGACACAGTTAGTTTGATGAATAATACCATGTTGCATACAGAAAGAAGAGAAAGCAGTACTAAGATATTCCTTAGCATTGTCAGAGCGGAAAATTTTAATAGATATGTCAAACTGATTCTTAATCATATTATAAAACGATGTCCATACATAAAACAGTTTGGAGTGATCTTTTAAAAGATACACCCACGTACACCTAGAGAAATCATTAATAAAGGTTACAAAATATGAACTACCCCGACCTATCGTGAGGCTAGGAGCAGGACCTCAGATGTCGGAGTGAACAAAATCAAACGGTCGGGAAGATTCACGACCTTGCTTCGGAGGGAAGGAGGAGCGGTGATGCTTGCCAAGCTGACATGCGTCAGAGTTGAGGGGAGGATTCTGCGGAAGAAGGTTGGGTAGAAGATGACGAAGAAGTCTTGGAGGAGCATGACCAAGACGAAGGTGCCATTCCAGAATATCAGTAGAAGAGGAGGAGAAGGCGGACATTGAGAAAATGTTATTGAGGAAGTAGAGGCCGCCGCTCTCAGTCCTAGTAGCAATCTTCCATTTGGAGTCCGGATCCTGAAAAGAACAAGTTGTAGAAGTGAATGTTACGGAGCACAGTAGTTGCTTGCAAAAAGAAGTAACAGATAACAAATTGCACGGGAACTTGGGCACGTAGAGGATGTCCGCCAAAAAGACGGAGTGACTTGAACAACTCTTATTCCATTGACCGGTGAGGGAGAGTCATCCGCAATAAATACCGGGGAAACCGATCATGCTATTTTAGGAGAGAAAAACATTGTGGATTGCCGGTCATATGATTAGTATCACCAGAGTCGATCAACCATTTACCTTGAGTAGCGATGTGGGCACTACCTGAATTCGTGACCACGAAGGCGGACGGCTTCGAAGAGGAGGTGGAAGCATCACCAATTGGTCGAAGATGAGGATGCTTCTTACAGTAGCGATCAACCGTGTGGCCGGTGCGGCCACTGATACGCCCAAAACGGGTATACGTAATTAACCGCAAGTGTACGTGCCGTGTCAAGTAATAAATAGTAAGTAAAGATCGTTCCCACGAGAAGATGGTGAATTCAGTGCTTGCAATTACTAGTTGTGCCTTTTCTTTAAATTCAAGGAGAATAAAATAGTGATTTGTTAATTACTACGATTATGAATGACAACGACCACGAATTAAAATAGACTACGATTCGCTAAAAGGAAGTACTTGATTATCAGAGAAGTAATCTTGTATTATGATTTCCTAAGTCTTGTGTGACGAATCTTGTGAAGATGACTTTGTGATAGTGAGTGGTGACACGTCTTGCAACGATTTTAAATTAGAAGATCCGTACCTCTCGATATCGGAAATCCCTAGCCTCTATTTCCCCCTTGGGAGAGACAAGTACCGCATAAAGTTCGAAAACCAAAGTTGCTAATATCAAGGGGAAATCTCTTTCTCCCTTAAAATACTATACCGGATCTATAACACACTTACGCAGCTCCTCTCTCGAATTATGAAGCGTAGTAAAATGGCGAAACCTTGGCCAAAAGTTTCAAAGTACAGATTATAGATTCGGTAAAGACATACACCAAGCATTCACAAAGAAAAATTTAAGTTTTCATCAACACAAACACCAAGTACTTTCATAATACAAGATTAGAAATATTTAGTTCATGGCGGCGGAGAGATCAAGCATAACAGTTGGAGAGATCTTACAAATCATGTTGAAATTACAGAATAAACGACGTAGGAATCCTTCGTCGGAGTTGCTCCCTCGCTCAGCCCGAAAAATCCACTCTATTTCTCTAGCCGCCCCCTTTGAGAATGAGGAAGAAGAAGACTTCCTCCACTAGTAAGAATGTCAATTTCAGCACACCTTTGAAAACCTAAATATCCCTCTTTTAAAATCCGAAAATTTTCTCTCTCCTCTCTCCTCTTTAACTCCAGAATATTTCCCCTCCAAAACGTGCATCTCTTGCTCAAAAGGTGCCTCCTTCCAGATTTGAAAATGGTGCCAAATTTGAATTTGAAAATCTGAATTTCGTCCAGAAAAGGTTGCAACCTGTTTCAGGATTCTGCAACTTTTTCACCACGACAGCATATTTGGCCAAATTCTTCTTCCAAGCCGTTCTCTTTCGCTTTTCTTGCACCAACACCTAGGAAAAAGACAACTTTAGACATAAATAAAATAAATGTGAATTTACTTGCATTTAAACTTCAACTAAATGATTTTTCTCCCGGATCGACGAGCGAAAGGTCCGAAACTTAGGCTAAATAACTTCATTTTGGGAAGTTATCACACCTCCGCACTTGAACTTTTGCTAGTCCCTAGCAAAGAAAATTCTAATCAATGAATTGAGTGAGGAGATGGTTAAAATAAATAACTCGCATGATACTTTTTCTCGAAGATAACTCAAAAGCTTAGTCAAGAGTACCGATTAAACCATTTGAGAATTTTCCGACCATTAAGAGTTCAAAACATTTGATAATTCGTAAGGTTGATGGAAGAGAAATCTCAATTAATATTTCTAGAGTGGAGCGTGCTACCCTTTAAAATCGTTCACTTCCCTTCAACTTTCTCGTCGAACTTCCTTTAATGACTTCAAGAGGAATGAGAATAAGCCGAGTCTTTGACGTAACCTCTGCAAGATTTGGTAGCTGGGTTTGAAGAAATGTCATGAAGGTTAGTGGTGAGAGTGGCTTTGGTGTGGGTTGAAATGTGTATGGATGGTATAAGGTATCTCCTTAGATGAAAAATTCTTAGCGACTCTCCAAACTATGAGGCTTGTTTTCTCTTCTTTTTTTTGTCCGTAGTTGGGATCATTCCAAGTAGTTGTACACACACTTAGGCCACATATCACTACGACTCTTTCCAATCTTTTTTTTATAATCACAGTTGGAATCATTCCAGGTATGAATGCACATACCTAGGCCGCATATCACTATGACACATTTTTCATATATGATTTTTTTTTTAAAAGAGAGTCCATAGTTGGGATCATTCCAAGTGGGTGTACACACACTTAGGCCACATATCACTACGACTCACACACTTTTATTCTAACAATCACTCATAATTGAGGAGCATACTAAGAATCATCAACTAGGCACATAGGGGAAATATGCATAAAAGTTCAACGTTCAAGCTTAAAGGGGTACACATGGTGGTCAATGTTGTGGTTTACATCTCTAACTCAGTTCTTGTTCACCCTCCATTATTATATTTAGAAGTTCATACGGGTCAATTTTTAGGAAGATCGCTTATTTTAAAAGATAATGTGAGAAGATGAAATATTAAAAGAAATTGGACCCATCTTGCTAACTTCAAATCAAAATGGTGTGAACTGTTAGTGTCAGCTATCCTCCTAGATGAAAATCAGCATGGACTGCATTAGTTATTTCGAGAACTTGGATCAAAAAATTTTATAATTTCATTGCTCACCCCATTGGTAGGGGTTACACTACCCCCACCTCCACACTTTTGCCCTTTGCTAGTCCCTAGCAAAGCGACCTCACTTCTCATAACGATAAGTGTGAGAACGTGCAGAAAGTTAAATATAATGCAGCCAATGAACGCACGAAATAATGAAATCTAAAAACTTCCCTGATGTTCGGGTGGCTGAAAGAAACAGTCCAAATTGCAGTCTTGTGTTCCATACATTCCGTTGACACGTGTTGGTTCATCGCTCCTATCCGTGTGGTGTGACCTGCAAGATACTTAAACCTCCGACTAGGCAACCATGTAATTTAAGATATAAAGTAGTTCATTTCAGACCAACAAATGCAGGGCAGCAATAAGAGAGCATGACACTAAAGATAGTACAAGCGATATGCAATAGTCGGAAAGTAATAATCATCCAGCCGGCTTATTACCTTTGAGCAAGATACTATTTTCAATGCATACGGAAAATGACGTAGACAGAATGTGAAGGACTACACTAAGCATATAGAATAATATCCAAAAGGAATTACTATTCTGAGTGTCAGCACAGAATAACAAAATGTCAAAATAGTCCCACACATCACATCATATCCATCAAAATACCAAAGAGTAACCACACACAATAACAAAAATCTTTGCAACACCCTAAATAACAAAATGTCAAATCAGTAATGTGGGAAAGGAAGAACTGCTAGTCAGATATGCTATCGACCGACTCCTCTTTATCCTCACCATCCTCGTCTTCCGGGTCAGTCTCCCCCTCCAAGTCGGACGCAGTTGCAGCAATTTTGGCGGGGTCGGCGCGTGACCAATCACTCTGAAGCAGATATCCCTCGGAATCGAACTGTGACTGAAGCTGGTATGAGGGTGTCTCCACCTGGATTTTGGCCACATGCATCAATTTCTCCTGGTTCCTACGGATGTCCTCAAATCGAGACTCAAAGTACACATGCTGGCATCTGGGGTAGGCCTTAATATACTCGGCATTCTCGGTCGCTAAGCCACGTTCCCCCTCATACTGAGATCTTCCAATCACCAATTTCATGGGGGCAGACGATGGGGGTTTTCCAGATGTCGCAGGTTCCTTAACCCCCAGCTTGCTCAACTTTGATCTCTTCTCTCCTGTTTCAGCCGCCACCTTAATATTAACCTCCACCACTGTCTTAGTGATGTGGTGGCCCACTTGCGTAACAGGATCACCCATCTCACTACCAACTCCAGCCAAGCGACATAATGCTGTAATAAGCGTTGGAAACCTAAGCGGGCGAGCCCTATACTCCATTACTCGGAGAGCCAATTGCTCAGCAATGAGTCTGCCCATGTTAATCCGCTTGCCCATCAAAATGCTGTAGATTAATGTTAGGCGGTCTAGAGAGATGTTGTTCAGGTGGCGAGTGGGTAGAATGCTAGCATTGATGAAAAGGAGCCACACTTTTGCCTCCCGCGACAGGCTAGTTGACTTAATTACTTTAAAAGAACGGCGTGCCACTCGGGTTGAGGTACGCAGCACACAGTAGTTGCAATCTCAGACGGTGGCACTGTTGCTTGGAGTGTCATTAAGCTTCCTTCAGTATCATCATCCAACTCGAAGAAATTATTGATTGTAGCTGCAGAAAAATCCACCTGCTTTCCTCTAACTGAGACAGTGGTTCCTTCCCGGAATCTAGCATTGGCGTAGAACTCGTACACCCACGAAAGCACGGCCTCGGTTCTAGGATGGCAGAATATCTCCCATGACAGGGCTTTGATTTGTCCGACATATGCCCGGCTCCATTCCCTAATCTCCATTTTAAATCCCCTTTCATAGATGAGAGGGGCGGACTTAAGAGCCTCAAAACGATGCCACGCTTCTTCAGATAAGAACTTATTTTTGCTATGTAACACATCCTTCCCCTTTCCCTTGTCCCTTCCCTTTGTCTTCGGTGCCATCTTCAACTAATTAAAATTAAATCTAACTGAGGAGAATGATTCAAGCAGGGAAATGGAAACCAAAACCGCCACATACAAGTTCTAAAGATGGAGAGGGGGGTAGCTGTAGTTACCTTCCAGGTCAAGGAATGATGCGCGAGTCTGCGCTGAAGCTCTCACGTCGGCAACGATGGCGGCGAATCTCCGAAACCCTTCTGGAATGTCGCTTGCCCACCGGAATACTTCTCCGCCAATGCCGCTCGCCTGAACTCCCGTGCCCTAGGTCGCGACAGAAATGGGGAAGGCAAAAAGGTCGATGCGAGCCACCGGGTTTCAGAAAAATGAGTCATAAATACGGGATGATTATGTTAGGGGGGGTTTAATTTGGGTAGGATCTTATTTAGGAATAATTTAAACAGTTGCACCGAGTGAGCCGGTGGGTTTAATTTTAGGATTGATTTAAATAGTCTGGCCTAATTTAATTTGAAGTGAATCGGCGCGCCGGTTCAGTCGAACCAGTCCAAAAAAAATTTTAAACAGTTTTGGGCATACGCCGGGCAGAAAAAAAAAGGTTGCAACCTTTATTTCTGGGTTGCAACAATTTAATTTCTTCCCAATGAAAACACCGGTTCAACTGAATCGGTCCAGCTTTTTATTCTTCCTATCCAGACAGAAAAAAAAAGGTTGCAACCTTATTTTTATGGGTTGCAACGTTCGAAATACGCTCAAAACTTAAATCCGGCCCAAGGACTACTCGTCAGTGTCGATTACCAAACCATAGTAGACATGTTTCATGATTTAAAATTTATTATTATTATTATTATGACCAATACGAAAAATATAAATATATATAAATATAAAGGATGGGTTGCCTCCCACCAAGCGCCTAATTTACCATCCCGACAGGACGGTACAAAACTAATGGAGCGTCACGCACGACACCGCTCGGTCGTCGTCCTCCCTAAGATATAATTTCAGTCTTTCGCCGTTCACTTTAAACTCTGTTCTATCATTTTCATTTAGGATAGTCACCGCGCCATACGGATGCACCTCCTTGACCAGAAAAGGGCCTGACCAACGTGATTTAAGTTTTCCGGGGAAAATTCGTAAACGAGAATTGAATAACAAAACTAATTGTCCCGGCTCGAAATGTTTTTCCTTCAACCGTCGGTCGTGCCACTTCTTGGTACGCTCTTTATAAATTCTTGCATTCTCGTAAGCATTCATTCGTATTTCTTCCAATTCGTTGAGTTGCAAAAATCTTTTCTTACCGGCGTCTTGAAAGTCATAATTTATTTTTTTTATAGCCCAATAAGCTCGATGCTCTAATTCTAAAGGTAAATGACATGTTTTCCCGTAGTCTAGTCTATACGGTGTCAGACCAAGGGGCGTTTTGTAAGCAGTTCGATATGCCCATAATGCATCATTAAGCTTCTGCGACCAATCCTTACGATTTGTGCTAACCGTCTTTTCGAGAATTCTTTTGATTTCCCGATTGGACACCTCGGCTAGCCCATTTGTTTGGGGATGGTAAGCCAATGCAACTTTATGCGTGATCCCATATTTTCGTAGCAAGGTTGTGAAGTGGGCATTACAAAAGTGGCTCCCCCCATCACTGATGATAGCTCGCGGTGTTCCAAATCGATTAAAAATGTAGTTTTTCATGAAATGCAAGACGACCTTAGCATCATTTTTAGTTGTGGCTATCGCTTCCACCCACTTATACACATAGTCCACGGCCAGTAATATATATAAATTTCCTTTTGAGTTAATAAATGACCCCATGAAATCTATGCCCCATACGTCAAATAATTCAACCTCAAGCATTGTATTCATGGGCATTGAGTCATTTTTTTGTATATTTCCAGTTCTTTGGCATCTATCACACTCTTTAACAAAAGAATTTGAGTCCCTGAATAAGTTAGGCCAATAGAATCCAGCCTCTAACACCTTCATGGCTGTCTTAGTACCCATGAAGTGGCCTCCATATGGTGAATTATGACATTTTTCTAGAATAGTTCTCATTTCACTCTCGGGAATACAACGTCTCAATACTCCATCGACTCCCATCTTAAACAGATAAGGGTCGTCCCATAAATATGACCGCACCTGGTGTAGGAATCTTTTTCTTTGGTGATATGTAAGCTCAGAAGGCATAATGTTGCTCACTAGGTAATTTACAAGGTCAGCGTACCAAGGTGCTACACTATTATAGATCACGAATAGACACTCGTCAGGGAACCTCTCATCAACCTCAGAACATAACGACGGATGGGTAAACTCAATCCTAGATAAATGGTCTGCTACGGGGTTCTCTGATCCTTTCCTATCCTTTATCTCGACATCGAACTCTTGCAAAAGGAGTACCCAACGGATCAACCGTGGTTTTGCATCTCGTTTTACCATCAGATAGCGAATTGCAGCATGGTCGGTATACATTATTACCTTTGTGCATAAGAGATAAGATCTAAATTTCTCGAATGCAAAAACGACTGCTAATAGTTCCTTCTCGGTGGTAGTGTAGTTGACTTGGGCGTCAACGAGGGTTTTACTTGCATAAGCTATCGTGTGGAATATCTTTCCCCTCACTTACCCTAAGACAACTCCCACTGCATAATCACTAGCATCGCATATCAGAGTAAAAGGCTCTTCCCAATCGGGCATCACTACGACGGGTGCCGTGGTTAAACGCTTTTTAAGTTCCTCAAAAGCTGTTATACATTCATCACTAAAATGAAAGCTCACGTCTTTTTCCAACAACCTACTCAACGGTTTTGCTATTTTCGCAAAATCCTTGATAAACCTACGGTAGAAACCTGCGTGTCCTAGGAAACTTTGTAGCATCTTAACATTCTTGGGTGGTGGTAATTGTTCGATCACATCTAACTTTGCCTTGTCCACCCTTAGTCCCTCTCTAGAAACATGGTGACCAAGCACAATTCCCTCACGCACCATGAAGTGACATTTCTCCCAGTTTAGAACAAGATTTGTCTCCACACAACAGGTAAGTACCTTTTCTAAACACTCTAAGCAATCATCAAACGATTTCCCAAAAATGGAAAAATCATCCATGAATATCTCAATACCCTGGTCCATGATATCAGAGAAAATGGCAATCATGCAACGCTAGAACGTGGCAGGTGCATTACATAGACCAAAGGGCATTCTCCTAAATGCGAAGGTTCCGTAAGGACATGTGAATGTGGTCTTTTCTTGATCTACGGGGTCTACGGTAATTTGGTTATAGCCTGAGTATCCATCAAGAAAACAGAAAAAGTCATTCCCTGCCAACCTATCTAAAACTTGGTCAAGGAATGACAAGGGGTAATGATCCTTCCTGGTGGCTTTATTCAACTTCCTATAGTCAATGCATATTCGCCACCCCGTGACCGTTCTAGTGGAAACTGACTCACCTTTCTCATTTCTTACGACCGTCATTCCTCCTTTCTTGGGTACACATTGCACAGGTGAAACCCATGGACTATCCGAGATGGGGTATATGATCCCCGCGTCTAGCCATTTAATAATTTCTTTTTTTACCACCTCTTTCATAGGTGGACTTAGACGACGTTGATGCTCGATCGACCCCGTAAATGATTCTTCCAAAAGAATCTTGTGCATACATAATGAAGGACTTATTCCCCGGATATCGTTTATGGTACACCCTATGGCCCTTTTAAATTGCTTGAGTAAGTCTACTAACTTTTGACGTTGATCAGATGATAAATGTGAGTTGATGATGACCGACAAGGTGTCATTATCTCCTAAGTACGCGTAAGTTAGATAGTCCGGAAGAGGTTTCAACGTCAATGATGGCGGGTCGAAGATAGACGGTTTTACTGACAAAGATCTTTCAGGCATCTCTAATGGTTCCGGCTTACGGAACCAAACCGTCTGCTTCTCAAATGCTTGCAAGCACTCTTGAATGTCTTCTTCTTCCTCAGAAAATTCACCATCAGTCAAAACACGAGTCAATAGGGAATCTTGTTCATCCAGCGATACATTAGGCTTATAGTCACCTATAGATACATAGTTGACCACCTCCATATTGTCTTCCTCTCGATGGGGAAATTTTAGTGCCTTAAGTACATTAAAGGTGACTTGCTCGTCATTCACTCTCATAGTCAATTCTCCTCTTTGAACATCTATCAGTGTCCTACCCGTGGCTAGGAACGGTCTCCCTACAATGATGGGGACTTCCTTGTCCTCCTCCATATCTAAAACCACAAAGTCAGCCGGAAAAATGAACTTATCTACCTTCACCAACACATCCTCAACTATCCCTTTTGGGAATGCCAGGGTCCTATCGGCCAACTGCAAGGTTATGGAAGTCTTTGTTATTTCTCCCAAACCTAGTTTTCTATAAATAGAGAACGACATTAGGTTTATACTCGCTCCTAAGTCACATAGCGCTTTACCCTCAAATTTATATCCTATAGAGCACGGAATAGTAAAGCTTCCCGGATCTTTCAACTTAGGTGGGAGTCTTTTTTGAAGAATAGCGCTACACTCTTGAGTGAGGGCTACCGTCTCATTTGTTCCAAATTTTCTCTTTTTGGACAGGATATCTTTCATGAATTTAACGTAACTCGGCATTTGTTCTAAAGCTTCAGCGAAAGGGATGTTAATTTGTAATTTCTTAAATATCTCGACGAATTTTTGGAATTGTTGGTCGAGCTTACTCTTCTTCAACCGTTGAGGAAACGGTGGCGGTGGGTAGACTTTCACATTATCCTTCTTCTTAATGTAATCAGTGATCGGTTCTCTCTTCCTTTCTCCTAGAACTTCCACTTCCTTCTCAGAAAAGTTATCTAGTCTCACTTCTTCCTCGGGAATACAAGGGATTCCCTCCACCAACTCTTTTTCTTCATCACTCTTTCTACCCAGTTCATGTGTAGGTGCACTCACTAATTGCTTACCACTTCATAACTCGACTGCTTTACAATGTTGGTTATCTCCCTTTGGATTTGGAGTGGTATCCGTTGGAAGTGTGCCCGGTGGCCTAAGACTTAAGGCATTGGCAATTTGACCTAACTGGGATTCTATCATGCGTAGTGACCCTTCTAAATTTGAAATACGTACATCTCTTTTTTGCATCGACTCCATAATCATCTCATCCGTCAGTTTCCTAGAAATACTAGGTTGATTAAAAGCATTATTATGTTGTGGATATGAGTTATTCAGATTAAATCCGGGTGGATGGGTCGCTCCCACATTATTCTTCCAAGAGAAATTTGGATGATTTCTCCACTCTGAATGGTAGTGATTTGCAAAACCCGGTGGTACTTGCCTTGGTTGGCCTCCGACATAGTTTACCTCCTCCGTCATTTGATTTAGTTGTTCAACCGTTAAGGGTGCATTAGGTGTAGAGGTAGATAACAAATCTAACCTTTTATTAATTAGGTTAAACTGGGATGACATTTGTGCAGCTAATGATGTAATCTGGTCCACTTGATGGACTCCAGCCGGTTGAGTATTACCTTGTCTCTCATAAGCCTGATAATTATTAGAAGTAAGATCTTCTAATATTGCGTAGGCGTCTTCGGGATATTTCTTCATTAAGGAACCGCCCGCGGCTCCATCCACTAAAATCATGGTTACCGTTTGCAAACCATTGTAGAATGTAGAGACTTGTTGGTGTTGGGCTAATCCGTGGTGTGGACATTTTCGCAATAATTCTTTAAAACGCTCCCACGCCTCATAAAGAGTCTCCCCATGATTTTGCATGAAAGTCGTTATGTCTCTAATGAGCTTAGCCGTCTTCGAGGGTGGGAAATACTTATTTAGGAATTTTTCAACTAAGTGATCCCATGTGGTAATAGAGTCATTGGGTAATGAGTCTAACCAGTCCTTCGCTCGTCCTTCTAATGAAAATGGAAATAGCCTCAACAAAATTGCATCTTCAGATGCTCCATTGAATTTGAACATGTCACAGATCGCTAAGAAAGTACGTAAGTGAGAGTTCGCATCTTCATGACTAAGACCCCCAAACTTGTTATATTGCACTTGTTGCATAACTAGAGGGTCCATTTTAAAGTTGTTTGCCGCAATTGCGGGTCGCGCGATACTAAAGTGTAAACCTCCTCTCAAAGGTGTATTATAATCGCGACATGTCATTCGTGGCGCAGCGTCTTGACCATTATGATCCACTTGTCCTTCATGATTATTCATATTCTCATGATCGTTATTATCCATCTCTTGATGAATAATATTCAGCGTTCTACAAAGTTTTCTGTTTTGCCTACACGTACGCTCTATTTCTGAATTGAAGGGCAAAAGTTCAGAAGTTCGATGTCTGGACATGCACAAACAGAATTACAGATAGTAGTAACTACACAAACAATACAAGATAAAACAACAAAACAAGAACTTGATCTCTAAATACTCGGGTTTAACTAATATTGCAAGAAATAAAACACTAAATATGTCGCACCTCCCCGGCAACGGCGCCAAAAACTTGATACGCCCAAAACGGGTATACGTAATTAACCGCAAGTGTACGTGCCGTGTCAAGTAATAAATAGTAAGTAAAGATCGTTCCCACGAGGAGATGGTGAATTCAGTGCTTGCAATTACTAGTTGTGCCTTTTCTTTAAATTCAAGGAGAATAAAATAGTGATTTGTTAATTACTACGATTATGAATGACAACGACCACAAATTAAAATAGACTACGATTCGCTAAAAGGAAGTACTTGATTATCGGAGAAGTAATCTTGTATTATGATTTCCTAAGTCTTGTGTGACGAATCTTGTGAAGATGACTTTGTGATAGTGAGTGGTGACACGTCTTGCAATGATTTTAAATTAGAAGATCCGTACCTCTCGATATCGGAAATCCCTAGCCTCTATTTCCCCCTCGGGAGAGACACGTACCGCATAAAGTTCGAAAACCAAAGTTGCTAATATCAAGGGGAAATCTCTTTCTCCCTTAAAATACTATACCGGATCTATAACACACTTACGCAACTCCTCTCTCGAATTATGAAGCGTAGTAAAATGACGAAACCTTGGCCAAAAGTTTCAAAGTACAGATTATAGATTCGGTAAAGACATACACCAAACATTCACAAAGAAAAATTTAAGTTTTCATCAACACAAACACCAAGTACTTTCACAATACAAGATTAGAAATATTTAGTTCATGGCGGCGGAGAGATCAAGCATAACAGTTGGAGAGATCTTACAAATCATGTTGAAATTACAGAATAAACGACGTAGGAATCCTTCGTCGGAGTTGCTCCCTCGCTCAGCCCGAAAAATCCACTCTATTTCTCTAGCCGCCCCCTTTGAGAATGAGGAAGAAGAAGACTTCCTCCACTAGTAAGAATGTCAATTTCAGCACACCTTTGAAAACCTAAATATCCCTCTTTTAAAATCCGAAAATTTTCTCTCTCCTCTCTCCTCTTTAACTCCAGAATATTTCCCCTCCAAAAACGTGCATCTCTTGCTCAAAAGGTGCCTCCTTCCAGATTTGAAAATGGTGCCAAATTTGAATTTGAAAATCTGAATTTCGTCCAGAAAAGGTTGCAACCTGTTTCAGGATTCTGCAACTTTTTCACCACGACAGCATATTTGGCCAAATTCTTCTTCCAAGCCGTTCTCTTTCGCTTTTCTTGCACCAACACCTAGGAAAAAGATAACTTTAGACATAAATAAAATAAATGTGAATTTACTTGCATTTAAACTTCAACTAAATGATTTTTCTCCCAGATCGACGAGCGAAAGGTCCGAAACTTAGGCTAAATAACTTCATTTTGGGAAGTTATCAGCCATAGTGAGAATAGAGAAAGCGGGAAGCACCGCGTTCGCCGAATGGGTGGTTGCGACCACTAGAGCTACTTCGCTGAGTTTGGTGAGCGTAGTTGTCCGGTTGAGGAGGAGAAGATAACAACGGACGTTGTTGTAGCAGAGAGGTAACCACAGCTATGCGGGCAGCAGTGGCATCAAGGGTGGGAGACTCCGCCTCGCCAAGGATTTGTTGATGTGTCATGTCATATAACTCAGGAAGTCGCAGAAGATAACACACCACCAGATGCTTCTAGAAGTGTTTGGTTTGCTTAGCGAGATCCGCAGAGAAGCGACGATTTTGGAGAATTTCTGCTCTGAGAGCCTGAACTTGTGTGTAAGCAGCAGTAGGAGACATGGAGGGACGGGCAAAGAGGTCCTTATAGAGAGTATAGATGCAGGATGTCTGAGCCCCTTAGAGTAGAGAGCGGCAATATGAAGCCAAGCAGCCTTGACCATTTCATCATGACGAATGATGGGGAGGCATTCATTAAAGAGGCTGTTAGCCAGCCATGTGCGGACAAGAGCGTCGCTGGCATCCCAATCCTCAAAGAGAGTGGAATCTTGCGAAGGAGGGTCATCGGTGAGATGATGGCATTTGTATTGAGAGCGGAGAAGGAAGGTGAATGAGACACTTCAATCTGGGTAGTTGGGACCGATGAGTTTTGAAACAGTGCCAAGGTTGCACGAAGGAGTAGGAGGAAGGGGAGGAGGAGCAGCAACAGGAGTAGTGGTGGTAGAGATATTAGAGGTTGCGAAAAAAGTGAGAAGAACAAGCCGCGACAACTTAGGAACAGGTCGCGACAAGAGGAACAGACCACAGTGACTTAAGCACAAGTCGAGGCGACTTAAGAAGAGGAGCGGCTAGAAAGGGAGGGCGCAATGACTAACCACATGTCACTGCAAGAAGAATAGGCCACGACGACTTAAGCACGAGTCGCATCGACTTAAGAAGAGGAGCGGCTATTAAGGGGGCTGCAACGACTAAGCACAGGTCACTACA
Organism: Platanthera guangdongensis; assembly: GCA_039583875.1. NCBI lineage: Eukaryota > Viridiplantae > Streptophyta > Magnoliopsida > Asparagales > Orchidaceae > Platanthera > Platanthera guangdongensis. The sequence goes on along the minus strand of CM077153.1, from coordinate 17,930,630 downwards.
AGAAGAACAGTCCGCAACAACTTAATAACAAGTCGCGGCGAGAAGAAAGGAGAATCTAAGTGGCTGCACACACAAAGGGCAAAGATAAGGAGTGAAAGAAACCGCGCGAATAGGACGCAAGCCGGCGGAGGAAACAAGTCGCGAATATAGGTCGCAAGAAGAAGAATCAAGCCGCGCGGACAGAGAGAGCTCACAGAATCAGGAGGAAAAGATCGAGTCCTGTGATACCATGTGCGAACAGAAAACAAACAGACCGAAAATTTTGAGTAATAATTTTTATTATCCAAAAAAGTGAGTAATACAAAGGTATAGCCTCCCTTTTATAGAATGGAGGAGATGAGAGAGATTACAAATAAGCAATGTGGGACTAAATAATTACAGGTATATGTGGCTTTAAAAATAAACAAACCGAACAAGTCACACGGTTAGACGAGTAGGCTAACCGCTCGACAACCAGCGGAAGGAGAGAACAAGCTGCCATAGAGAACAAGCCGCCACAGGAGACCGCTAGACCGCCGGTCTCCAAGTCGCCTAAGAGAAACCGCCAGACCGCTCGGATACCAAACATTAACAACCCGGTAGATGAGCCATTGAGATAAACCGCCAGACTGCCTGGCCTCCGAACAGCAACAGACCGCCCGGCCTCCATATTGCAACAGACTTAACTTATCTTGGTTCTTTTGTCACAGATCGACATTCAGGCTCAGATTGCCCTTACTTGTAATGATCATTACTTTGGTCTGAAAGATGAGTACTTGTCCCTTGAGAGGAAACTACGGGATGCAGCGTAACGCCCCTAGCCGATACAATGTGATGATGTCACGGTACCGCTCTAGGAGATGCTACCGGGCTGCAGCCCAAGCACCCCAACCCCTCTCCATCCACGGGCGGGTTGTTGGTGGCCACAACCTCCCTTTGATGATTGAGCTCGACAGTTAAGCTGGGCCGTACGGGGACTTCCCAGGAGGTCACCCATCCCAGTACTACTCTCGCCCAAGCACGCTTAAGTTAAGCGTGCTAGGGTGAGAGTAGTACTGGGATGGGTGACCTCCTGGGAAGTCCCCGTACGGCCCAGATTAACTGTCGAGCTCTCTCATCAAAGGGAGGTTGTGGCCACCAACAACCCGCCTGTGGATGGAGAGGGTTGGGGTGCTTGGGCTGCAGCCCGGTAGCATTGCCTAGAGCGGGGCCGTGACATCGTCACGTTGTATCGGATAGGGGCGTTAGATTGTCACGTTGTATTAGTGGAAGCATGGTGGGCCGATAACCCATAGGTCCCAGGATGGAAACCTGTCTCTGATACCAAAATGCAACATCACTATCTGTTACATGACATATAATAGAAGGTTTGGCCGAGGCCCCACACCATATGCTACAAACATGCGGCGAAGTTACGAGTTAATATCAGAGTTGCGCATCCTAACACAGAGCATTCTAACGCAAGCTTTTTAGTTGATTGAACTCAACCCATCTGAATGTCCATAATATATAAACCAACAATTATATATATAACAACATGAAGGAATGTTTGCCAAATACACAACATGTCTGGCCTTATGGCCTAACAGTTAAGCTTTATACATATGAATTACATACATCGACACGCAGGCCGACCACACATGAAAATACTATCATATGAACTTCTTTGACCTTCAAGGGCCAGCATAGCAGCAACAACAACAATAACAAGGGCTTTGACGCCCTATTTTCTGCTCGGCTCTCCTGCACCTGCTTAGGACAATACACCGTGCGGTGGTAGACAAGGAAACAGTCAGCGTTCAGCTGACCAATTTATAACAACCCTACCCCTTAATCGGGGCAGTGACATTCCTTTCCTGCAGGCATAACATTTCACAAGCAGATATATATCACACAATGTGCACTCACGCACAATCGGCATATAACAAACATCGCCCATACGGCCCGACGCTCCGTGCACTCATGGCACATTCTTGGTGTATCGGATATACCATTCGCCCACCGTCATTCAAGGCCTGAAGCCCAACAACAAACTTGAACATTTCTCTTCACGGCCTTCAGCCGGAGACTTTAGTATTAGTGTAACGACCCGGGATTTGGCCCGTAGCCCCCCATAACATCGCTACCGGATGGTGCGCAAGTCTAAGACTCTCGCTATGTGTTTCTGCCAAATGATAGGCACCCAGGTACTCGTGGAAGACACCCATAACGCGGATACAGTTCAGTCGTTTCCCGTTGCTCAAATTGTCAGTTCATTGACGCGGGTCGGCATCCCCTTGTCCATTCAGCACGAGCTCATAAAGCTCACAAACAGTCACATTGTCCCTGAAGGACTGGCTTCATAATCACAGGTTAGCTAGGAGCCATCGCCAGCGACACTCACTCTCGCCCGGTGTTAGCGACAGAACTCACTTTCCATCCCTAGCCCTACCTTATCTGGATCGACCATCCAACAATCCCTGCAGCCTCCTGCAGTGACATGAACATTGGTCTTTCATAGCATATAGTACACCCACTTGCGAGTATTTTCCTGGACTTTCACTCCAGTACTTCCTGCTACTACCCTTCACAGGCACAACCCACTGAATCCGCAAACATATTCTTTTATATGTGGAGTCTTCTCCGATGTGCAAAATAAAACATCACCAATCTAGACCAACCTGTCCAGATGGGATTCACACAGTATGCCTATTCCGTACTGCACATTTTCGGATCTACATGCAAGACATCTTGGGGATCTCCAGAATCAACCCAAAGGAATCCCTCAATAAGCCACCTTTTGGTGGGGGAAACCTATGCATATGCCAAAATAAGGACTTCACATGTCGAAGGAAGAAAGATCGTTACCCTTGACGATCGCTTTGGAGCCATGGAAAACTAGCCTGATGAAAAGCACTGTAACGACATTGCCTCCACAAATCTAGACTCAGTACGCGATTCGGGGCTCTAAAGCTCCACCGGCGGCCGGATTCCGCCTCCTTCTCCCTTGCTCTCCCCACTCTCTAACATTTGAAGAAAGAGAAAGGCCTTGAGAAAAATGAGAGAGTTTATCATCCACTCTTGGCCTTATCAACAGCAAGGAGAATTCAGGGTCGTTGGAACCTAGTTGAAAGGAATGAACGGCCACGAAAAACCCTAAAAACAATTTTCCCATGCTGAACACGGCTTGTGACACGCATGTGTACCTTAAGCATTAAAGAAACCGACTTAACCAGACCAGGACACGGCCGTGTGACACGCCCATATCATAGGCCGTGTGCCAGACACGGCTTCGGGCACGCCCGTGTCCAGCCCGTGTTCAACATCCTGATCAAACACAGAGAAGGACACGACCCTTAACACGCCCGTGTCACATGCCGTGTGCCCCACTCGAGGATTGTCGAGTGCATTACTTCGAACTCACTCGAGAACTCGTCGAGCACATAGCAGGACACGGTCGTGGACACGCCCGTGTCACAGGCCATGTATCTCACTCGAGGATTATCGACTGTATTTCGTCGAGCTCACTCGCGAACACCCTGCCAGCACTCGAGTGCAGGACACAACCATAGGCACGCCTGTGTCCCTGGCCGTGCACCTCACACAGAGTAGGACACGGCTTGGGACATGCCCGTGTCCCAGGACATGTTACCCACTCTCCTCAGCCTAGTCACCACTGAGATTTGGGGCGTTACAATCACCACATATAGTGATGTTATATTTTGGTATCACCTTGTCTCGGTCTTTCCCTTTCAAATCTATGGTCGAATTCTTGTGTTGTGGCGAGCACGTGTAGGTGCGACCAACTATAACATTAATGAACTCAAGAATGCCCACTAAGAAATGCAAATACACCTGTTTGGCGAACCTGTGCATTCCTGGTATTGTTGTTGGCAATATGTTTGTTGCTTAATTGTGTGTTTCACGACTAAAGAAGACTAGCGCGAATGCGGGGCAGCAGGAACCCCAGCATTCGATGGGAATGATGACACCAACTGTGGTACCAACACCTCCTCCTTCGGTAGAGACGGTCTGATTGATCACTGATGTGGTCTTTGCAATGATCAAGGCCCAACATGAGGGACATGTACAACCCTCTGTTCCGGTGGTGCGTCCCATGCCGGTCGATGTACTTGAGAAGACGACAAGGGGAAGAGTATCAGCTTCGTCGTTGAACATGTGCCTGAGCCAAGGGGTATACACGGTTGAGGAATACTTTCAGGCATTTGTTGCGCTGAGAGAACATCCAGAGTTTGTGTTTGAAACCAAGGAGACTAAGATCAACAGTTTTTATGATGGGCTACGTCAGGAACTAAATTTTTTGTTGATGGGTCCCAAGTTACTGGGATTCCAAACATTGGTGGAGTCAGCTAAACTACACAACGGACATCGCGGACTCTAACTGAGTCCGCCACACTTCCGCGGATACACCACCAATCTGCCCGGTTACATCAAGGAGAACAAGCCAATAGTAAAACCACAAGCTGAGCTAACAGAACACTGTTATCAGGTCGCAGTAGACAGAAGCCCAAGCCACACCACCAGTTCACTCAGGCTGCATCATCACTTAACCCAGATGGCACCATCAGTCCGTCCAGGCCGAGCGGTCTGCTCAATCAACCACTTTCACTTCATAATTTTCAACACTCCCCCTTGAAGTGAGAAGTGGTGATCAAGCCCAACAGTCCTCGTAACCATGAAAGCAGCACCTTCGGCAACGGCTTTATGAAGATGTCCGCTACATTATCCTCACTCCGTACATGCTGAACCATAAGAGACCCCTCCAACACCTTCTCTTGAATGAAGTGGTGCTCAATCTCTATGTGCTTGGTCCGAGCGTGACAAACTGGATTATTCACCAGCTTCAGGGAACTTTCATTATCACCGCTCAGTAGAGTCGGACCATGCACTTCTTCATAGACATCCTCTACCAGTCTCCTGAGCCAGATGGCTTCCCGAGCTGCCAAGGACGAAGCCTTGTATTCTGCTTCCGTAGTAGAGACAGAGACTGAGTCTTGCTTCTTGTTGCACCAAGAGATACTGCCTGATCCACAAGTGAAGACATAACCAGATGTTGACTTCCGGTCATCTGCATCTCCCCCATAATCAGCATCCGAGTATCCTTGAATAATAAACTTCGTGCCTCTCCTATAAGGGAGACCCATATCAGAAGTCGCCTTCACATACTTCAGGATGTTCCTAGCCGCCATCAGATGAGGCTTCCTGGGTTCCGCCATATACCGACTTACTCGGCCAACCGCGTAAGCAATGTCTGGCCTCATAATCGTCAAATAGATAAGACTCCCAACTAGAGCATGAAACACCAAAGGATCTGGAAGAATCCTCCCCTCATCCCATCGAAGTTTGATGCCTGAATCAAATGGAGTAGAGCTACTCTTCCCCTCCTGCATGCCGAATCGCTGAACGATCTATTCTGCATAGCCCTTCCAGGACACGAGTTTGCTGCTCTCCTTCCTCTCCACCTCAAGTTCATGAAAATGATGGAGTTCACCCAGATCCTTCATCTCTAACCTGATAGCTAGCTCTGCCTTGAGCCTAGCTACTTCCTCCTTGGAGTTCCCCATGATGATCATGTCATCCACGTACAACAGCACCAGGACTAGAAGCTCCCCCTTCTTCTTGATGAACAATCTCGAGTATGAGTTTGAAGCCAAGTAGCCACAGAACTGGAGGTATTATGCAATCTTCCCATACCAGGATTGAGGAGCCTGCTTCAAGCCATAAAGGGCTTTCTGGAGCTTGTATACGTAGTATGGATGTTCTTTAAATACATAACCGAGTGGCTGATCCATGAAGATGTCCTTGACAATCCCCCCGTAAAGAAAGGCGTTCTTCACGTCCAGCTGCCACAGCCTCCAGCCTTGGCAAGCCGCCAAAGCTATCACCACTCGTACTGAAGTCATCTTTGCCACAAGACTGAACGTCTGCTCATAGTCCTCTCCATACTGTTGTGAAAACCCCCAAGCTACAAGGCGATCCTTGTACCGCTCGATGCTTCCATCTGCCTTCTTCTTCAGCTTATAGACCCACTTGCAAGTTACAAGAGTAACACCATCAACTTTGGGCACCAATTCCCAAGTTTCATTCTTCTTGAGGGAAGCTATCTCCTCATCCATGGCATCGTTCCACTCCTTGACTCCAGTGGCTTCTTCAAACTTTGAAGGCTCTCGCTTATCCAGGGGGCCTGCGAAGAAAAAAGAGACAAAGCTCATCGTGTTCCCTTTGCAATACTGAGCTGGTGGCTTGATGGTCCTCTTCGATCTCCGAAGATGCTGCTCCTTGCTCACCACTTTTGCTGCTTCTTCAAAACCAGCTTTGTTCGTGGACATACTTGGAGTTTCACTCCCCCTGCTTCCCAAACCAGAAGCTTCTGCCCCAGAGCTTGAAACACCTGGAGCTAATAGTGACACAGGCAGCTCCACCTGAAGATCTTCAGCAGATTCCCTCTACCTATCATCAAACCTGCTTTCCTGCAGCTCAACAGTGCCACCTCCATACGAAGTCAGCTCATCAAAGACAACATCTCTTAATACAAAGAACTTCCTTGTTGCAGGATTCATGCACTTCCATCACTTCTTCCGCTCATCATAGCCCACAAAGACGAGCTTCCTAGCCTTCGCATCAAGCTCGGTCCTCTGAGCATCCGGGATGTGAACATAGCAGGTTGATCCAAACACCCGAAGGTGTTCCATGCTCGGCTTCTCCTTAAGCATCATTTCTACGGGAGGCTTCATGTTGATCGGCCTCAGAGGCATCTGATTGATGACGTAGGTTGCGCAAGCCATTCCTTCTGCCCCAAAAGACCTGGGAATGCCCTTTGCATGAAATAAGCACTTGCAGGTTTCCGTCAAGTGACAGATCTTCCTCTCTGCTACTCCATTTTGTTGTGGAGTATGAGCACAAGTAAGCTCTCTCTAGATCATGTCCTTTCTGCAAGAGTTAGAAAACTCAGATGAAACAAACTCACCACCATTGTCTAATCTGAACTTCTTGATCCGCAAGCCAAGTCGGCCCTCCACCAACTTTTTGAACTCCACAAACACTTGGAAAGCTGCCGACTTCTCCTTTATGGAATACACTCAAGTGTATCTTGAGTAGTCATCAATCAAAACCAACATGTATCTGCTTCCTCCAAGACTAGCGATAACCGTTAGCCACATCGGATCGCCATGGATGCATTCCAATGGTGCCTTGATCCTCGTTTGAGACTTATCAAACGGAAGGCGATGAGCCTTACCATATGGACACCCCGCACAAACGTGGCCATCTCTGTAGGATGATAACTTCGGTAAGCCTTTCACCAGGCTCCTCATTGACATAGCTTTCAGCTTGTCCATCCCCACGTGCCCTAGTCTTTCATGCCAGATAGTCACGCTATCATTGGCTCTAATCTGATCAACATAAGAGCTTGTTGATAAGACAAACAAGTCTCTTACTCTTCTCCCTAAATGAGCAACATCAGCCTTTACCGCTGATACGTTGTGGAGAAACCTTACTTCTGTTGGGCCAAACAGAACATGATAGCCCGCGTCAACTGCGTTGGTCACTGAGAATAGGTTCTTCTTCATACCAGGAATGTGGTACACACTCCTTAGAGTAAGCGGAATATGAGCTCTATCCAAAGAAACAACACCCTCCTTCTCTACAGAATGAATAGAGTCATCAGATATAATAATAGCTTCATTACCTGAGAATGGTTGTACTGAAGAGAAATTCAACTCATCTCCAGTGAGGTGATGACCACACCCTGAGTTAATTGTCCAGTCATCTTGGTAGTCAATGGTGGAAAGAGCACAAACACACGTGCTTGTCAAGAAGGCTCCTACACACCCAACTTCCTCAGCACTGGAACCAGCTCTCTCCTTGTCAGCAACATGCCCAGGTTGCAGCTTGGCCTTGCAGTCATGCTTGAAGTGTCCTGCCTAATTTCACCTGTAACACTTCAACTCCTTCTTCCAGTTCTTCTTAGGAGCAATGCTCCTCTCTTGCTGATATGAATTTGAAGGCCCATCAACAGCAGCAGGCTTCTTCTTCTTCTCCTATCTCTTCTTCTCCTTCTTATTAGTGAAGAGAGCTTCACTACCTCCTTCAGAGATAGTCACCCCGACCATCTGCCTAGCCAAGCTCTCCTATGACGCTAACAGATTTTCTAGCTCCGGCAAGGAAGGTTGAGTTGCCCACCCGTGAATAGAAGTCACAAAGGCCAAATACTCCTTCCGCAAACTGCAAACTATGTGCCTCTTCAACTTAACTTCAGAGATGGGCTCATTAGGATCCAATTTTGATATTTCAGCGCACAGGTTCTTCATCTTGAGGAAGAACTTTGAGATGGAGAGATCTTCTTGAGTTGTCTTAGCCAACTTATTTTCCAAGAACTATAGTCTTGCTACATTCTTCCAGTTGAAAAAACCATCAATGGTTGTCCATATCTCAGTAGCTGGCTCACATCCTAAGATGTGATCAAAGAGCTCCGGTGATACAGCCCGTTTGAGAGCAAACCCTGCCTTTGCATTAGTCTTCCTCCAAACTCTCACTTGCCCAGCAAAACCAGTAGCATCAGTTAGTTCTTTCTTGTCGTCACCACCGACGACCTCCAACAACTCCTCGCCCAGCAGATAGCTCTTCATACACGACTTCCACTTCCTGAAGTTAGTCGCTGTAAGAAGTTCAATGTCAAGACCCCCTGTGTAAGCTCCCTCCATTTCACCAACCATTGATCACAAAGATTCTAGAAGCATCGAGCACAACTGAGGTTGAACACTGCTCACTGCTCAAGCCAATTTTACCTCTAGTACCATGTTGAAATTTCTCACAAGCTGGTCAACTGGTAGTTCTGGTATAAAGCAAACACTTCCAGAGCTATCAAGCTAATCACTTGATCAAGCGGAAAGCGAGAACTAGGTGCAGGAATACTCCAACCATAAACTGAGCTAAGTAATCAGAAACAAAGGAGAGCAACAATAGATCTTGTAATATCAACTATCAACTTTACAAGGCAAGATATACATGGTGAGACATGATTTCGCCATGTATAATAGAGAGTCAAACAAACAAGAAAACTTTAAGTCGAGCAGACTGCCTCAAAAACTGCCTAGTCCGCCATGTCCGCTGAGACCGCCAAGCAGCTACTACTGCACTAATCTACGGAGTCCGCGCAGTCCGCGGACTACCCATTATTCTGCTGAGATGACTGCTCTACAAGCTGCCACCGAATTGAAAGAACAGACCGCCAAGTCCGCCGAGACCGACAAACTGGCTATTGTGTTGGAACCCTAGTTCTGATTTGGGTAAGGAACACTATTAGGAATATTAGATTGACCCAACATGTATAGTCATAGGTCATAGGATTATTTCTTGGCTTTGTCATTCAGAAGGACTCTCCAGCATTGCAGAAAAGAAGTCCAAGAAGTGTAGTTAAGACAAAGGCAGAAAATCAGATCGACGATCGTCGAACGCAGTTCGACGAACGGTGATCTCCGGTCGACGAATTCTGAGTTGCTTCTCTGAACTCAGGTCGATGATCTCAAGACTCTCAGCAAGGCTGTGTCGACACCATTGTAACACCCCCTATCCGTCGCATAGCATATAACAGTAGGTCCGGCCGGGGCCCGATGCCATATACTACAGACAGACCGGGTGGTTACTTAATGGAAATCATCCAACTAATCATAACGTCCTACACAGAGCATTCTAGCGGAAGCAGTTTATATAAGTTGCAATAAAGAACCCAGCACTAAAGCATGAATGTCCACTAAAATAGCCAACCAGGAATGAAGTACATAAACCAGTACTGGCCTTAAGGCCTTACAAAATGGTTTACTTAATGTTACATGATTTACAAATCACGGCACGCAGGCCGGTCATACAGGAATAAAGCAGTAAACACTCCAAATAGGCCTTCAAGGGCCGGCTTCGTAATTTGGGCTTTAGCCCGCTATTGACCACTTGGTCCAGTAGCACCTGCAAGCAACATAACCACCGCACAGTGGCAAACAAAAAGGCAACGGTCAGCAATGCTGACCAAATTATAACGATCCCGCCCCCAACTCGGGGCGGCGATGCTCCTTCCCTGCAATTTTATTAGCACAAGCGAGCAATATAATAATATTCATTTCATCACAGGCGTAGGCTCACACGGCCACACACCCCGTGCACTCAGGGCACATTCTTGGTGAACCGGTCGATGTCACGTCAGTTAAAGCCATAGACATTCCGGACCCACCACCGCCACTTTGACGGCCAAACATATGAGCAATTTGTCTTCCCGGCATGGGTCACGACAATTTAAGCCATAGACTGCCGAAGACCCTCATCTATGCCAACGGCTCTAACCAAACGACATAGAAATGGGTACGGTTCCATCTAACCCGTGCTCACGTCGCAACGACAATTTAAGCCATATGCGCAGGTCAAACTTCTCCCGAGTCCCATTTTAGTCACACATTTCACATAACTCGGTTATGTTCAAGTTGGCTCTCATGCCTCCATGTTGGCAAGATCACGCATCCGCCCAGTTTTCCGGGTGCACCTTAAGGTTAGTCCCCAAGGCTCCCTGTTGCAATCTACCGTGTAGAAAACCCGAAAAACAACGAATCGCATGGAGTCTTCTCCGGCATTTATGCAATGCAACATCACCGATCCAGACCAACATGTCCGGGTAGGCTGCACACAACATGCTTATGTCCGTTCTCGCTTACGGACTCTAACAACGGGGACTATTCATGTCTACCCGAAGGAACTCCTCCAACTCACCGCAAACTCGCGAGAGCGGGCTTCCCTTTTGCAAAAGAAGTAGAGCTTAACATGCTCAAGAAGAGGATACAACTGATTCCTCCTTAGCGTCTCTTATTTGGCGCCATGGAAAAGTAAGCGAATGAAAAGCACCACACTCTCTTCGCCTCCGTGGATCCGGAGTCGGCTCGAGGTTTGGAGCTTCGAAGCTCCTCCAATGGCCGGATCTAGCTTCTTCTTCCTTCCTTGGCTCTCCTCTCTCTCTAAGCTTTAGAAAGATAACCACTCAAGTAAAAGTGAGGGTTTCAAGGGTCCAATCCCGGGTATATCCCATCAGGAACAACCCCCAGCCGTTGGATCCCAACTTAAAGAAACGAACGGCTTTGATTCGGGCCTGAAATGTCCAATCTGGACCGAACACAGCCTGGCACACGCCCGTGTCCAGGGCCGTGTGCCTCATTCGCCATCAAAATTGACGCGCCTGAAACAACACACGGGCATCGAACACGCCTGTGTTCGACCTGACACGCCCGTGTTCCACTTGACACGGCCGTGTGGCCGGCCGTGTACCCCCATCGATTTATCCCGAAAACAACCCAAGAACTGCACGGGTTCTAGGACACGCCCGTGTCCTTGCCCGTGTCTACCTCAACACGCTTGGGCTCCAGGCCGTGTACACGGTCTCGACACTCGACACTTCGTCGAGCGAAGTTCGTCGACCTCACGACACAGCCTTGGACATGCACGTGTCCTAGGCCGTGTTCCTTGTCTCGACACATCATCGAGCAAAATTCGTCGACTCCTCGGGATGAGTGTCGACACGGGTCGACACGCCCTGCGACATGCCCGTGTTGCAGGCCATGTGCCATGTATCGACACTTCGTCAAGTGCAAAATGTCGACTTCGCGGGCTGAGTGTCGACACGGGCTCGACACGCCCTGAGACACGCCTGTGTCTCAGGCCGTGTGCCCTGCCTCGACACAATGTCGAGCAAAATGTCGACTTCGCCGGCTTAGTGTCGACACAAGCCTGACATGCCCGGGGACACGCCCGTGTCCCAGGCCGTGTGCCTCCTGCCAGAACCCAAAACTGGCCCAAAATGTCCCCCGTCGTTCTTTTGAGTTTCGGGGCATTACAACTCTCCCCCTCTTAAAAGAATTTCGTCCACGAAATTATATAAAGGAAAGACATGTACAAACCAAAATTTGTACCTGAGCGAAACAACTCCGGATACTCATCAAGCATAGTCTGCTCTCGCTCCCAAGAGGGCTCCTCACGACCGCAATTGTCCCACCGAACCTTGACCATCCTGATCTCTTTATTGCGTAGCCACTTGACCTCCGAGTCCTCAATCCGCACGGGCTTTACTTTTGTCGTCAACCCACTATCAACCGGCGCTTGATCGACCGTGATCACTCGCGTAGGCTCTTGCACCGCCTTCTGTAGCCCCGAAATATGGAGTACATCATGTAGACCACTAAGCTCCACTGAAAGCTTCAATTGATAGGCTGCTTCACCAACCCGCTCTAGAACCTCAAACGGCCCAAGGTACCTCGGGCTTAGCTTTTGCAATCACCGCACCCACGAGACACCCTTGAATGGCTTGATCTTTGAGTACGCATAGTCGCCCACAGCGAACTCCACGTTCCTGTGCTTGGCATTATAGTACTTCGCTTGCCGGTCCTGAGCGATAAGCAACCTCTCCCGAATGGTTCTCACCAAAGAAGTAGCATCCTCCACTTTTAATCGCTTACACAACTTTAACTCACCCGTTTCTACCCAAGACAACGGCGTGCGGCATTTTCTACCATATAGGGCCTCCAAGAGCGCCATTTGAATACTCGCATGGTAGCTATTGTTGTATACAAACTCCACCAAATAAAGGTGGTCTTCCCATTGCTTTCCAAAATCCAAGACACACATGTGGAGCATGTCTTCCATGAGTCTATCAACCCTCTCGATCTGCCCATCCGTTTGCAGATGGAAGGCTGTGCTGAATTTCAACTTTGTTCCCAACATTTGCTGCACAAGCCTCCAATCATTGGACGTGAACCGCCCATCGCGGGCACGCACGATGCTGCGGGGCACACCGTGAAGCCGTACTATGTTATCCACATACAGTTTTGCCAACTTCTCCACCTGATCATCCTTCCTATGCGGAATGAAATGTGACACCTTCGTTAACCGATCCACGACCACCCAAATGGCATCATTTCCCCTTTTGCGACCTTGGCAAACCGTGCACAAAGTCCATAGAGATGTCGTCGAATTTCCAATCTGGAATAGGCAAGGACTTAAGAAATCCTCCCGGCTTTTGGCACTCCGCCTTCACCAAGGCGCAAGTTTGGCACTTCGCTACGTAGAGCGCCACATCTTTCTTCAAACCCGGCCACCAAAACAGTTTCTTCACATCGCGGTACATCTTCGTGCTCCCCGGGTGAATCGAGTACTTGGTATGGTGTGCCTCGTACAATAATTCCACCCGCAAATTACCCACACTTGGGACGCACAGACGACCATCTTTCCAAAGCAATCCGTCCTCCACAATGAATTGGGAATTTGACCAATCCAGAGCCTCTACCATGAACTGCTTCATATGGACATCCATATCCAAAGCCTGCCGAATCCGATCAGTCAGGTCATATTGAACTTCAGTCCAATTCAGTACTGCTTCAGCACTTGATTGGTTATCCACACAAACAATCTCCAACACTTCCAACTCCCGAACCAACCGCTCGTCATAGGTCGACAGTCAATTGGCTTGAGCTGGGGTCTGGCGACTCAACGCGTCCGCAACCGCATTACCTTTACCAGGCACGTAGTGGATCTTGAATGTATAGTCTCCCAAGAACTCCATCCATCTATGCTGCCGCAAATTCAGATCCTTCTGATCAATCAGATACTTCATGCTCTTGTGACCGGCGTAGATATCCATCTTCACACCGTTCAAAATTATGCCTCCACAGCTTCAAGGCAAAACTCACGGCCGCTAACAACAAGTCATGGACCGGATAGTTCCTCTCGTGTACTTTTGGCTGTCTCGCGCCATAAGCTATTACACTTCCGTGTTGCAGTAGCACGCAACCCAAACCACTGCCCGAAGCATTGCTATTAAATTTCATATCCTTCGGTCCCACTCGGCGAAGTCAGCACATGCGCCGTGGTCAACCGACATTTCAACTCCTCAAAAGCTCGCTCACACTCCGGCGTCCAAAAGAACTTCTGCTCCTTCCTCGTCAAAGTTGTGAGGGGTAACGCTATCCGCGAGAAGTTATCTACGAAGCGCCTGTAATAGCCGGTAAGCCCCAGAAAGCTCCGGACTCCCGCTATCGTAGAAAGCTCAGGCCACTCCCGCATCGCAACAATCTTCGCCGGATCCACTGCAATAACCTTCCTCCAACTCACCGCATAAGACTCGCGAGGAGCGGGCTTCCCTTTTGCAAAAGAAGTAGAGCTTAACCATGCTCACACTTCGAAGAACTTGGCATACAACTGATTCCTCCTTAGCGTCTCCAAAACCAAAAGAAGATGCTTGAAGTGATCTTCCTTACTCTACGAGTACACCAAAATATCGTCGATGAAGACGATCACAAAATGGTACAAGTACTCCCGGAAGGTCCTGTTCATCAAATCCATGAACACTGACGGCGCATTAGTCAGCCCAAACGGAATGACCGTAAATTTGTAACGCTCGTATCCTGTACTGAACGTTATCTTAGGGATATCACTCTTCCCTTATCTAATTTAGAGTACGCCATTGACCCGACCAACTGATCACAAAGATCATCGATCCTTGGGATTGGGTACTTGTTCTTTTTCGTTAACTTGTTGAGCTCTCCGATAATCAATACATAGCCTCAAGCTTCCGTCCTTCTTCTTAAAAAAGAGGGTCGGTGCGCTCCAAGGCGAAGGGCATGGACGCACATACCCTTGCTCCAACAACTTTTAGAAGTTGTACCTTCAGCTCCGCCATTTCCTTATGCGATAGCCGATATGGAGAGCATGACACAGGCTTTGCACCTGGTACTAGCTCAATCATGAAATCTATCTCCCGTTGAGGCGGGGCTCCAGGAAGATCTCTAGGGAACACATCAGGGTACTCCGATACCACTGAAATATTAAGCAACGCGGGCTTCGGCTTTGCAACCTCCACTAGTGTGCAAAATAGCTCTACACCAGCACGAATCGCCTTCACCACCTGAAGAGCAGACACCAATGTCTTGCTCGACCTCTTCGAGCCCGTAAAGGTCGTCTCATGACTTGCTCCCAGCTTGACTTCCTTGCTACCAGAATCTATATAGGCTTGCTGCTCCGAGAGCCAGTCCATGCCAAATATAATGTCGAACTCCACCAACGGAAGTAACGACGCCTGCTGATTGAACTCCTGATTCCCAATCCAAAACTAAGCGCAACAAATTCTACCCCCACACAATGAGCACCATTGGACTATAACACATCCAATTTGTCTCTTACCATCGAAGGAGGTACTCCGACGCACAATTAAATTCCTAATAAAGGAATGCAAAGCTCCCTAAACGAACGGTGCTCTCGTAGATAAAGTAAAGTCGTAACAAAGCTTAGCACAAGTAGTTCTAAGCTAACATGCACAAGGGCGACAAGTATTTAAGGCAAAACTATATTTAAACCATAACTGCCCTTACGACGACGTGCTTCCTCCAGGGCTTTAGGCACTCACGAGCATAATGCCCCGGCTCCCCACAGTTGAAACATGTGCCCGGGGTCCGACCCGTAGTCGCCCCAGAAGCGCCAGAAGGAGCTGGACCCAAAGTCCTATACTTCTTATACCATTTTCGATATAAAGACTTTGAGGTGCTCGACACTTTGAATGCCGTCTCCTTTGCACTAAAGTCCTTGACTGCTCCTGACATAGCTTTCTTGGCCTTCTGAGCACCTTTCCAACAGTCTCTGGCAAAGTGCCCTTTCTTTCAACAAGTAAAACATGTGTAAGTAGCTTTGCTAGTCGATGTTATAGCCCCTTTCTCCAGCATTCCAACGGATGCAACTCTTATGGGGCTTGCATAGTTCGATACCATGGTCGCTGGCATCAGGGAGGGTCTTCCTCAAATCTGCCTCCAAAGATCTAGCTGATTCCACCAAGGCTCAGGAATCCCAATAACTTTGGTCCTAGCAGTAGAACTCGTAACTCGGCGCGCAGGCCATTATAAAATCTATCGACTGTAGCTTGCTCATTATCCAACTCGAAGCATGGGTAGCGGCTTATCATAAGAAATGCTTGCAAATATTCCTCAACTGTGTGCGCTCCCTGCTCTAAATGCATATTCAGCTGCTGCCCTGATGGTCTACCCAAGCTCATCTGCTCCATCATGCCAAACAGCATTGAAGCCACAACAGGGGCGCATGGTTGTACATTTCCTCCAAGCTGTGCACCCGTCACATCGAACACCGCTCCAACGATCCTTCTAACAGTTTCATACGAAGGAGGGGTCTCAAACACATCAACGGGCACACTAAGCCCCTCAGAAACTGGACATTCTGGCGGTCCAGCACTGCTTCTGGTCACCTATAGTGGTACAAAACACCGTTAAGCGACCAAATAAAATTGCAAACAGCAATTATAGGAACACACATGTTCCTAAAACACGTGTATTTCATTCCTAAGTGGACATTCATGGGTTATTTTACTGTTATAACGATGACGCACACACATGTGCTCACCACCCCTTAAAAATAATTCGTCCACGAATGCAATTTAAGCCCGACCAAAACCAGTAGTCTGATACCAAATTGTAACACCCCCTATCCGTCGCATAACATATAGCAGTAGGTCCGGCCGGGGCCCGACGCCATATACTACAGACAGACCAGGTGGTTACTCAATGGAAACCATCCAACTAATCATAACGTCCTACACAGAGCATTCTAGCGGAAGCAGTTTATATAAGTTGCAATAAAGAACCCAGCACAAAAGCATGAATGTCCACTAAAATAGCCAACCAGGAATGAAGTACATACACCAGTACTGACCTTAAGGCCTTACAAAATGGTTTACTTAATGTTACATGATTTACAAATCACGGCACGCAGGCCGGTCATACATGAATAAAGCAGTAAACACTGCAAATAGGCCTTCAAGGGCCGGCTTCGCAATTTGGGCTTTAGCCCGCTATTGACCGCTTGGTCCAGCAGCACCTGCAAGCAACATAACCACCGCACGGTGGCAAACAAAAAGGCAACGGTCAGCAATGCTGACCAAATTATAACGATCCCGCCCCCAACTCGGGGCGGCGATGCTCCTTCCCTGCAATTTTATTAGCACAAGCGAGCAATATAATAATATTCATTTCATCACAGGCATAGGCTCACACGGCCACACACCCCATGCACTCAGGGAACATTCTCGGTGAACCGATCGATGTCACGTCAGTTAAAGCCATAGACATTCTGGACCCACCACCGCCACTTTGACGGCCAAACATATGAGCAATTTGTCTTCCCGGCATGGGTCACGACAATTTAATCCATAGACCGCCAAAGACCCTCATCTATGCCAACGGCTCTAACCGAACGACATAGAAATGGGTACGGTTCTATCTAACCCATGCTCACGTCGCAACGACAATTTAAGCCATATGCGCAGGTCAAACTTCTCCCGAGTCCGATTTTCGTCACACATTTCACATAACTCGGTTATGTTCAAGTTGGCACTCAGGCCTCCATGTTGGCAAGATCACGCATCCGCCCAGTTTTCCGGGTGCACCTTAAGGTTAGTCCCCAAGGCTCCCTGTTGCAATCTACCGCGTAGAAAACCCGAAAAAACGACCAATCGCACGGAGTCTTCTCCGGCATTTATGCAATGCAACATCACCGATCCAGACCAACATGTCCGGGTAGGCTTCACACAACATGCCTATGTTGGTTTTCGCTTACGGACTCTAACAACGGGGACTATTCATGTCTACCCGAAGGAACGCCTCCAACTCACCGCAAACTCGCGAGAGCGGGCTTTCCTTTTGCAAAAGAAGTAGAGCTTAACATGCTCAAGAAGAGGATCGTTACCCTTGCATTCTTCTTTGGCGCCATGGAAAAGTAAGCGGATGAAAAGCACCGCACTCTCTTCGCCTCCGTGGATCCGAAGTCGGCTCGAGGTTTGGAGCTTCGAAGCTCCTCCAATGGCCGGATCTAGCTTCTTCTTCCTTCCTTGGCTCTCCTCTCTCTCTAAGCTTTAGAAAGATAACCACTCAAGTAAAAGTGAGGGTTTCAAGGGTCCAATCCAGGTATATCCCATCAGGAACAACCCCTAGCCGTTGGATCCCAACTTAAAGAAACGAACGGCTTTGATTCGGGCCTGAAATGTCCAATCTGGACCGAACACGGCCTGGAACATGCCCGTGTCCAGGGCTGTGTGCCTCATTCACCGTCAAAATCAATGCGCCTGGAATAATACACGGGCATCGAACATGCCCGTGTTCGACCTGACATGCCCGTGCTCCACTTGACACGGCCGTGTGGCCGGCCCTGTACCCCCATCGATTTATCGCGAAAACAACCCGAGAACTGCACGGGTTCTAGGATACGCTCGTGTCCTTGCCCGTGTCTACCTCAACATGCCTGGGCTCCAGGCCGTGTACACGGTCTCGACACTCGACACTTCGTCGAGCGAAGTTCGTCGACCTCACGACACGACTTTGGACACGCCCGTGTCCTAGGCCATGTGCCTTGTCTCGACACATCGTCGAGCAAAATTCGTCGACTCCCCAGGACGAGTGTCGACACGGGTCAACACGCCCTGCGACACGCTCGTGTCGCGGGCCGTGTGCCATGTCTCGACACTTCGTCGAGCACAAAATGTCGACTTCGCGGGCTGAGTGTCGACACGGGCTCGACATGCCATGAGACACGCTCGTATCTAAGGCCGTTTGCCCTGTCTCGACACAATATCAACCAAAATGTCGACTTCGTCGGCTGAGTGTAGACACAAGCCTGACACGCCCTAGAACACGCCCGTGTCCCAGGCCGTGTGCCTCCTGCCAGAACCCAACACTGGCCCAAAACGTCCCCCGTTGCTCTTTTGAGTTTCGGGGCGTTACAACCATCACAGCAACTGTGTCGACACTCAAGAGTTCTCTCAGCTCGACGATCACAGAAACTGAGCTCGACGAACTGCAAACTCAGGTCGACGAATGCAGACAAGATATTCAGCTCGACGAATCTAGCTGAGTTCAGGTCGACGATTGATGAACTCGACAAAAGTTCAGGTCGACGATTTCTGAGCAATCAGTAACAGTTGGCAGAATTATTTGAGGATTAATTACAGTCAACATTTCAGTGAAAATAGCCGTTCAAACGGACAGTTACAGAAGAATTAAGTGAGGATCAATTTCCAAAGCATCTTCACTCTCGGGAATGTGTCTTCCGCCATCAAGGTTAAGGAATTCAAATATAGGGAAGAAGATCGAACAAATATAGTAAGACACAAAAAAGAAAAAGACAGACACTGATATGGCAACATCACTGAAGCAACTAGCAGCCCTAGACCAGAGGAGACAGCTATCAGAAGGAGAAGAAGAACAATCAAATACCATCAAGAGTCTTCTTCTTCCTCATTACTACAGGACAACTTCAAGGACAACAAACCTCTTATCAGTCAGAAGTTCCTGAAGATTTCTCTGGTCCAGGCCTGAAGATTGAAGGTCTATCACCCTGCAGCAAAGCTTCCTGCTAACCTGAACCATTCAATATCTCAGGGGGAGCTATTTGCTAATATCATATCCACTTGAATCTTCTCTCTAATTGTTGACAGAGAAGATAATATCACTCTCTCGCCATCTCCTGTATAAAGGGTTGTCATCTCCCTTCAAAAGTGATTCCTGGTTGCAAGTCTCCTTCCAAAAGACTTGAGTTGGTTTTTGGGGACCTGATCAAAACCCATTGGTGGCAGTCACCTGATCAAAAACCTGAGTGGATTCCTACCAGGGTGGTAGAAGAGTGGATGTACCCAGGTTGGGGAACCACTATAAAATCCTTATGTCTCTTCTGGTTTCTTGATCTTCTTTCTTTATTCTGTGCTGTGATTTTACTCTAATCAGTTTAGTTAAGATCTGTTTCCTTCAATTGGTATCAAAGCGAGGTTGGTTAAAACACCACACCTTAATTGGTTGTACAGGCTAACACCTGAACCAAAAGATCCTTTGATAGATCTTAAATATCTTTAGAGTTATCATGGCACAACTTGATGAGTTTTCAAGCACCAGACTACCCATGTGCACTCTAGATATGCTTGTACTATGGTAGACAAGGATTAGATTTTTTTATGGACTCCATTGATGAAAACATCTTTAAATCTATTTTGTCAGGTCCAGCTCCACCTCAGCAAACAACAAGTCCAAATGTTGTTCCATCATCCCAATGGACAGATACCCAGCAAAAGATGAAGATTGCTGATGCACAAGCAATGAACATTCTGGCACAATCAATGTCTGATGACATTTTTGAAGAACTTGCTGAATGTTCATCTGCAAAAGAAATGTGGGACTCCATCACAGAAATGGCTGCTGTATTAGAAAAGGGGAGAATAATTGATGCTGAATCCTGGAGTGATGAAGAAGAAGCAAGAGCAAAAGAATTTTGCCTAATGACAATAGATGCTTCTCGCAGCAGCTACGCTGAAGAATCTGAAGAATCAGAATGTGAATCAGATGAAGAAGATCAGGTAATCTCTACCCTTGATCTTTCATCAGGTATAAATCTTCAGAAAATCTTATTTCAAAATAATTCATCGAACGGAGATCGATGAAATCAATCCTATTCGTCGAACTCAGATTGATGATCTCTGAACAAAGATTTTGATTTCAACTGTTCAGGAATCTATGATCGACGAAATCAATACTATTCGTCGAACAGAGATTGACGAAAATGGAACACAGAAAGTCATTCTATGAATAGAGCTCGACGAACTCAATATCATTCGTCAAACTCCGATCAACGAAAGTACTTTAATTCGTCGAACTCAGGATTTCAGAACAGAAATTTTTGTTCTCTTCAAAAGTATAATCAAAGTCAGCATTTTAATAATCCCTTCACTAAGTGGATAATACCTCCTAGGAAATATCATTCACCTAGATACAAGGATCAACCTAAAATGCTCTTTTCTTTCTAAATTATGATCAAAAAGAACCTGGACCCAAGTTGATCTAGGTCCAGAGCTCCTAACATCTCCTTGCAGGAAAAGAATTCAGTCCAACAAATATACATGCTATATCAGTGGCTGTCAGATTTGGGCACGGAAATGCAAATAGGGGGAGATTGTTTGTTTTACCACAGAGGAATAAAGGCTATGCAAATAGGGGGAGATGCCTATAAATGAAGTTGCAGAAATTCTAGCAGCAACAACAACAACATATTATAATACTGCAGATTTGGGCAAGGATCAACAACAACAACAAATTTTCTTGATCCAGATTTAGGGGGAGATTGTATTTAATTGCCTTGTATTTTACTTACATTTATGTAAATAGTGTCCTCACCCAAATAGGGGGAGATTGTTGGAACCCTAGTTCTGATTTGGGTAAGGAACACTATTAGGAATATTAGATTGACCAAACATGTATAGTCATGGGTCATAGGATTATTTCTAGGCTTGGTCATTCAGAAGGACTCTCCAGCATTGTAGAGAAGAAGTCCAAGAAGTGCAGTTAAGACAAAGGCAGAAAATCAGATCGACGATCGTCGAACACAGTTCGACGAACGGTGATCTCCGGTCGATGAATTCTGAGTTGCTTCTCTGAACTCAGGTCGACGATCTCAAGACTCTCAGCAAGGCTGTGTAGACACCATCACAGCAACTGTGTCGACACTCAACAGTCTCTCAGCTCGACGATCACAGAAACGGAGCTCGACGAACTGCAAGCTCAGGTCGACGAACGCAGACAAAATATTCAGCTCGACGAATCTAGCTGAGTTCGACGAATGTCGAACTCAGGTCGACGATTGATGAACTCGACGAAAGTTCAGGTCGACGATTTCTGAGCAATTAGTAACAGTTGACAGAATTAATTGAGGATTAATTACAGTCAACAATCCCAGTGAAAATAGCCGTTCAAACGGACAGTTACAGAAGAATTAAGTGAGGATCAATTTCCAAAGCATCTTCACTCTCGGGAATGTGTCTTCCTCCATCAAGGTTAAGGAATTCAAATACAGGGAAGAAGATCGAACAGATATAGCAAGACACAGAAAAGAAAAAGACAGACACTCATATGGCAACATCACTGAAGCAACTAGCAGCCCTAGACCAGAGGAGACAGCTATCAGAAGGAGAAGAAGAACAATCAAATACCATCAAGAGTCTTCTTCTTCCTTATTACTACAGGACAACTTCAAGGACAACAAACCTCTTATCAGTCAGAAGTTCCTGAAGATTTCTCTGGTCCAGGCCTGAAAATTGAAGGCCTATCACCCTGCAACAAAGCTTCCTGCTAACCTGAACCATTCAATATCTCAGGGGGAGCTATTTGCTAACATTATATCCACTTGAATCTTCTCTCTGATTGTTGACAGAGAAGATAATATCACTCTCTCACCATCTCCTATATAAAGGGTTGTCATCTTCCTTCAAAAGTGATTCCTGGTTACAAGTCTCCTTCCAAAAGACTTGAGTTGGTTTTTGGGGACCTATCAAAACCCATTGGCGGCAGTCACCTAATCAAAAACCTGAGTGGATTCCTACCATGGTGGTAGAAGAGTGGATGTACCCAGGTTGGGGAACCACTATAAAATCCTTGTGTCTCTTCTGGTTGCTTGATCTTCTTTCTTTATTCTGTGCTGTGATTTTACTCTAATCCGTTTAGTTAAGATTTGTCTCCTTCATATTGAACTTGAACTTCAATTGTTGGAGAGAAGACTGGCTAGCCGCCAAGTGCGACCTTCTACAAACCGCTGATTGTAACCACAAGCTCCACTGCTTCCTGACCGCAATCAGAACCAGACTCCTGGCTTCATAGTGCTAGTTGCACAACCTGCAAACATCAACCAGTAAAACCTTCACAATCCGTGCTGACTAGAAAACCGAGATCGTAGCAATTAATTGGCGCTTAACTTACTGTTCATTCAGTTACTATTGAAGTGACGGGGGATCATATTTATATGCAGGGTGAGGAGTGTGGTCACCGCCCTAGTAGATAGAGCCACCACCCCAGCTCGCAGCTCGCACAACTCAGTTTGTCGAGTAGGCAAGGACAAGGCCAGAGCCGATTCGCCGGGTATCAAGTCAGGAAGCCAGTCCACTACCTGGCGGACACCGCACCAGCCCACATGTTGTTCAGCACGAAGACAAAAATAACACACATACCGCACCAGTCCACACGCTACATTCGGACACAATACCAGTCTGCACAGCCTGCGAACACCGCACCAGCCCGCCACATGAGTCCACGACCAAAAGGCACATATCGCCCGGTCAACTAACGGACACTGCGGGCACCAGTGGCGGAACTAGGATTTCTGTTGGACCTGGGCACCATACAAAAATAACTAATTATACAAATTTTTTTAATGAAACATTTTAAAAAAATTCTAGTTAATTAAAATAAAAGTCAAATTATATACCGACTAACAAACTACTTTTCGGGTACACATATTTTGGTAGCGTGCGATGATTGGCTCATTAGTTATGGTTGTCACAATGTCCTTCTCAATATAAGCAATTAAGCAATCATTCATCTCTCATTTTGTTCCGCAAATGACTTTTTATTATCTTCATTGCCGAGAACATTCTTTCAACAGAAGTAGTTGCAATAGGTAAAAGACATGCTAAATTCAAAAACCGATAAACAAGTTGAAAATGATCACATTTTTTAGTCTCCACCATTTTTTGAACAAGTCCGCTAATTCCTTTTACATGAGAAAATGCGTTAGTTGATCGCATATCCAGAACGTACACATCTAGTTGACCTTCAAGTAATTGCAAATCTATTGGGCTAAAATCATAAAGATAGAATTCTGCTAGATGAATCAAGTTTTGATTATTAAAAGAGGCAAAATGGTCATTCGGGTCAAGACATGAAACACAAATAAGCAGCTCAGTATTTATTTCATTGAAATGATCATTCAACTCTTTCAATACCTAATCAATTACGGTATTAAATAGCTAAACTCGAAAATGATGAAAATTTGTGATATCTCTTGTTTTACGCCTTTATCTCCCAGGTTGAACAAATGTATTATCCATATTAGGAACATCAATCATATGTTTACTACAAAATTTAGTTCCTTTAGTGATAAATAACTCCCATTCAAGCTCAATGCTTATCAAATTAAATAACAACTGCTTTGTTAATTTCACGAAATTCATTGTATTGATAATATCTTGATCTTTTCTTTGTAGTTCTTGTGATAACTCATTTGTCTTTGCCAGAATAATTTTCATTAAGTATTGTAGAAATACAAATTCAAATGTTGATATACTCTTGATAAGATTGCTAGCAGTTCCTCTTTGATTACAATCAACTCCATCTTCTGTAATGATTTCAAGAACATCTACAATTGATGAGAACATGCATATGAAATTCAACACGGCGCCATAATGAGAACCCCACCATGTGTCTCCGACTCTCTTGACTTTTAATGGTTGATTTAAGCCTCAACCAGTTTCTAACTCTCTGCAGCCAAGTTCTTGGGCAACTCTATCAACTTCTAATGCTCTGATATTATCACGGCGCTTACAAGAGCCACCTACAACATTCAGTACACAATTAATAAAAGAGAACATCCCTGCAACTTCAGAATGACCTTCCGCAATGGCAACTAATATCAACTGTAACTGATGAGCAAAATAATGAATATAGTAAGCAGAAGGATTCTCTTTCATAATCAATATTTTAAGACCCTTAAACTCGCCTCTTATGTTGCTAGCCCCATCATAGCCCTGCCCACCCAATTTTGATATGTGAAGTCCAAACTTCATAAAAATATTATTAATAGCAGCTTTGAGTGATAAGACAACCGTGTCTTGTACATGAACAAAACCAATGAGGCGTTCAATAATGAAACCCTTCGCATCAATGTATCACAAAACAACCGCCATTTGCTCTTTTGCTGAAATATCTCAAGATTCATCCACTAAAATAGCAAAATATTCTTCACCAATATCTCTAACAATTTTGTATGTTATCTCACTTGCAATTGCCGAAACAATTTCCTTCTGAATTTTTGGTGATGTAAGTTGGCAATTACTTGAAGCATTTTCAAATACAACTGTCTTTACATCATTGTTTTGTGTAGCAAGGAAGTCTAACAATGCAAGAAAATTTCCTATATTGGTTTATTCCTTTGATTCATCATGCCCACGAAAAGACAATCCTTGACACAAAAGAAAATAGATGCAATCAATGGATGCACATAAACGTGCACGATATTCTATAATTTGTGTTGCTTCTTGTCTAGCAAGTGCATTTGAATGCTTTGCTTTTGATTCATCAAAGTTTCACACATCCTTTTAGATGCATTATGTGCACTATTATGTTTACTAACATGTTTTTCAAGTATTGTTCTGTCTTTCCAATATCTGAATCCACGACTTACAAAAGTTGGATCACAACTTGCTTGAGGAAAGATGTAATAGTACAACAAAATGCAGCATCCTTATGTTGACTGTACTCAAACCAACCCTTGTATTCACCAAATTAACCACTCTCTGTTGAATCTTCGAGATTTTTAACCCATCAATGTTTGCGGAAAATTAAATAAATGTGGCTAACAAGGACCATTTTGTAAGTAATATCTTCGTATTGAATCTTGAGCATTCACTTCATAACTTGTTATTGGTTATCTCAAGCCCGAATCAATGGGTAAGTCCTCTAATTTAAACTCTAATCGAGGTCTCTTGGTCTCTTCTAATTCAACGGATGTTTCCTTCAGAGTTATTCTTGAGAGAAATTTATCCATCGAAAGGGAATACAGTAGACAATGCTTACAACTATAATTGAAAGATATAAAAATAAATATGCTAAC
Organism: Platanthera guangdongensis; assembly: GCA_039583875.1. NCBI lineage: Eukaryota > Viridiplantae > Streptophyta > Magnoliopsida > Asparagales > Orchidaceae > Platanthera > Platanthera guangdongensis. The sequence continues at coordinate 17,904,932 of CM077153.1, read as the reverse complement.
TAATTATGTTCAATTAATCAAATCTATGTGTTATCCAAAAGATTTGCTAAAAGTGGAATTTAATCAAAAAGTGACATTCAATACCTGATTGGCTGATTCCTGGATTTTTTAAATCCAATCCAGTGAAAAATGAAGACACCAGAGCAGATTAGAGCCTTAGGTCCTTAGAGTCAGAACAAGTGATTTCTGAAAAAAAAACAAAGAGTAAAATGAATTAGTATCCTTACCAACTCCAAGCTAAGACAACATGATATTATTGAGATGAGATCTGAATGCATTCATCAAATAGTAAAGAATAAAAATACAGATATCTCTCCTCACCCAATATCACAAGTGGACGGAAAGATCTTAGCCAGTAGCCAACATGATATTATTGAGATGAGATCTGACTGCATTCACCTACAAAATCCAAATGACAAAGCTCAGCGGCAACATAAACTTTGCTTAGCAACGGGGCATTTGAAAGAAATGGCGGAAAGGGGCACGGGGGCGGCGTGGAGCGGAAAAGAAATAGCTAGGGCAGCAAAACTTTAAACAGCGGCGTAGAGCGGTATATATATTTATACAGAACTTTAGACAGCGGTTCTTAGAGAAACCGTTGTCTAAAGTTCAGAAATATATATATATATATATATATACACACAGTGGTTCTTTCTAAGAACCGCTGTCTCTATATATATAGAGAGAGACAGCGATTCTTTCTAAGAACCACAGCCTATTCGTTTATGTATATATATATGTATGTATGTATATATATATATATATATATATATATATATATATATATATATATATATATATATATATATATATATATATATATCTTTATACTCTAAGGAAGGAGGTTTGGAGTTTGGTGTAACATTCATATTGCCCAAACTATCCTTAGTTGTGGTGTAACATTAATATTTCCAAAAATACCCTCCCCTATTTGATGCTTCCTACCAACAATACCCAACACTCATCTAAAACAATCAAAGGTCACCAATGGTTTATAACCAGAGCCACGGATCAAACTATTCCCACCACATGATAATAACAATGAAAGGCGGCAGGTCAATATACGCGAGAGCCACGGATCGTCCGTTTTCCGATAGATTTTTTACCTTTTCCTTTTTCAGCTCTCGCCATTTTGACCCTTCCCAATCCCTCGACGGAGCTCCCACGAGAAGAGCCTAAGGTGGAGATGCTTCGTTGAATCCCTCATCTATGACGTCCCTCATCTAGAAACATTCTTGGACGACGCTTTAGATCTATCTTCTGTGCCGGTCCTCCTCCACCATTGTCACAACTTGACTTCCTCCTCTTTAGGTCTATCTTCCTCCTTCCAGCAAGCTTAAGCGGCGTCCTCCACGGTTGCTCCACAGCTCATCCTCGGCTGCTTCGCCACCCGTCCACTTCTCTCCTCAATGCCACTGCACTCCATAGGTAAACGCATTCCCGAACCTCATTTATGCTGCCCCGTTATTTCAGGATCTAAGCTTTTTTGGTTTTACAGAACTCCTACTCGCCCCCCTTCCAACGTCGCCCACCAACTCCCCCTTCACAGTCATTTCTGCCATTGTTATCTGGCTTGCTCACTTTTCCGCAGTAAAGGTATGAGCTCAACATCTTCTCTTTCTCCATTCTCGCTTTCTTCAAGCACTTTTTCAAGTTCCATTGATTCTCTGTTTAACAATGTTCAGCAATGTGTTTTATGACATCTTCACCACCAGTGCAAGTTATGTGTTTTACCATTTTCAGTGCAGGATATGTATTTTACAATTTTCATTCTCATTTTGATTTTTAGGCATAACAGTCGAACACTTTTCAAGATGATAATCACATGTCAAGCTGAAAATGGTACTTGAAAAAATATCTCAGCTTTCGTTTAGGGAAAACTGACCCTAAATCATTATAAAAGGAGTGCTTAATTCAAAACTATGTTTAATAGGCACAACTAATTCAAAAGCCATTCAAATGCAAATGTGCTTGAACGGAACATGATCACATATCCCACGCCCTATCTACAGGTACATGTGCATTCAGTAAAACTACCCCACTTTCAGTGTGAGCGTTTGACCAACAAATAGATGTGCATTCAATAAATAGATCGAAATAAGGGTTGCTTTATGTGAGTGTTTTTTTATGTGGGGCATGCTTCTCTTTAATGGAATTTTCTTGCCAGTTGTCTTCCTCTGTCATTGATCTGTGTTTTGTGGCAGTTCAGGGGGGGGGATGAAGAAGCAACTCTTCTGTGATCCATCCCCCATTGTATTTAAAAAGTTCCCATTCTTTACTCATGAGAAATTTCTTCCGATTTTTGATATTTCAACAGATTTTTGGAATTTTGGGTTCTAGCTAATTTTTGTGAAACATTGGTGTTGTTAAAGACTACATCATTCCCAGCATACCATTATTTGAGTCGATAGTTATCTGCCTTGGGAGCGATTAACACTGAATGGATATGGCTTTCATCTCCAATTTCCGTTTGTTTTGATTTCTTGCTTTTGTTGTAGAAAAATAAGAATTTTTAGAGCTTTTAGGACCTTCTAAATCCACATTTATTAGTTGGTATTCATGATTAATTTCTTTATTGAAAGCCTTCGAATCAGCTCTTTGAAAAGACCATGGATTATGTTTTTTTTCAAAACTTGCATAGATTTCTTCAAGTACATAAATAGCTTATGGTAATTTTCTTATTATACTTAGTCTTATTATTTCCTAATCAACAAAAGTCTTTGCGAAGCAATAAAGTAAACGAGGATAAATCAATAGCCTCTTTAAATACGAGATCATTCCCAACATACTTTATTTGAGTCGATAGTTATCTGCCGTGGGAGTGATTAACACCGAATGGAGATGGCATTCATCTCCAATTTTTGTTTGTTTTATTTTCTCTGCTTAGACTTATTACAAAAAAATATCATTTTTATTTTCTCTGATGGTTTCAAAGCTTGAGATGTCTACAAAGTTAGTATAGGGGTGAATCCCTCGCAATTAGTCGTTTTTTCTTTTACAGTTGCTAAAGCTTTATCTCACCTGTCGTCCAACATCGAGGCTCAGAGTTTTGCCTCTCCTTTTCTAAAGCTTGAGTTCTCCAAATTTTTTCCTTTACAAGCATTATACCCTTAAATGTCCTATAAACTCATGAATTATCTGTTTTCTTCCAGACATGTAATCATTTTTTGTGTTTGATGAAGTATCACTTGCTTAAAAGTAAACTAATTTATTTACATAGACGGGTACACGGGGCAATGCCCCTACGGCGAAGCGCGACCATACCAAATAAAAATACCAAATATTAAGTTTAGGGCAAAATAATGCTGTGTAAATGCTATGTAAATGTTGTGTAAATGTTGTAAGCAAGTTTCCATGTCTCGACGTATTTCTTCAGTTAAACATATGTTAGAATTATTGCACTTTCAAAAATTAAAAACAATAAAGCATTGTTTTGAGGTTGTTAGTGAGTTTGTTCCCTGCCAGTTATTAATGTTTTTTGTTTAATCATGAGTTTGTTCATAATATTATCTGATTAGAAAGTTATTATGATATATTTTTTGTAAATTATTGTATATTCGTATAATTGTTAAAAGAATAACAATTTGCTAATTCATACAATATATTAAGAAAATGTGAATCTTTGAATGTGAATCTGTTTTTATTTTGTGCTATGTTAGTATTGATTGCTGATTTTGTCTTCTTCAATAATGTGATTGTTGTAGTGTTTAATTATCTCATGATCTTGCATCATTCATAGAAATGTAAATGTTGTGGGGTTCATAGAAATGTAAATGTTGTAGGGTTCATAGAAATGTAGGGTTAATCACGCACGGGTTATTTAGTATCTTTGAGGCTTTTAAGTTAGAGGTAAGCATAAAATAAGACAAATATAGGTTAGTAATTTCCCTCGCGGACCTGGTACGGTCGCGCTTGGCCATAGGGGCATTGCCCCGTGTACCCGTATATGTAAATAAATTAGTTTACTTTTAACCAAGTGGTACTTCATCAAACACAAAAATGATTACATGTCTGGAAGAAAACAGATAATTCATGAGGTTATTACATTATTTTTTGCCCTAAATTTAATATTTGGTATTTTTATTGGCTTGCCAAATGCTATGTAAATGCTGTTTAAATGTTGTAAGCAAGTTTCCAAGTCTCGACGTATTTCTTCAGTTAAACATATGTTTGAATTATTGCACTTTCAAAAATTAAGAGAATTATTGTTAAAAGAATGACAATTTTCTAATTCATACAATATATTAAGAGAATGTGAATCTTTGAATGTGAATCTCTTTTTATTTTGTGCTATGTTAGTATTGATTGTTGATTATGTCTTCTTCAATAATGTGATTGTAGTGTCTAATTGTCTCATGATCTTGCATCATTCATAGAAATGTCATCACGCACAGGTTCATCACGCACGGGTCGATTAGTATCTTTGAGGCTTTTAAGTTAGAGGCAAGCATAAAATAAGACAAATATAGGTCAGTAATTTCCCTCGCAGACCTGGTACGGTCGCGCTTCGCCATAGGGGCATTGCCCCGTGTACCCGTCTATGTAAATAAATTAGTTTACTTTTAAGCAAGTGGTACTTCATCAAACACAAAAAACGATTACATGTCTGGAAGAAAACAGATAATTCATGAGTTTATTACATCACATTGCAGACACTTTGAGATGGCCAATCAAAATCATGCTGAGGCGTCGTCATTGCCAAATCTGGGCGCGCCAGTCCAACGTAAAAGAGGGAGACCTTCAACTTCGACGACAACCGCTGAGCAAACTCGAGAGTCAACCCGAGTACGTGTTAGTAATTGGAGACAGTCATTGACTGCAGAACAACGGAGTGCACTAAATGCAAGGCGAACACAATCGCGCTCATCGTTGACTTTACCATCGGTCGTGGAAGTCCAACCCAACGAGCCAGAAACTCCAAATCAACCGAATGAAATTCAAGATAATCCTTCTACCGAAACTTTGCAGATAGAATATCAAAATCAGTCTGAGGCAGACCAACATCAAACTGAAGGTGAGTCGTCGTTGCCAAACCAGGGTGGACCACTCCAACATAAAAGAGGGAGGCCTTCAACTTCGACAGCACCAACTGAGCAAACTCGAGAGTCAACCCGAGTGCGTGTTAGTAATTAGAGACGGTCATTGACTGCAGAACAACAAGCGCACTGAATGTAAGACGAACACAATTACGCTCAATGTTGACTTTACCATCGGCAGTGGAAGTCCAACCAACACATCCAGAACCTTCAATTCAACCGAATGAAATTGAACATGGCAGTTCTGCGCCCACTTCGCGGACAAGACGTCATAATATTGCAAGAAATTACTGTTCCTCCGACAACGTCCGCGTCTTCCAGCTCCCACAACCAACCATTTGCCCTCATTGTGCAGCTCGATTATTCCACAAAGCAACAAAAAATTTATGTTGTAAACTTGGCAAAGTAATGTTACCTGTCATTCCTGCCCCCCTCCCCCACCGTTGTTGGCACTTTACACCGATCAGACCACAAAAGGATGCCATTTCAGACAAAATATAAGTGCATACAACCACGTATTCTCTTTCACATCCATGGGCGTTACACTTGATGAAACACTTCCAGCTTTCAACCAGTGTTTCTACACTTTCAGAGCACATTTCCTATTATACACTTGAGGTTGAAAAGGATCTCTGAGTTTTTGTGGCTTAGGAGTGTGATTCTGCTTTTATTCCGTAGCTTTACATTTCCCCGCCCCCCCCCCCCCCCCATGAGTGTTCATGCCCCCGACGAGTATCCCCTCCCCAGATGAGTGTTCCCGCCCCTGCAGAGTCTCCCCGCCCCTACAGAGTGCCAAACGGAGCCGAGTTTAATCTACTTCCCCAATGCGTGATAAAGGGGTTTGACAGAGACGTAATGACAACTTGATGTTCTTACAGTGTTATAAGCGTCATAACCGAGCCGGGTTTGAACAAAAATTCACCATCTGTCCCCCCATGCAATGTTGTAATGCTAAACAAATTGTTTAGCGCTTCATTTTACTGAAGTCTATGATCAGGGTCAACTTGAGGTTCATACAAATTTAGATTATATTCAAACTATTGTTTTGTACTACTCCTCTTCTACTTTAGTTTTTGAAATGTTATATGCTCATACATGAATTGATTTTATCGTTGAGCTTTTCTTTCTCCTCAATGAACATTTATATGCTCACATCTTGATTGAGGAATCCAATTGTGAAATTATTTTGAGCTAGAATCTCATCACATTTCTTCATAATGCATTGCAGGTTGGAGGTGAGGACTCATACCATATAACTTCCAAGTATTGGGTGACATATTTCAGGTGCGTATTCCTTTTGTTTTTTATGGAAACACCTAAGTTCGGTTAAAAAACACAATCCTTAGTTGCAGAGAGGTTGTTGAAGATTTGCGACAATATTTTTTAATAAGCGACTCTACTGTTCTCCAATTTTATTTCCTTTGTTCTTATAATCATTTATTTTGATATTTGATATGCTCTGTTTACGGTTCCTAAATGTTGTGTTTGTTCACACCCATGCTTACATTTAAATTCATGTGGGACAAATTCCCCACCCCGACCAATATCCCTGCCCCCAACCAATGTCGCCGTCCCCGACCAATGTCGCCGCCTCCAACCAATGTCTCCGCCCCCGACCAATGTCCCCGCCCCCGACCAATGTCCTCGCACCCGAACAATGTCCCCGCCCCCGAACAATGTCCCTGCCCCGAAACAATGTCCCCGCACCCGACCAATATCCCCGCCTCTGAACAATGTCCTCGCCCCCGACAAATGTCGCCGCCCCCGACCAATTCCCCGCCCCGACCAATTCCAATCCCCGACCAATGTTGCCGCCCTCAACCAATGTCCCCACCTCCGAACAATGTCCCCACCCCCGACCAATGTCCCCGCCCTGACCAATGTCGCCGCCCCCGACCAATGTCTCCACCCCCCGACCAATGTCTCCTCCCCCGACCAATGTTCCCTCCCCCGACCAGTGTCTCCGCGGCCGACCAGTGTCCCCGCCCCCGACCAGTGTCCCCGCCCCGATCAGTGTACCCGCCCCCGACCAGTGTCCCCCCCCGACCAGTGTTGCCGCCCCCGACCAATGTCGCCGCCCCCGACCAATGTCGTCGCCTTCGACCCATGTCGCCTCCCCCGACCAGTGTCCCTGCCCCCGACCATTGTTGCCACCTTTGACCAATGTCCCCGCCCCCGACCAATGTCGCTTCCCCCGACCAATGTCGTCGCCCACGACCAATGTCGCCCCCTCGACAAATTTCGCACCCACGACGAATGTTGCCCGCACGGGGTCCCACGTGCACGACTGCTTGTATATATATATATAACTTTAGATAGTGGTTCTTTCCAAGGACCACAGTATGAAGTTATTAATATATATATACAACACTTTACATAGCGGTTCTTCTAAGAACTACTGTCTAAAGTTATATATATATATATATTAGTAAAAATAGTCGCGACTTCGGATATTGACGTGATGAACATTCGCTGGGTTGACAACTTGAAATAGATTCCGATTTATGTCTAAATGTGCCTAAATCAAAACTAAATTGTATTTGGTTGGATCCAAATTAACACATTTATTTTTTTTCCCGGAATTTTGGACCCGGGCACGTGCCCGGGTTTGCCCGTGAACAGTTCCGCCCCTGGCGGGCACAACAAATGCCCTGGACTTGTCACAGTGTGTGACCAAGTCCAACAACCCACTACACAAGACGCGAGCTCTATGGACACGAAGCCAGATCACCAGATCCAAGGACAGTCCACCACCAAGAACACGGTTGTCATCCACCGCATCACCAGAGATCAAGGCCATGAACCAATGTAGATCTCGCGATCTCCAAACTCAGTTCACCATAATGGACATCGCAGACTCAAACTGAGTCTGCCACACTTCTGTGGATATACCACCAATCCGCCCGGTTATATCAAGGAGAACAAGCCAATAGTAAAACCACAAGCTGAGCTGACAGAACACCGTCATTAGGTCGCAGTAGACAGGCCGCCCAAGCCACACCACCAGTTCACCCAGGCTGCACCATCACTTAACCCAGACCGCACCATCAGTCCGCCTAGGCCGCACGGTCTGCTCAATCAACCACTTTCACTTAACAATTTTCAACAAGTGATATGAACAGAGAGCTATGAAGACTACCTATTTTTTCCAGAAATACCACCTGGGCACGTGCCCTGGTGTGTCTCTATTTGGTTCCGCCAATGCGTGTCGAGACCGACTTAGAACATGTTATTGAGTTTGTGTCGTCTTAGGGTTAGACTGTACGCTGAAAATACTATATAATCTCTATTCCAAACTTAATATGGTGATGTGCACTATCTTGAGCCTTGAGCAAGCAATTCAATGATGAGTTCATGGAGAAATATTTGGGACCGCCATCCTGACCTAAAGTAAGGTTCTGGCTAGATCTGACGTACGTTTTTGTGATCAAACAGTCAGCGTAATATACGATTCACAAAAAATTAAAAAATAAAATCCGACCGAATTAAAAACGGGATATGTGGTAGGCCTGTCCAAAAGGCCCGGGCCCAGTGGGCCGGCCCGAGCACGGCCCGGCGAAAGCCCATTTCGGCTAGGCCCGAGCCGAGGCCGGGCTCAGGGCCCTTACAGGGCCCTGGTTTTGGGGGCTAGCCCGGCCCGGGCCGGGCCGGGCAAAGCCCGAAAGTCGGGCTGGCCCGCGCCCGGGCGAAGCCCGGACCAGGCCCACAGGCCGGCCCAGACCTGCTGGCTAACGACTCTAAGACCTGTTGGAAGCAGCAGCCAGCAGGGCTGCTGCTGAGTGCTGACAGCCCTGCTGGCTGCTGTGAGTGATGTGGTCTAGGGCCTAGGCAACAGCCTAGGCCCTAGGCCATATTAAAAAAAATAACTTTTTTTTATTAAAAAAAAATTTTATAAACCCCCCTACCCGACCCTCTCTCTCTCCCCTTCACTCTCTCTCTCTCTAACTTTCTCTCTCTCTCTTCCACTCACTTTCTCTCTCTCTCTCTTTCACTCACTTTCTCTCTCTCTCACTTACTCTCTCCCTCTCTTACTCTCTCCCGCTGCATGACATCGTCCTTCTCAACGCCGGCGTCGTCGACTCAAAGCACGGCCGAAGTGGTGGAGCATAATCGGAGGGCGCCCGTCTGGGAGCATTTCGGCAAGATTAAAGTCTGCGATGAATTCAAGGCGCGGTGCAAGTTATGGTCAAAGTTGCTAACTCTTACCGGCAACTCAACACTAGCGAGACACGTTAAGTCATGTTTTGCGAAGCAAGCTCCCGAGTCCAGTCAGGGACAAATATTAACATCAGGACAAATTTGGACGTACGTCCAAGCAAGACAGTGAGACCTACAAGTGAAAAACATCATCAGAAGTGGGTTGTCATTCAGTCACTACAACAACGATGAGACGACGGAGTACATACATGAATGACTTCAACCCAAATATCAACAGATAAGTAGATCCACTATTAGACGACACACACTTAAATTATATTTTGACGCAAAACAAAATTTAATAAAATTTTTTGAAACTTTCGAGCGACGTGTGAGTTTAACGAGCGACGTTTGGAGTAGTAGCGTAAAGGTAGGATTATCTTATATCTGTATCACGGCTCATTGGATCGATCTCGTTTCATGGGAGTTAAATAAGCACATAATATGTTTTGAAGGTTTTGAATTTCCGCACATGGATAAGGCTATATATTCGGTAATTATTAAATGCTTGCGTGAATTTAAAATAAAAGATAAAATAATGAGTATTTCTTTTGATAACGCTAGTAATAACAACACCGCAGTACAGTGGTTAAAACGTAAATTAAAACAAATGCTCAATGGTGCGTTTTTTCACACTCGATGTGTGTGCCACGTTTTAAACTTAGAGGTACAAGATAGTTTAGAAGCTATGGAACCATATGTTGAAAAAATTCGGACTATGTTTAGATTTATTTATTGTACCAAACAACGAAGTCAAGATTTTCGAAAATTTGTGATCAAACAAGGTCAAAAATATTTGAAACCTTAATTTGATATGTCTGTAAGATGGAACTCAACATATAAAATGTTAAAAAGAGAGTTTCAAAAAAAAAACACTTCTTATGAAATATTACACTGTGATAAATAATCATAATTTAACTGATAACGATTGAGACGTATTATTTCATTATATGGATTTATTTAAATGTTTTTATAGGGCGACTGTTTTTTTATTTGTTGTGTATTATCCAACTAGCTCGTTAGTAGTAGAAATTTTTTTAAAAATCGCACAAAAGCTTAATTATTTTAAGAAACACTCCGGATGGCTTCCTTTAATTGAAGTAATAGAAGAAATTTTTAAAATATTATAGAGAAATGCCTCCTGCATTTTCATGTGCCGCCGCTTCAAACCTGTTATTCGCTGTATACGGCGTAGAAAATTTGATAGATGAAATTAACGCTAACCTAGACAATATAGGTTTCGATGACGTTGACGACGTTAATACTACTAAATTTAATTCTATTTTTACCAAATATTTTAATTATTACGACAACTTATATAACTCACGACCCCGAGAAGAAATAACGTAAGCTAGCACAAAAGATTCTTTTACAAATAAAATTTTAGAATTAGCTTGCAGGAAAAAAAAGGCACGCACAACGAGTAGTTTAAACGAATTAGTACTGTATACAAAAACGCAATTTCGTGATTTTATGACTACGGAAGAGATCGAAAACTTCAATATCTTAAAGTAGTGGAAATGTAAAGCTAATACCTTTCTTATTTTGGTCTGTATGACACGTGATTTGCTAACAATTCAAGCTCGTACAGTAACTTCGGAATCCGCTTTTTCTCTTAGTGGCAGGATTTTGAACACGAGAAGGAGCCGACTAAATGAAGAATCACTACAACTATGCATCTGCTACAAAGATTATTTGGATACTACGAATAGGAAGCAACACATTTCAGCGTTGGAGGAGAGCTCCGAGGTAATTGAAGAGTAGATGGACAACTTGAATTTGTAAAAATGCAATTTTTTTTATTATCATTAAAAATAATAAATTCCATTTTTTTCATAATTTTTTTTAAAAGTGTAACTTTGTTTTTTTAAATTTTAATATTAATAAAAAATTTTATTCGATTTTTTATTTTAATTTTTTTAAAAAATAAAATATTTTTTTAAAAGGGCCCGGCCCGGCCCGGCCCGGCCCCCTCGGGCCCTTTCCCGGGGTCAAAAAACAAGCTCGTCCCGAGCCCGATAAAGAAAGGGCCCGGACTCGGCCCGGTTTGCAAAAGCCCGGGCCCGGTCCGGGCCGGCCCGATCGGGCCTTTTGGACAAGGTTAATATGTGGACCGTTTTTTTAAAAATATTTTTTATAAGAAAATAACATTTTAATTAAATAAAAAATTTCTAATAAAAAATTTATAATTTATTTTTGAAAATAATATATTTTTAATAGGATTAAGATCAATTTTTTTTTGAATGCAAGCTGATCTTCGGGACCAAAAATTTGTTCTATTTCACGAGGATCTTAAAGATGAGAACATTTTGCACGTGGACTCGTGGAGAGTGGCTGAGTGGGCCTGAGAGTTATGCTGTACGGTGGTAGGTGTGCTTAATTTCCGTGGATTAGTTGTCCAAAACCGTGCACGTTTTTCACGACCCCACTCCATGAGGATAAATGGAGAGAGAAGTCTTTCATCGGCAACCACTCAATAATGATTGAAAATGGGAATTGTTAAAACCATTGCAGTTTTGGTTGGGCGCAACACATTTTTTCCTAATTTTTCGCGCATTTTGAAAATACGCATTATACATGCATTTTTAGGAAAAGTATTAACACTAAAGTTTTAGATCTCGATTCGCGTCTTTTAGAAATATGGTTTTACATGGATTTTTAGGAAAAATGTTCCCACGAAAGTTGTAGATCTCGTCGAGATATAAAACTTTCGTATTGAATATTTTTTCTAAAAATGCATGTACAAAACATATTTCTAAAAGACCAAAAAAAAATTAAAAAATAGTGAGATATGTCTAGTCAAAATTACTGTACTTTTTAACAATTCCTTGAAAATCAAGATAAGCTTGAAACAATGGCCGGGTTCACTGCTTTCCTATAAATACCGGCCTTTGCAACTGGAGCAATGAAAGTTTGTCTGAAACTGAGAAAGTTTCATTTATAATTTTAGAGAGAGAGAGGGAGAGAGA